>JAZDUH010000137.1:4887500-5315000 GCA_036419115.1 Scarus forsteni | reverse complement strand
AGCCCCCGACTGTACATTAAACTGGGCTGTAAAAAAAAAAAGCCAAAACAAGAGAAAAAAATAAAGATAAAAAGTCATAAATGCTCTGCCCTTAAAGTCGTTTTCAAAAATTAGTTTGAAATTGATTTTTATTATTTAGCTTAGTTTCAGTTTTGTAAATATTGACTATAGAGTGTGAAGTCTTATTCTGGGTTCAAATTTAATAGAGAATAAGACCATCCAGTTAAATGTTATGTTGTTGGTTGTTAAAATATGGATATTTATTTCATTTTTAGCTCAGGATAGCACCTTAGCTCTTATTATTTTGAAATATTTTATTTAACTTGAGATGTTTGAAATATTAAATTTCAGTTCAGTAAAGCACTTCAAGCATTTTTATTTGGAGATGTTTTATTCTGCTTAATGTTTTAGCTTGAATTTGTAAATTTTATTCGGTTAATCACTTTAAATGCTCTGTTTTTCTCCAAATGTATAATTTTGCTTCAAATGAAGACAAGTATTTCTTTACATGTTATTCTTTTTTTAAAAAGCATTTACATTATATAAAAGTTATGAAGAGTGATAAAATGGTGACCCTATGGCGTTAAAGGCAACACTTAAAAGGTTGTGTGCACCGAATTTTTGTGCTGGTGCACCTTAAGAAATTTTTTAGGTGCACCATTGCAACCAACTCAAAAAGTTAGTCGAGAGCCCTGAGGTGGCATATTATCAAATAGAATAGAACAAACCTTTATTTGTCCCACACGGGGAAATTTAAAGTGTTACAGCAGCAAAGGGGTGAGTATTAATAGAATAGACTTAAGTATAAAAAATAGCAGCATGCACATTATTCTATTATTCATGGAAAAAATTATTAGACCACCCTTGTTTTCTTCAATTTCTTGTTCATTCTAATATCTGGTACCACTAAACGTATAATACAATGAACACAACAAAAAATGCAGCTGGTCACATAATACTTTATGTCCTATTTGACATTCTTAAGCTTAATTGATTCCCAGGGTATATAAGAGGCCATTTCATGTCACAAGCAGCACTGCACATGCAAAGGCCTAGAGTGGTTTCCTGCTTACATTCAAGCCGTAGCACAACTCAGAAGTTGTCAGCTCTCACATAATGCCTAAAACAAAAGAATTATGTGAAGCCACAAAGGCAGCCATCTTGGCACTGCTGGAAATTGGCATGAGTGAGAGACAGGTAGCGAAAAAACTGAAGATCTCCAAGACAGCCGTTCATTACAACAAAAAAAAACAAGCTGAACATGGCACTACCAAATTGCTACCTGGCCGTGGCAGGAAACGTCTTTCTACCCCACGAGATGACCGCGCACTCATCCGTTCCTGTGTCAGGAATCGTCGTCAGACCTCCAGGGACCTTAAAATGAGTGGGCACTGTCGAGAAATGTGACTTGTTCAGCAAGGACAGTTGAAACCGACTTGTTGAAGCTGGTTTGAAGTCACACAGAGCACGCATAGAAGCCCTTCATCAATGAAAGGCAGAGGAAGGCCGGTTACTCTTTGCTCGAGACCACAAGGATTGGACTGTTGATGATTGGGCTAAGGTTCTCTTCAGTGATGAATCAATTTTGAATTGATGCCCTCCAGCCAACTTACTGGTTAGGAGGAAGCCTGGAAGCTTACAACCCAGACTGTCTTGCCCTACAGTAAAACATGGGGGTGGATCAGTCATGATCTGGGGTTGTTTCAGTCTGAGTGGAACAGGGCAAATGCAATTGTGTGAAGGCGAATGAACCAGGTCATGTACAGGACTACCCTTGAAAACAGTCTTCTTCCATCAGCTGGAAAACTCTTTTCCTGCCTCGAATGACTGGATTTTCCAACAAGACAATGCCCTTGCCACACGGCAAGGTCAGTTAAACCTGGATGGAGAACCACAACATTAGCACCATGCCTTGGCCTGCTCAATCACCAGATCTTAATCAATTGAAAACCTGTGGAAAATCATCAAACTCAAAATGGAGAACCACAAGCCCAAAAACAAAGAAAATTTGTTTGAATTTGTCCAACAGGAATGGGCTGCTGTGACAGCAGAACAATGTCAGAAGCTGGTGGAGAGCATGCCAAGACGCATGGCTGCAGTCATCAAAAACAATGGTTATGCAATCAAGTATTAACTCTTGTGTGTATCATGTGTTTAAAGCAAACAGAAAAAACATGGAATGCTTAAAAGTAGTGTTTTTGGCGGTACAATGCCATAGCTATTGATGTAAAATTTAAGTAATTTTGGTTATTATCAAGAAAACCATGGAAAATGAATAGTTCTTAGTTCTTAAATTAAACTCTCATGAGCTATTTTTGTTGTTATCATTATAATTGTCCAAACAAATGTACCTTTAGTTGAGCCAGGCATTAAAATTAACAAGAAATTGAAGAAAACAAGGGTGGTCTAATAATTTTTTCCATGACTGTATATAGATAGATAGATAGATAGATAGATAGATAGATAGATAGATAGATAGATAGATAGATAGATAGATAGATAGATAGATGTATATAGATATATATTAATCACTATAAAAAAGAGTGTCATGAACAATAAGCACAAAGATATTCCACTAAAAAAATTCATATAGATATATATTAATCACTATAAAAAAGAGTGTCATGAACAATAAGCACAAAGATATTCCACTAAAAAAAAAATTCATGCCCTCATTGTGTAAAGTATGCACCCTAAACAAATACATACGCATGCTTATAATTGATAAATAGTATAACTATCTGCTTTCTTTTTCAACATAATTTTGACTGAATATATTATTTTTTTTGTTTTAGCCTGGCAGGTAACTATCTTGCATCTTCAGCTTTAGCTGTAACATTTTGGATGCTACTAGTAAGAAAATAAAGAATAAGAATTTCATTGACACTTTCTTTGGAATTTAACGTGGAGGTCCAACATCACTGATATTTAATGCTAAAATGTGCAATAATTATTGAATCAAGGATTTATCTCTGTGGATTAACAGCAAAAGAAACACTGAGCTTTAAAGCTGGGGTATGTAATTCGGATGAGGCTGCAGTGGAAGCAGCAGTTTGTGCTCCTACCAAAGCCCCCTGCCTTATGTGCAACCACACCACTGTGTTTGTCTGCCAATTTATGTGAAGCTTCAAAGGTGCCACAAATCACACAGCTATTCATAAAATTAAGATTAACATTAAAATTCAAACAACCAAAACTCATTTTGATGTAACAAGCACATATGCTTTGGGACAGCATTAAGGAACAAGTCACTGCACTGAGCCCTGATTGGTCAAAAAGCCTTTCCTCTAGATTTTCTAAAGCTTTGATGGAACCAGGATGGGCTGGAGATGTCTAATGGTCTCTCAAGTGGCTTGACAGATGTCAGTTGTTTTAAGGATACACAACATTGGATTTTTGCAGATATTTCCAAACACTTTTACCAACACCCGTATCAAGATTGATAGTTTTAGTCAAGAGCACAAAGCCTTCACTTGACTCTAATTGATTACTGCCTTTTGTAGTTAGAGTCTTTGCCTTTGAAAAAAGATTTCACACAAGAAAAACAACAATTTATTATTTGAAATATGACATATTGGATATAGCATTGACATTACATGACTATGAGGTAAATTGCCATGGTATCTTTGAACATTCTGCCAATATATCAACACATAACAACAAATTATCAAAAAATTTCACATCTACTGATACAGATAATCACCATTTTAGGCAATTATCTGCTAATTTGGATTTTGTTTTGATATATTTTGCATCCCTATGTTATTTTGGGCTAATTACACAAAAATAAACTGCTTATTGTAGCTTTAAGGTTGGATTAAAACCTTCCAGAGAGGATATATATCTGACTTAAATCCTCTGTCAAGTGACCAAACACTAAGCTGCCAAAAAAAGTTTCATTGATATATAAACAGCTAACATGAACCGCTTGTGGGTGCTGCCACTCATGTGGAGTTGCGAGGGTTGAATTGTTGTCAATCTAAGTTTGGGGTCTGTGTGTATAATGAAATATACCGGCCGTCATACAAAAACCGATATGGTTCTTATGCATACTATGAAATTCAGTCCCAGTGGCGTCACTGTTTGTGCATCTCTGAGTGTGTCGTTTGGATGTGCCAAAAGTCGATGACAAGTTATTTTTAAGACAGAAATTCTAAGCAACACAAAAAGCAAACAAAGTGCAAGTGTGTAAAACAGCCCAAGATGCTTTGACTGGAGATCAGTGCCGACAACAACGCAAAAACGGAAATATAAATAGACTGAAGGGAGCAGGGATCCGCTGAATTGTAGTGGCTATATTATCAAACACACCTTTCTCCTCAGGCCTGTCATTTGGCACCAGCCACCGAGGGAGCAATAGCAGCTGTCAGCAGCAGCCCTTTACATATCTATCCTCCCAATACATCTCATCACGTTCAATTCATTTCACCTCGGGCGCTTTTGTCAGGCCTGCTCTCAGATTCTTCCATTATGTGTGTTCGAGCTGCGTGCATGTGCAGCAGTGTGTTGCTGTGGGCCCTCAGTGTGCATGTGCTCATGCATGTGTGCGTGCAGACAGCAAACGCGTGTTTAAACACATGTTTACCCCAGCTGCCATGGGAGCCTGAAGTACGCCAGGGGGCTGCTGGGGCTACACAGCAGGGGAGGAAAGCCTGTCAAGGGCTGCCTCGGTAAACCCGCTGATTATCTGTACCACAAATTCACACCTTCTTGACCTTACTGTTCGATCCATGCTGCAGCGCCAGCCTCAAGTGTTTGAGCAGAGAAGGCTGAGCGAGCACACCCTAATCCAGGGCTGCCACACGTCACAGATCTGAGGCTGTGCAGGGTTCAGGTCTTCATTTTTTGTCACTGTGAGCATTTTTTGTTCTTTAATTTGAAAGCAGATGATGGCTTTGGACAGTTTGGCAGTTTATCTGAAGAGGTCATTTCCTTTCGATGTGAAATTTGGATGAGACAAGATGAATAACTGGACAAAGAAACATACAAAAAGTGCAGGGACTTGTATGCATGCATTCATTTTACTTCTTTTTGTGAAGACTTACATTTCAGAGATGCTGTTCAGACTCAGACTCCACATAGCCTACCTGAGGAGCATCACATCTGCACAGCTTTGATTGATGGCTTGTGTCCTCGCCCGCTGAGAGTGTGTTTAAAAAGGTCCACAGCCATGAAATCATTAAGATCACAAACACAACTTCACAAGGTCATTGTGGGTTTAAGAGATGACAGAAAGAGAAACAGTTCAACAACAGGTTATATTTCCTGCCTGATTTTGATTTTCTTTGGATGCCTACATTATTTCAATTATCGTAATTTCTTGTTTTAAACATGCATTTTTTACTTTTAAATAAGGTCTAATTTTTAAGTGTGCATTATAAACAACCAAAACGTGTGAAAATATTTTATCTACCAAAATCATGATTACAAGACATCTGATACAAATAGCCGAAATATTCTCCCTCTGCAAAACATTACTGCCAAACTTGCATAATTCTTATAAAACTGACAGTTAAAATGTTCTAATACAATATGTTGGGTCTGAACTAGTTTACCTTTGTGTAATGATCATGTAATTCTCAAGTGTTATGGTACTACTCATGTGCAAACACAGGACACTGCCACCTTGTGAACAAGAGGAACAAAAAATGCTGTGCTGTGATTAGTCGTATTGGCATGTTGATAGCTGCTCTCTGATAGGCCAGTACACTATAACTGCAAATGCCATGGCAGAAATCGCGTAACTACGTATGAATTAAAAGGTATTTCTGCATCTGGTTAAGAGAGTAAAGCTTGTACAATGTTTGTTGTGAAAATACTGAAATTTCATTGTTTAAAACGTTGAATAAAGGTAATTTTTTGAGTTGTCTAAGAGCATATACAGGTGCATCTCAAAAAATTAGAATATCGTGAAAAAGTTCAATATTTTTTATCACTCATTTCAGAATTACCAAAATTTCAAGCAATAAATGTTTGAAATGTTTCTCTCTATCTGTAATGAATCTATATAATATTTGGGTTTCATATTCTGAAATGAGTGATAAAAAATATTGAACTTTTTCATGATATTCTAATTTTTTTAGATGTACCTGATAATTTATTTATGTTCTGTTTTCTTATTATTTTATCATTATTTACCCTGATGCATTGTACTTTTTTTTTTTTAATGTAACTGAACTTTTTACTATTTATTGTTTGCTTTTTTAGCGAAATGGCAAACATTGCTGAAATTTTCAGCAGATTTTGGTAATGGCCCAACTTGAAAATGATTAGATTTTGGTGGTGATCCAGATAATCGTCATTGGCGAATAATCATTTTTGCTTAATAACTGTCAAACTCATAATAATATTGACATGATTCTGAGTGCTAGGTGTGTGTTTACAGGCTCATGATTCATATAATGATGGTAACTTTACCATGGAGCTATTGGTTATAGATGTAACAGTAATATGTGAGCTACCTTGGTGGAGGTTTGGCTCTCAGTGCTTTCTGGTTATTTTGGTCATGCCCTGCTTTATGTCTGATATTTATTAACTCTGTACTTCACCGGTGTCTCATGTTTGTATGAGGTTATGTTGCTACTTAATGTAAAGTTTTTTTGTATAATGTCTCAAATATGATAAAGATTGTTGAAATATATTGCTGTATTTTGAAATTTTAGTTGATCTGTCTGAGAATAGGCTTGTTGCGTTTTTCCAGCTATATGGCGTGAAAGTGGCTGCTGGTAAGTTGTGGAAACAGACTTAGGAGACTGGGTACAATTTATTGCAGAGTGCAGACGGAGTATGTTAAAAATGGGGGTTATGGCTATGGTTATGAAGTAGGATGAGTAACATAAAATGGCAATTCACACTGGCATAATGGGTGGTAAGATTCAGCCCAGAGAGGAGTGGCTCTAGGACGCCAGAGTTCTTTGTCAACTTTGTCATGTGGAAGCTACAGCAGAGATCTACACTTCCCACCAAAAACCTGTGCCAGCATATTGGGCCCAAGATCTGAAGGAGGCAGCAATATCTTCTCATTTTTAAATAAAATGGAGGAAAGTAAAACTGTGGATCTGCCTGCTTCCCTACATCAATGACTTTTCCCACAGTATTTGTACAGGTATTCTTTGGCTGCCACAAAACTAAATGACCCCATTTTAAATACAGTTACCATAAATTGAGAACCTCAGAATGAAAGGATTTAATGTCATCAGTGTTTGATCAACTGTATATTACATGTGGTTTTCGGTCAGGTAAGATGTTCTTTCCTCCGCCAAATGTTGAAGGAAAAAATCCTGAAGAGGTTTCAGCATGCGTTTCTGTTTTTTTACAGAAGCATATCTTCTTCATCCCCCTCCTCCCCTGCTGATTGTGGCAAGCAGTCTGCAGCATTTTCTTAACATTTCAACCCAAACCATGATCTTTTCGTAAGCTTCACCAAGTATGATGTTCGTATTGTTGAAAGATTAAATTTCAAGAAGGTCTGACATGCCAAAAGTACTTTGGTGATTTAAAAAAATGAATTGGTTTTGGCTGAAACAATAACCAGTCATGGATTTTCTCAAACATTCACAGCTGTGTCCTTTACTTCTGGGAGAATTGAGAAGAGTAGAAGAGTTTCTAAACTAAAATGAAGCAGTGTCAGTGACGTTTGAGACAAATACAAAGAAATTAAAGAACAACTGCCGAAGCACTGGAGGGGGATACACATGGGTGTTTTCTGGAAAAGTAATAGATCTACCATTTTTAGTAGAAGTCTGTGTGAAGCAAATTTTAAAATGACCTCAAAAAGTATTGTTTATCAGTCGCTGGACTGGACTTTATGCACTACAGAAAAGTTTCTGTATAATTAATGGAAGATGTGCACATAGACTGCATTGACTGCAAAGCCCTCAGAGAGGGTGGCACAGTAGGTCATGGACATGCCTCACAGTAAAAAGATTGCTGGTTTGATCCCCGTGTAGGTCAGGGCCTTTTTTGTGCAGAGTTTGCCTGTTCTCCTGTGCATGCATGGGTTCTTTCCAGCCACTTCAGTTTCTGTCCAACAACCAACAACATGCCTATTAGGTTGACTGTAACTCCAAACTTCCTTTAGATATGACTGTGAGTGAATGGTTCTCTCAATGTGGCCCTGTGATTGGCTCTATTCCCCCCACAACCCTAAAGGGATAAGCAGGTTAGATAATGGATAGCTGGATGGATGGAGGTTCAAACACTAAACCTATATATTGTTTATGATTATCATCAAAGCTTTTTCTCTCTTAGCTTAAAGGAGGATTGGGTAACTGGTAAGTGGCAGCCCGGGGGCCACATGTGGCCCTCCACCTCACTAAATGCAGCCCACCAAAAATTTTGGAAAAATAAAAGATAAAAGAACATTATGAAAACATTACAGAATCCACCAAATGTGCTTTACTTGAGCTATGAATACAACAACCTACAAATCCAGATTTCAAAGAGAAATATATCATATATTTATATTTGTATAGATTTTGCAAGTTATTGATGATCTTATTTTGCTATGATAGCTTCTGTAAATCTCTTTCTTGAGGAAATAGAATTGTATATGAAGTATTATTCAATACTATATTGTATGAAATAGTAGCAGAAAAATATGTATGCACTATTCATTTCATTGAATAGAGCCTTTCAATTTCAATTTGATGAATGATTTTCTCCGAAACAACCTTCAATGCAACATTTACTGTGTACAGTAACATTTACAAACATGACAGAAAATAACACCATACCATCAAAGATTAGAAGCAATTTACTCTTTACTTGACTAACGGCAGTTATTACAACTAATGAACTAAAAAAGTATCTTTGACTGCCTTTATTCAAATATATATAGTGCAAAAAACCTTAATTATGTTCAGTTAAAAAAAAGTTAAATAAAGTGAACAAAACAATGTTAAATACACTGCATGGCCAAAAAAAAAAGAGTTGCCACACTCTAATATTTCGTTGGAGCGCTTTTAGCTTTGATTACAGCACAAATTCGCTGTGGCATTGTTTCGATAAGCTTCTGCAATGTCACACATTTGTCCCAGATCACAGCAATGCCCCCACAGGCTGTAGACACGAGGCATGATGGGTGCATCGCTTCACCTGCCTCTCTTCTTACTATGATGCACCCATTACTCTGGAACAGGGTAAGGTTGAATCCCAATTCTACTCCTTAGCCCTTATCTTACTACTTACCCCTGTGTGTTCATGTCTCAATTCTCCATAGGGCAAAGATGATGGACTAAACAGCCCTTGAAATGAAGACAGACCAGAAGCTCAGTTGATACAAAGGGTATACACCACGCCCGCCAAAACGTGGCGAAGCAGAGGCCAAACGAAGCATTTAATTATAAGTACAAATTAAATCATGAAGTAAAAATTAATCATGTTTTGAGTTGTTGGTCTTAATTCTAAATTTCTCATTAAACAAGCTAGCTTTCACAGCCATAGCTTTGGCTATTGTCACATCTACCTACGTCACAGCCAAAGAGTGGCTCTGGGTGATGACGAAGTGGGACTGGAGTGGAGTTTCATTTCTCAGGAGCGTGTTTTACCCCTTCCCCTTGGCCCTCAAAACAGAGGGCTAAGGTGTAGAATTGGGATTAAGCCTAAATCTGAACTCATCAGACCATGTGACCTTCTTCAGTCCTCCACAGTCCAATCTTGATGTTCCTTAGCAAACTGAAGCCCTTTTTGCTGGTTAGGCTTACTAATAAATGGTTTCAAAGCTACACAGCTGTTCAGTCCCAATCCCTTGAGTTCCCTTCACATTGTGTGTGTGGGAATGCTCCGACTTTCACTATTAAACACAACCCTGAGTTCTACTGTTGTTTTTCTTCGGTTTGATTTGGCCAAACGTTTAAGTCATCACTGATCAGGATCATTAAGAATTTTTTCTGACCACATTTCTTTCTTGAAGATGATGGTTCCCCACTATCCTTCCAGCTTTTAATAATGTGTTGGACAGTTCTCAACGCAGCTATTGTTGTTTCTTCAATCTCCTTAGGTGTTCTCACTGCTTGATGCATGCCAATGATTTGACCCTTCTTAAACAGACTAATATCTTTTCCACGACCACATGGTTTTTTAAGAAAAATTGCATCAGCTGGGATAAGTAACTTGTTTCCAGCTGAAAGATAATCACCCATGCAGTAATTATCCAATAGGAGGTTCATACCTATTTGCTTAGTTAAATCTAGGTGGTAACTCTTTTTGGCCAGGCAATGTATGTATTAATAAGAAAAACAGAATTCCACAATTCCAATAAAGGCAAAAAGCCAGCCATGTCAGACCAGCCTGTCAGCCTTTGGTGGTTTTGGACATAAGCGCTGACACGTGGCAACATCGCCACTAGCAAACAGTTGGCCAACATTTCCTGTGTCTGTCAGGAATTGCAGCTTTTGCGATCACATGATCATGTCTGAAAGAACAATTTCAGTCAGAAAACGATATATCGTTCAGCCTTACACTTTGCAAACAAAGTTGTACCTGTACTGTAATTTATAAATACTGGTATACAACTTTTATGATTACTGTATATTTGCACATTCTGTTCATTAATATTATTATTTTTCCTTATCAAGACTGTCCAACAATTTGCAACAATATGACCCTCTGGCTGGGAAAAAGTTTTATGTGGTCCTTTTGATATATAAAGTTGTCCATCAAAGAGGAACAGATCCCGACCTGTCCTTATGCTACGGCCACACCGGACGCGAATTGGCGAATTTTAACGCGCGTAAAGCCTGTAACGCGCCGCGCTTAACGCCCGAAGCTGGACGCTGGACATTTTGACAAGCTGTGGGACGACGCGCGTCCGGGCGCATGCGCAGTAGAGAGCCGGAGCCGGTCGGACTCAGTGATAAACCCGTGCAGGCAAATCCAGCAGGAAACGAATATTTACAGAACTTACCTTCAAAACCTGTCTCCTCAGTGACTTTCACCCAAGCCTGCTCCTTTTGTTCCAGTCTCTGTAGAGGACACACGCCGAGTAGTTTAGCTCCGGATGATAGCGAACAGCGCCGATAACCCTCTCCTCCATCTTTGAGAGGGCGTTTAAGCAGGAGCAGGAGGCCGGGGCGTCACACATTATTAAATAAAACCTGTCTCCTCAGCGACTTTCACCCAAGCCTGCTCCTTTTTGTTCCGGTCTCTGTAGAGTATACTCGCCGAATAGTATAGCTCCGAATGATAGCATACAGTGCCGATAAACCTCTCCTCCATCTTTGAGAGGGGCTTGAGCGGGAGCAGGGAGCGTCACACATCATCAAATCAATGACGTCGGGGCGAATGTCATCGCTGATTGGCTGCAGCGCGCTAACTGGCGTCGAAAGTTCAATATTTTCAACTCGGCGTCGGCGTTTGGGGCGTCAAAGCGCCTCGGCGCTCAAACGCTGCTGCGCTCCAGGCAGCGCTTGCGCCAAACGCCTCCAACGCGCCGCCCGGGGCGAATTTGCGTCAAGACGCCTGTTTGCATAGACTTTGTATGTAATCTCGACGCTCGTCCAGGCGAATTCGCGTCCGGTGTGGCCGTAGCATTAGTCAGGCTCAGACTCAGACAAAATCTTCCCTCTAAGCAGTTGGTTTCCTGTCCCTGCCCTGAGCGTTCTGAGTAACAGGTTTAAAACTTTTGGTGTAAAAGCTTCATCCAATGGCATTGATCCGTGCACTGACAGCCAGTCTGCATCTCCCGTCAATAATATTTTGATTAAGGAATTGCACACTTTGCAGAGGCGAGTGAAGGAGACATCGTCCGCCTGCTTTGAGGGAGAAGTAATCACTCTAAATGTAAATTAAGACTTACTAAATTTAAGTGATGTTCATTTCTAGGTGCTTTCTGAGGTAAAAACTCTCCAGGATCTGCACGTCTCGTCTGCAAATATGACTTGAATGTGGGGGTCAGATTCATAATTAACCCCTTACACTTTATAAAGGGATGGGATGGGAGAGACGCAACGTCAGCTGTTAATGTACGTCATTGCAGGCGGGCCGTTTTTCTGATTATAACTTCAGCAAAAAGTGATTGAAAACTCCTCCAGGATCCCTTACTCTTACTTTCCTCTCTTAAAAATTAGTTCCTTTCAAATTAATCTCCCCATTAGCAGGCAACGACTCCTGTGCCAAAGTTTTGCCTTGGTTGTTACCGCTCTCCAGCATCCCAGTCGTGTCACCCCTTTGATGGCTCCATTTTGGTGGTTTGAGGTTGGAGGGGGGGAGTCCATCCATCCACTTTGATTCCCCCCTTCACCTTCTGACTGGCATAGAAAGGCACAGCACTGATCGCGTTCAGCGGTCATTAATTGTCCAATTCTGCCACTCGTTCTCTCATTCAGCGCCTCGCTGAGGTGGCCGACGGGCTGGCAGTCTGGTGGGCAAGGCCGGTGGGAGTCTCGGCGGGTGATGGAATGCATTCTGTGGGCTTAATTGAAGGTAGAGCTGTCATGTTCCATGCAGACAGCCACATGTAATTATTCCAGTCTGCCGAGCTTCAGTTTGCCTGTCAGCTACCTGCATTCTGCTGCTGAGGGTGTGCGGAGAAGGGGCTGAAGGGAGGGGACTGGCGGAGTGAGAGGCAAAGTGTGTGGATGTGTGTTTGCGTGCTCGAGCCGACTGGGGAGTTTTACTGGAGGGGTGCATAAAAAGCAGTGATCTTCTAATTTGTCTTGGCGGCTCATCCTCTATCTTTAACTCTCTTTCTACACACTCTTCTCTTGTGTCTGCACCCTCCAGTCAGTCTTCCTCCTCTCTATTCAGTCTCAATCCTTCACAGAAGCAGAAGAAGAAATACAGAATCGAAGGCAGGAAGAGTGAGTGACAGTAAATGTAGGCCCTCCTCAGATAGCCCAGGCCGCTAAACATAGCCCGCCTGGTTCAACATTGACTTCACTTTGGGGAACCTCAGAGTATTTTGTTCCTCCATGTGGCAATTAGGATGTCAAATCAAACTTGGGAAGGCAAACAGCAGAGCGAGCCTCCTTCGTCGCTGCTATTTCCAGACACCACGTCTAGCACAACAGCCTGTTCCTCTCTCTGACACAACCACAGCTCCATATGAGGGAGCTCCTCACATGGATACACAGGGGCACACACACACACACTGTTATGGAAATGATCACATCCCAGAACAATGCAGAGGTCCAAAGAGCCATAAATCAGGGTCGTTGAGCCGAAGCTCGACCTCTGACCGCTCCAACACCAGGACCATCCTAACTGTCAGTCAGGCTTTTATCTCGCGCTGACCCCCATAACATTAGTCAGACAAGAACAAGACCGAGCCAGAGACCTGATCCCCAATCACATGCCTTTTTATTCCCACACCATGACATCAGCGTGTCCATTCTGCTCCATTCAGACTTTGGTTTAACAGGTGGTGTAATGAAAAGGATGAGGATGATTCTACTGCTCCCAATATTCTGCTGAAAAGGCAGAGGAACTGGAGTGGGGATTAACAGCCGGTCAATTCAAACTGTTTTAAAATATGTTAAACATAATAAACAGAGAGTCAACCTGATTTATTACACCAGATCAATCACCTGTTAAATTTGAATTGTTGTACCGCTGCACTGCAGTTTCCCTACAACCTAATGCCACTTGTCATTTACAGAACAGTATGTCACATTATTTTCATTTATCTGGACATTTATTCACTTATTTTCCACACAATATGTCACTTCATTTCAATTAATTGGACATTTAATAACTTGCACAATATGGCACTTTATATGATTTAGGTATATAAGTAATTTATTTTCATTTTCTGAAAAATATCAATCAATCAATCAATCTTTATTTGTATAGCGCCAATTCATAACAAGTGTTATCTCAAGACACTTTACAATAGAGCATAAAGCTCTTCATTTTATGGATACACATATATGCATAGATACATATATACATATAAAATACACATATACATATATATACAAATATATACATCCAACACCCAACATGAATCCATATAGCCAATCATGAATCCCTCCATCATGGCGGCAAGAAAAAACCTTCTGTTAAGCAGCAGGAAATCTTGAATGTGGATCCCAGTCTCATGATGAACAGCAAATCCACACGATGCTGTGATGGGTGTGAGGGCAAAGGAAGGGAAGTAAGAGGAGACAAGTGGGCCAGTAAGAACTAAAGTTAGGGACAGGTCCATGTATCATTGGCCTGTCGTCTGATTCCTTAGAGGTTAGCCTCTTGAGATGCTACATCTCATTTCTGGAGGGTCCTCATGTCTGAATGGTTGTGGTGATCATTTTCTAGAAGTATAATCTTAGATATTCAAACTGAAAATAAGAACTTATGGTAGTGAACTCATGGGTGCCCAGACCACAAGTGCATCCCAACCATATTTGTCTCCGTTAAGTATAAATGTGTTAAAGGCCTCTTGAGATGTGACATCCCATTTTCAAGAGGGACTTCATGACTATGTGGTAATAAGAAATAGATACTGTAGGTGTAACGACCATGGATATGGAGATCATGCTAATAACTACATGAACAGCTATAATGATAATGAGAATGGAGTGTTCCTAATAGAATGGCCAACTATGTGTGTCATGTTTATAGCTGTAGTTTTGAGGTTTCATGACTCCACAGCAGCAGGCAGTCTCCACCAAGGATCCCAGGCCACCTACAAGACAAGAGCCAGAGCAGTACAGGAGCAAACAAAAAGGGGCAAAAGCAGATGTGGAGAGAGAGAGTGATAGAGCCCATTGTGCCAGACCCCTCCCCCCCGGCAGTCTAGGCCTATTACATCTAAACTATGAGTCTAGTTTATGAACTAATTTATTTATTTATTTATTTATTTATAACCTACCTATAAGCTGGTCCCTAACTGAAAGCTTTATCAAAGAGGAATGTTTTAAGTCTAACCTTAAAGGTAGAGAGTGTCAGACTCCCGAACTGTGCTTGGTAAATTGTTCCAGAGAAGAGGAGCCTGATAACTGAAGACACTACCTCCCATACTACTTTTGGAGATTGATGGCACCACAAGTAGGCCAGCATCTTGGGAGCGTAATGTTCTAGATGGGTTGTACGGCACTACAAGCTCTTCAAGATAGACTGGTGCCTGTCCACTGAGAGCTTTATAGGTGAGGAGAAGAATCTTGAATTCTATTCTATATTTAATGGGAGCCAATGCAGAGAAGCTAATACAGGAGTAATGTGGTCTCTTCTCCTAGTTCTAGTCAGTACACGTGCTGCAGCATTTTGGACCAGCTGAGCGTCTTAAGCGACTTGCTGGGACAGCCTGAAAGCAGAGAATTACAATAGTCCAATCTGGAGGTAACAAAAGCATGGACTAGCTTTTCAGCATCGCTCTGGGACAGGATAGGCCTGATTTTAGCGATGTTGCGTAGATGAAAAAAGGCTGATTTTGAAATTTGCTTTATGTGAGAGTTAAAGGATAAATCCTGATCAAATAGCACTCCTAGATTTCTAACAGTTGTGCTTGGTGCCAGGGTAATGCCATCTATGGCAGTTAAATCACTAGAAAAGGATTCTCTAAGGTGTCGAGGGCCCAGCACAATAATCTCTGTCTTGTCTGAGTTAAGAAGAAGAAAATTTCTGGCCATCCAGGTTCTGATGTCCTTTAAACAGGCATCTAGTTTATCTAAGTGGTTTGTCTCACCTGGCTTTAAAGATACATAGAGCTGTGTGTCATCAGCGTAACAGTGAAAATTAACAGAGTATTTCCTCATGATATTACCAAGGGGAAGCATATATATAGAGAAGAGAATTGGACCTAGCACTGAACCTTGAGGAACCGCGTAACTTACTTTATTGTACACAGAAGATTTGTTGTTCACGTGTACAAACTGATATCTATTAGATAAGTAGGACTTAAACCAGTTTAAGGCAGTCCCTGTAATCCCAAGTAACATCTCCAATCTCTGTATAAGAACATCATGATCAATGGTGTCGAAAGCTGCACTAAGGTCTAACAAAACAAGAACAGAGAGCAGTCCTTCATCTGAAGCTGAAAGTAGATCATTGGTTACTTTAACTAGAGCAGTCTCTGTGCTGTGATGAGCTCTAAATCCTGACTGAAAGTCCTCAAGCAGGCTATTGTCTTGAAGGAAGTCACCTAGCTGATCAGCTACCACTTTCTCCAGGATCTTTGAGGCAAATGGAAGGTTAGAAATAGGCCTATAGTTAGCTAATGTTCCTGAATCAAGGTTAGGTTTTTTAAGGATGGGTTTGATTACTGCTGTTTTAAAAGACTGTGGTACGTAGCCTGTTGATAGAGATATATTTACTGTCTCCAGCAACAATGGACAAACTAGAGGAAAGACCTCCTTAAACAACTTAGTTGGGATTGGGTCTAAAAGGCAGGTTGATGATTTAGAGGAAGAGCGAATTTAGCTCCTGAAGGCTGATCGTAGAGAGACTGTCTAACTCAGGTCTGACTTCTACTACATTTAAAGGTAGGGCAGGTTCGGCTGGAGATAAAGAGTTGCTAATTTTATCTCTAATTTTCAGAATTTTATCATTGAAAAAGTTCATAAAGTCCTCACAGCCCAGGGCTAGAGGAATCACAGGCTCAATAGAGCTCTGACTCTGTGTCAGCCTGGCTACAGTGCTGAAAATATGTCACATTATTTCTAATTGAACATTTATTTACTTGTCATTTTCAACAGGTCATGTCACTAAATTTTATTCAACCCAATGTATATTCACTTGTAATCTCTCAGACAAATTGTCACTTTTAAAACTCTAATTTGATGTTCTTTTTCTTTGACATTTAATGCTCAATATGTCCTTACATTTCACTTATCAGGGCATTTATTCACTCTTTTTCAATGCATTTTACCCGCCATTTACTACACAAATGGTCACTTTGTATAATTTAAGTGTATATTTGTTTTCTTTTCATTTTCTTAACAATGCGTTACTTAATTTCATCTAACAGGATATTTTTTTCATTTGCAGTTCTTTGCACTTGTCATCGGTTTTCATTTTACCCAGTGTTTATTCACTTGTCATTTATTGAACAAACTGTCACTTTAATATTTTGATTTTCCTTGTCATTTACTGTCACTTTAATTTAACTTGACATTTATTCTCTTGTTATTTTCCACTTATCTAACGTAATATATAATGTAATTGGATACTTATTAATTTGAACAAAATATCTTGTACTGTCCTGTTTTGAAACTTTAATCCTCTGAATAATTTACGTGCTTTTACTGCTTTATTTGGAGTCACTTACCTTTTAAGTTTTTTTCTTGAATTTAATATTTTGATATCTTATACGTTTATTTATCCTGCTGTTAAACTCAGATTTCCCCTCTGAGGATCCATAAAGGATCATTTTATCATAAAAAGATGAAAAATAACAATATACTCGGGGAAACAGATCCATGATGGGCAGTTACTGTTCCTGTCGAACTCCATTTTATGAAACAATAAAATGATTTATAAAATTAAGAATATACACTGCCTGGCCAAAAAAGTCACTCCCTGGATCCAAATTAGAAAATGGGTACAAGCCTGCTATTGGATAATTACTGCATGGGTGATTATCTTTCAGCTGGAAACAAGTCATTAATCCCAGCTGATGAAATGAGTAGCTTCTCATTTCTTAAAGAACCATGTCAAAGACACATCCTGAGGTCATGGAAAAGGTGTTAGTCTGTTTAAGAAGGGTCAAATCCTTGGCATGCATAATATGGAATCACAGGAGGGCCAATATTAAAAGGAAATAAATGTGGAAATAAAAACAGAATCAATAAAAGCAGTTTGGAAATAAAAACAGAATCAATAAAAGCAGTTTGGAAATAAAAACAGAACCAATAAAAGAAATGTGGAAATAAAACAAGAATCAATAAAAGACATTTGGAAATAAAAAACAGAATTAATAAAAGAAATTTGGAAATAAAAAGAGAATCAATAAAAGAATCAATAATAAAAAAAATATAAAAATGCAGTCATATCATTGCTTTTGCTTATTCCATTTTGACATTGTCTTTTCCATTTGCATTTTGACATTGTCTTTTCCATTTGCCTATCGTCATTGCTTTTACCAGATGGCTCAAGCTGTCAATCAAATGACTGTGGGCGGGTCTTTCTGTCCAAGATAACTAGTAGATACCTGATCAGACGATTCTTGCTTGACAGTGGCTATGCAGTAGCTATGTTCATGTGTTAGCGCTTAGCGCGGGAGACCGGAAATAGCGTCACGGACAGGAAGTAATGTCACTAAAGCGCCGACATGCACACACTTTGCACTTGTCACCATAGACATAAGAAAGAGTAGACGCCGCATCGACCGCTACTACCTATTCGTGCTGACGAGCCGTAGGGCCGCCATCTTGGTCCGGTCACCTGCTCCTCTCAATGTAATCTGTTTGGCAGGCGCGATGTGGTTTCAGCGCATTTAATTAGTAATAACTCGCTTAATACTGAACTGATTTTCATGCGTTTTTTTTTTACCCCATAAACGCCATACATGTAGGTATGATACAGGACACATGGTTCGTCGTATATTAATACTCATAGTGGGCTTAACAGGAATAGAATGTTCTGATATGTGTTATATGTGTGATGATGTATAACAGGTATTTTCTCTCTCTCTCTCTCTCTCTCTCTCTCTCTCTCCCTCTCTTTATATACATATGTAACAGGATGAGGGCTGTTGCTCTCATCTGCCTTTGAAGCTTTGTGTCCATGTTAGCCAATGGCCACCTGAGGGCACCCTATAAAAGGAGGCAGGCAGGTAGAACCAGGGGCACTGAGAAAACTCGGAAAAAAAAAAAAAATTCTCTGGTGGCCCTCTTGCCTGATTTCCGTTTCCAGTTCACCCGGCTGCTCCGACTCTCACCGTCGCAGGTGCTCCTGTGTGTGTGTGTGTCCCCGGTAAAGTGCTCCCCAGGTCAGGAACGACGCGTAAGGTGGCCTCTCCCGTAGGTGTTGTAGAACATGTCCGACTGAGCCTGTGGCTGACTACGGGGGAATACGGCTGCTTTGTTTGGGTCTGTTTAGCTCTGCCTCTGCTTCTGCTTCTGCTCCTGCTTCTGCTTCTGCTTGGTGGCTGTGTCACTTCACCCCTCCGGCCGGTCTTCCTTGGCTCTGCTGCCTTGCCGTGGATGCTGGGTTTCGCTTGGTCCTGAGGCTGCTCTGTTCTGCTAGGACCCTGTCGTTGGCGTCCCAACTGCCGGAGCCCGCCGCCAACCCCGCAGTTGCACGCTTTTAGGGACCATTACACGTGGATGAACTTTTAAGACTGTATGGGATGGGGAGTTAAGTTTGTTACAGTTATGCTTTACCCTTGAGTTACTTTGTTGGTCTTCGGTTTGGGTTTTGAATCTTAGATTAATTATTTTTGAGTTCTTTTCTTGTGTGTGTGTGTGATTTGAATATTTCCTTTTTGGGGTTTAATTGAATATTTTCTGTAGGGGTTTATTTGAATATTTCCTTTCTGGGATTTGAATATTTCCTTTTTGGGGTTTAATTGAATATTTTCTCTTGGGGTTTATTTGAATATTTCCTTTCTGGGATTTGAATATTTCCTTTTTGGGGTTTAATTGAATATTTTCTGTAGGGGTTTATTTGAATATTTCCTTTCTGGGATTGAATATTTTCTTTTTGGGGTTTATTTGAATATTTTCTGAGGTTTATTTGAGTATTTTCAGTGGTTTAGGTTAGTAATTTTATTTAGGTTAAGTTGGGTATTTGCTTCTGTGGAGTGGGTTTATTTTGCATTATAGCATAAATTAGTAACCCTTTTGTTAGTAGTGGTCGGGTGCCATGCAAGCTGGGCGGCAGCCGAAGGCAGGGACCCTGGCGGTCCGATCCTCGGCTGCAGCGTCTGGCTCTAGGGACGTGAAACGTCACCTCGCTATTGGGGAAGGAGCCGGAGCTTGTGCGCCAGGTTGAGCGGTTCCGACTAGATAAAGTCGGACTCACCTCGACACATAGCTTGGGCTCTGGAACCAGTCCTCTTGAGAGGGGTTGGACTCTCTTCTTCTCTGGAGTTGCGGATGGTGAGAGGCGTCGGGCGGGGGTGGCAGTACTTGTCTCCCCACGGCTCGAAGCCCGTACGTTGGGGTTCACCCCGGTGAACGAGAGGGTAGCCCCCCTTCGCCTTCGGGTGGGGGGACGGAGCCTGACTGTTGTTTGTGCTTATGCACCAAACAACAGCTCAGAGTTTCCACCCTTCTTGGATTCCCTGGAGGGGGTGCTGGAGGGTGCCCCTTCTGGGGATTCCTTCGTTCTACTGGGGGACTTTAACGCTCACATCGGCAAAGACAGTGAGACTTAGAGGGGCGTGATTGGGAGGAACGGCCCCCCTGATCTGAACCCGACCGGTGTTCTGTTACTGGACTTCTGTGCTCGTCACAGATTGTCCAAAACAAACACCATGTTCAAACATAAGGGTGTTCATACGTGCACTTGGCACCAGGACACCCTAGGTCGCAGTTCAATGATCGACTTTGTAGTCATATCATCGGACTTGCGGCCGCATGTCTTGGACACTCGGGTGAAGAGAGGGGCGGAGCTGTCAACTGATCACCACCTGGTGGTGAGTTGGCTCCGATGGTGGGGGAGGATGCTGGTCAGACCTGGTAGACCCAAGCATGTTGTGCGGGTCTGCTGGGAACGTCTGGCAGAATCCCCTGTCAGAAAGAGTTTCAACTCCCATCTCCAGGCGAAGTTCGACCATGTGGCGGGGGAGGCAGGGGACATTGAGTCCGAGTGGGCCTTGTTCCGGGCCTCTATTTTGGAGGCGGCTAATTGGAGCTGTGGCCGTAAGGTGGTTGGTGCCTGTCGTGGCGGCAACACCTGAACCTGCTGGTGGACACCAGAGATGAGGGATGCCGTCAAGCTGAAGAAGGAGTCCTATCGGGTCTTTTTGGTCCGTGGGACTCCGGAGGCAGCTGACGGGTACCAGCTGGCCAAGCGGAATGCAGCTTCGGTGGTCGCTAAAGCAAAAACCCAGGCATGGGAGAAGTTCGGAGAGGCCATAGAGAACGACTTCCGTACGGCTTCGAAGAGATTCTGGACCACCATCCGGCGTCTCAGGAGGGGGAAGCAGTGCGCTGTCAACACTGTCTATGGTGGGGATGGTGCGCTGCTGACCTCGATTCGGGATGTTTTGGATCGGTGGAAAGAATACTTCGAAGACCTCCTCAATCCCACCAGCAGGTCTTCCAGTGCGAAAGCAGACCTGGGGGACTCTTTGGTGGGCTCCTCTATCTCTGGAGTTGAGGTTGCCGAGGTGGTCAAGAAGCTCCTCAGCGGCAGGGCTCCGGGGGTGGATGAGATCCGCCCAGAGTTCCTTCAGGCCCCATTTTTGCCTATTTAAATAAAGATTATTTTTTTGTACTGGAACCACGTCTCCTGCCTGTTCAGTAACGGACCTGTGTCCTTAGTGTGCAGGGTAAATTCTTTGGGTGAAATTCCCAAAGTGGCGTTGTTGGATAACTATGAAGTATTGGTGTGTTCATAAGCCGAGGGATAATTCCTCAATTCCTCGCACCCCAAACCCCTGGGTTGCCACACATACATAATACATATATTGATTTTTCAAGTGCATTTAACACCATCCAGCCCATGATACCGAGAGATAAGCTCAAAGACATAGGAGTGAACCCCTCCTTTGTCTCCTTGATCACAGGCTATCTCACAGATAGGCCATAGTTTGTCAGGTTGGGAAACTGTCTCTGGGACAGTCATGAGCAGCACGGGGGCTCCACAAGGAACTGTTCTGGCTCCATTCCTATTCACACTTTATACTGCAGACTTCAAATACAACTCTGAGTCCTGTCACATCCAAAAATACTCCGATGACACTGCTATTGTGGCATGTATCCAAAATGGACAGGAATCTGAATACAGGGATCTGATAAAAGCATTCTGTGACTGGAGTCATAGAAATTGTCTCCTACTGAACACCTCAAAAACAAAGGAAATGATTGCTGATTTCCGAAGGTCTGGGCTCTGCCATCAGCCAGTTAACATCCATGGGGTGGACATGGAGGTGGTGCCAACCTACAGATATCTTGGTGTACATCTGGACAACAAGTTGGACTGGTCCCTTAATACAGATGCACTCTTCAAGAAGGGGCAGAGCCGTCTCTTTTTCTTAAGGAGGCTCAGATAAATTGATGTCTGTGGAAAGCTGCCGCAGATGTTTTATCAGTCTGTGGTAGCAAGTGTTTTGTTTTGTGGTGCAGTCTGCAGGGGAAATAGTTTAAAGCAGAAGGACAAGAGGTGACTGGAAAAACTGGTGAAGAGAGCTAGCTCTGTGGTTGAATCCTGTTTGGACTCACTGGAGGCTGTGATAGAAAGATATACACAGAAGAAAGTGGAGGCCATCATTCGTCACACTGATCACCCACTTCACATTATCCTTGATATCCTTAATTAGTATTGTTATTGTTTTACTTTTGTTGCTGACTTTGTTATTTAATCTTTATTTAATTCTTTATTCTTGTTTCCAAACTATCTATCTATCTATCTATCTATCTATCTATCTGAAATTGATATGTAGATATATAAATGGATATAGTTATACACACACGTATATACACACGATAGAGAAGCAGAAACAGATTGTGTGCTACTCAGCTATTTTAATGTTTAAAAATGAACACAAGATATAACAATTCACAGAAGTTCACAGCCCTTTGTTTTTGTGGACACCAATTATGCAAGAGATAACATAAACTGCCACCTTTTTTTAATTTTAACATTTTTTTGAATTTATGTGAAGCACATACACCAATATGCAAAGATTTTCAACACCGCGTTTATACAAACTTTACATTATATACATATTTACATGTATATATACATACGCATACATACAAAAGTACAAGCATCTCAAAAATGATCAAACTTAAAGGATTCCACAATGTTCAGAGTTTTGTCTGTTCTTTTGTCTTCCATTCCTTTAAGTGAGCTCATATAATATTCTATTTCCTTTTTGAATTGTTTAATTTTTGGTAATTTTGAGTCCATTTACACTTACATAAATGTAACATTTCCCATATAGTATAAGTGAATAAAGAAAATACATCTTCTGACAGTTTCTATTTTCACTCATAAAAATATAAAGCATCCTTTTCTGTAAGTTGAACTGTGGACCTGGTTTGTGTATTAAAGAGTTGCTCTACACCTTACCAAAATGCACAGCTATATAAACATTCAAAATTCAAATGGCAAATAGTTCCAATTGCATAGTAACAAAACACTGCATCTCTCATGACTCCAAGCCTAGCAACATCTTGAAAAGTTGGATTTATTATTACTTTTTAATTTAAGAATAAACTTCATTTAATTTTTGCAAAATACAGTAAACAAACACGCTCGATGGGAAACAAAGGTGCTTTGTTACCTCAACAGGTCAAATACAAACAAGTATAACAAATTAACAATAAATTAAATTTTTAAAAAAGAAAAAAAAAACATTCAGCACATGGCACACACACAACTGTCTTTGCTGAAGTCTTTAATTTGAATCAAATCAGGTGTATAATTTTGAATTCCACTTCCTTGATTTTATTTGTGACATAGTATTTCTGATTTCAATTCCGCAGACTTCCAATAATTGTTATCAAATTTTGAATTCCAGATGGATTTCGATTGAGTAGTTGCAGTCTGGTGTTACAGCCAGCTAAAAAACGTAAAAGAGCTGTGCTATGTACGTGTTAAAGAGTCTCTTGTTGGTGTGCTAAATGAAGTTACTGGGGTTAGTGAGGTCACTGTAGGTGTGGTTAAGAGAGTTTCCTTATATGTTTATTGGTAGATTGTTTGCTTATCAACTGAACACCATATTCAGTATGAGATCTGATGAATATTGTATGACCTCCTCCCCCTTGCACTAATGTTAAGAGACCATAAGAGCATTATTTTTATTTCTAACTTTATTTTAATATTTTTATTTTAGTTATTTTAATACTTTTTAAATTTTATTTATATTTATGTACTTTAATTAAGTCTATATTTTCTTCTAATATATCTTTGTCCCTGGTTGAGTTTTTCTCAAAGGGATTAATAAAGTACTACCCAATCTAAAGTAATCTATTCGAACACAATTGTGAACTTTTCAGGAGTGACTGGGATTTCATATTTTAGCACTGCCAGCTGGTTGCTCCAGGAGACTCCTGCCACACATCACAACGCAATGAACTATGGGTAAGTCTGCATTGATGCCCACTCACAGAAAGAGCGCATGCAGGGCTCAAAAAGTCAGCGAGAGATCCCCCACACACTTTGTGATTTGGCAGTGGGACGTCCTGAGGGTTAGGGTTAACCCTGAGCCCTCACGGACTCTGCGGGAGCCTCAAAGTCAGTGGGTGTGTGAGTGTGGACGTTGGGATTGGGCCTTCCTTTTCTTCCTCCTTCCTTCCTTAATTTCTACCTTCCTTTCCTTCTTTTATACCCTACTTCCTTTTCCTTCCCTCCTTTTCTTCCTCCCTCTATCTCTTCCTTTCCTTCCTCCCTTACTTTCCTCCCTTCTGTCCTTCCTTTCTACTTTCTTTTATACCCTTCCTCCCATCATCACCACTTCCTTTTCCTTCCTTCCTTTTCTTCCTCCCTCCATCCCTTCTTCCTCGCTATATCTCTTCCTTTTCTTCCTCTTTCCTCCCTTCTGTCCTTCCTTTCCATCTTTTATACTCTTTCTCCCCTGGATTATATTGCACATGTTTTCGGATGGCCATGGCATCCAACATAAGTGCAACACAGCTATATTTTGCCTGGTCTTCTTGGCATCTTCTCTCCAACATATCCAGCATCATCTTGTTCAGGCCAGGTTATCATCCACTGAACACAACCACCTGTAAAAATATTGAGAAGTAGCTATTTAAAGGGCAACTTCGGTATTTTTCAACCTGGGTCCTATTGCCCCAAGTGTATGTGTGTATACGATTGACGGGTACAACTCGTTTTAAAATTGGCTCAGTATCAAGGGAGCGGATGCAGCCGGCAGCCGCGAAGCTAGATAGGGGGGCAACTGCATCCCGTATAAGTTTGAGCATTAAAAGTGTTTATTTCGCCACAGACCGGTTGCGATCGCCGGTGCTAGCTCTCTAATTAGCATTGTATGCATTGCGTTTTCCTTCACGTCCTCTGAGCTGTGTGACGTCATCTGTGAGCTTGTTGCCGGAAGAAAACAGAGGAGCCATGCAGCGTGCCGCTCAGAGTGGAGCTGCTTATCCCGGAGGACAGTTGGAAGTTTTACTGCATCGGTATCATGGGTGAATATTTACCAGATTTCGAGAGTGAAGAGCGAGCCTCTTCATTCTGACGGCCACCCGTATTTATTTGAGCCAGAGTATCACGGACGAGGAGCTGCTACAAACTCAAGAGCTAACGAGGATAGCAACAGAGGGCTAGCAGGCGAGGGTGAAGCAGCGGCTGCCGAGGCAGCTCTAGATTTGTCTCTGACACACACATTTACTGTTGCCATAAATCCTCTTCACTTTTCCTCTCGTCCAGCCAGTACAGACTTGTGGCCTACCGTGTTACAGTGCTAATTAGAGAGCTAGCACCGGCGATCGCAACCGGTCTGTGCGAATTATAAACACTTACACAATACATACAATACTTATACGTATTGTATGCATAAAACATATTAGTTATACTTACTTTATGGATAGTTGACCATTTGGTCCCTGTGGTTTTTGGCCTCCTCCAATTTATTTTGGGTACATGAAAAAAGGTGTCCAGCACTACCCTGTTGATCAGAGGGGGGAGATCCTCTAATGTAGTTACACAGCGTCAGGTACTTTCTGTATCATCCCACGACACATCGAGACCACGAACATTGGGCAACAGGTCCCACTCGTTACAACACAGACATTCTTCCTCTGTGGGCATAGAGTCACAGCAACCACAGGAGCACCACCAGTCCTCAGAAATTCGCGATCGTGCAGCCGCTGCTTCACCCTCGTCTGCTAGCCCTCTGTTGCTATCCTCGTTAGCTCTTGAGTTTGTAGCAGCTCCTCGTCCGTATACTCTGGCTCAAATAAATACGGGTGGCCGTCGTAATGAAAAGGCTCGTCTTCACTCTCGAAATCTGGTAAATATTCACCCATGATACCGATGCAGTAAAACTTCCAACTGTCCTCCGGGATAAGCAGCTCCACTCTGAGCGGCACGCTGCATAGCTCCTCTGTTTTCTTCGGCAACAAGCTCACAGATGGCGTCACACAGCTCAGAGGGGCGTGAAGGAAAAGCATAATGCATACAATGCTAATTAGAGAGCTAGCACCGGCGATCGCAACCGGTCTGTGGCGAAATAAACACTTTTAATGCTCAAACTTATACGGGATGCAGTTGCCCCCCTATCTAGCTTCGCGGCTGCCGGCTGCATCCGCTCCCTTGATACTGAGCCAATTTTAAAACGAGTTGTACCCGTCAATCGTATACACACATACACTTGGGGCAATAGGACCCAGGTTGAAAAATACCGAAGTTGCCCTTTAATGTATTTGCAACAGTTATTTCCACAAATTCATTTGGACAATATTAAGACTACCTTTGTAATGTATGTGGATGAGGGACGACAAAGCTGCTGAAGTTGTGAGTAAGCATGTTTTCCAAACTGTTCTACAGTCAGATGTTCTGTTGTCTGTGTTTTTAAGTAAGTGGGGTGGGTATGAGACATGAGAGGTATCTCACTTTTGTTAGGGTGAAAGAATTACATGTGAACAATACAGCCCGTGTCACCTGTGTAAAATTTGCTGATTAATGGTATACCCACAATATTTGTGGGTGAGCGCCAGCTGTAAACATAGCCTTACTAACGTTAGCTAGCTAGCTACAATTTCGCTGATGGACATTAATACAGTAGAATAAAATTCTGTTAACAAAACACAACCAATAATAATGTTTAATCTTACCTGTGAAAAGTTATCCCTCAAACCCTGTTCTCAACACTCCGCCGATTTGCACAGGAATATGAGGCGCTCTACTGCTTCACGTACTGCTTACAGCTAGGATGACTGGACCAAGATTGCGGCCATATTTCTCGCGCCCCAGCAGCCAATGCAGTGTCTACTCTTTATTATGTCTATGTTTGTCACTACCCGATCCGTACGGCTACCCGATTTGTACTGCGCATGTGCGAAAACTGCGTCACTTCCTCTCAAGTCGTAGATATCTATGGTGACAGCGATATAGATATATACGCGATGGATTCAGACATAGAAATACGTGGATCGGGTAGTGACTCCTGTCATAGATACTTAGTAAAAGTTGGAGAAATCTGCCCTCCTCAGAAGTTTACTTGTAAGGATTGTCTTTGACAAGGTTCATGTTACATATAAGAGTTAAATCAATCATCTGTGTGGTACAATTTAGTGTAAGACGATAGTATAAGGCTGTTAGCTGTTAGCAGCTAAGTTAGCGGCTAACGGCTAACGGTCATTAACTGTCATTAGCCTGTCACTACCCGATCCGTATATGAAAAAGAAAAAAAAAAATTATAAAATTAAAACGAAAAAAAAAGTCCAGACAGATAATGCATGGTGAAATTGAGTCATCAATAATTTTTGTCCAAAAAGGTTTCAGAAGGTTTTAATAAAGTTGTCGAGTTCATTTTTTATGAAGTACGGATTACGTACGTATTTCTATGTCTGAATCCATTGCGTATCTATATCGCCGTCACGGCTCGAGAGGAAGTGACGCAGTTTTCGCGCATGCGCAGTACAAATCGGGTAGCCGTAAGGATTGGGTAGTGACAGCGCAGACAGCGCAGAGTATTGAGTTACTTACCTCGGTTTGTGCCCGTCAGGGTCTTTCTTGCCTTCTTGTATTTGGGTCTAAGCCTTGTCCCTTACAGGGGCGTTCTCATGTTTTTTGTGGGTTTTGCTTCTTTGAGTCTTTTGTGGACTTTTGGACTTACAGTATTGATTCCCTCTGCTTTCTTTCCAGGTGCCTACCATGAGCCTCCACCACCCTGCATGTATATTCCTGTGTTTGTGTGCTTTTTGGTGTTTATTAAACTGGTTAAACCTTTTTTGGGCTTCTCATTTCTTGAGCTTTTGGGTCCAACAGACAATTCGGGTGACTACACCTGACAGAAAGTAGAAGCATTCTCACACACACAATATGAATGGAACTCAAGGGATTGGGACTGAACAGCTGTGTAGCTTTGAGAAAACCACTCATCAGTAGGGCTAACCAGAAAAAAAGGCTTAAATTTGCTAGGGAACATCAAGATTGGACTGTGGAGGACTGAAGAAGGTCACATGGTCTGATGAGTCCAGATTTAGGCTTAATCCCAATTCTACCCCTTAGCCCTCTGTTTTGAGGGCCATGGGGAAGGGGTAAAACATGCTCCTGAGAAACGAGACTCCACTCAAGTCCCACTACGTCATCACCCAGAGCCACTCATTGGCTGTGACGTAGGCAGATGTGACAATAGCCAAAGCTATGGCTGTGAAAGCTAGCTTGTTTAATGAGAAATTTAGAAATAAGACCAACAACTCAAAATATGATTAATATTTAATTTATGATTTAATTTGTACTTGTAATTATACGCTTCCTTTGGTACCTACTTTGCCTCGTTTTGGCGGGCGTGGTGTATTATGGGAATTTCTCTCACCCTTCGTATCAACTGAACTCCTGGTCTGTCTTCAATTCAAGGGCTGTGTAGTCCATCATCTTAGTCTTATGGAGATTTGAGACACCACTTCACATGAGACATGAATGCACAAAACCAAGGGGTAAGTAGTAAGATAAGGGCTAAGGGGTAGAATTGGGATTCAACTTTACCCTGTTCCAGAGTGATGGTAGCATCAGGGTAAGAAGAGAGGCAGATCATCATGCCTAGTGTCTACAGCCTGTGGGGACAGTGCTGTGATCTGGGGCTGCTGCAGTTGGTCAGGTTGAGGCTCAGCAACATTATGGCCCAAAGAATGAGGTCTGCTGCCCACCTGAATATCTGAATGACCAGGTTATTCCATCAGTGGATTTTCCCTTCCCTAATGACATGGGCATATTCCAAGATGAAAATTCCAGGATTCATGGGGTTCAGACTGTGAAAGAGTGGTTCAGGGAGCATGAGACACTGTTTTCACACATGGATTGGCCACCACAGAGTCCGAACCTTAAAGAGATAGTTCAACATTTTTGAAGGGGGGCTGTATGAGCTCCCTATGGCCACTAAGTACATTAGATGCAGTAGAAAGTTCTCTCCCTTAGTAAGCCACAGACTGTGAGAGTCTGTGACAAAGAAATAGCCGCAAACAGGAAAGTACCATACCAAGATCAAAGGGTATTTTCTCCACCAGCATAACTCAAATCAAAAAATAATACCACAGTTTAAGAGTATGTTAGATATTAGTGTTTTTAAGTGCATTAACCTTTCGGAAATATAAGTTTATCTGGACCTCACGTCATGTATCCCTCTGTGCAGCGCTGCTGCAAGCTGCTGAATCACTGCGCCTCACTCTCAGCTGTTGTAAACATAGCAAGCTTGCGGCTTCAGACACCAATTGTAGCTTCATGTGACCTTTATCAAGTATCGTAAATCTTTTGTTTTTACTCTAAGCAGTGTGATGAAGAGACAAAGCAGGAAATTAAAAAAAGGATGATTATGACAGCGCAGATTAAGTTCCGTTCACTTTGGAGTCAAGAGGATACCTGTATGACCTGGAGTTCACAGAAGAAGAGATGCTGCAGATAGCCACAGAACAGACCGAAACGAATACAGAGGAAACATCCACGGACACTGGACATCAAGAAAGAGTTGGAAATACAAAGTGGTATGTAAGAACTAGCCAGAGGCAACAGGTGATACGGACGGAGGTATCACTCATCAAACAGACTTTCCTGCTCCTCTGAATCCTGGAGTTTTGTGGACATTCTTCAATTTCCCCGAGGATAAACTGGAAAAACGTTCCAAACCTGAAGGACTCAATGACATTTTCTCCTTTAAGTAAGTAATAATGATATGTCGGAAACAAAAGAGCAGAGTAGAGGAGATTGTTTATCAATACAGTGCAGACTACTTGTGTCTATGTCTCTCTCTCACACACACATGCACACACATGCAACGATTACTGTGTTTTAGCCTCTAATATAGAGATGTATACCTATGTACACACAATCTGTCAGGTAACAAGAGATGGATTTGCTATACGATGTAACCGCACGCCCTTGTTACACAGAGGAATACGGTGAAAGCTGAGTTCTCCATGATGCAAATCTGTTTCTAAATCAAGGGAAGCATCACAAAAACCCATCTCAGAAATATTTGTCTTATAATGTGCTTCCAATCAGTCTTCAGCAGGAGTCTGAAGCCGCTAGCTTGTTCTGTTTACAACAGCTGAGAGTGAGGCGGAGTGATTCAGCGGAAGGATACATGACGTGAGTTGGCTTAGATCCAGACAAACTTTATATTTCCAAAAGGTTAATGCACTTAAAAACAACCATATGTAGCGTACTCTTAAACTGTGGTATTATATTTTGATTTGAGTTCTTGTAGGCGGAGAAAATACCCTTTGTTCCTGGTGTGGTACTTTCCTGTTAGCAGCTATTCCTTCGTCATAGACTCTCACAGTCTGTAGCTTACTGAGGGAGAGGAGAGAACTTTCTATTTCATCTAATGTACTTAGTGGCCATACGGAGCTCATGCAACCCCACTTCAAAAATACTGAACGATTCCTTTAATCCCATTGAGGATTTTTGGGATGTGATGGAGAAGGTTTTGTGCAGTGATCAGACTCTCCTGTCATCAATACTGGGACAATACACTTAAACTCACGATATGCTGCACCTAGATATGCCTCTCTAACCCTAGAGAGGTTAGAGAGAGTGTGTGCTAACGAACGGCAGGCTCGTTTTTGCCGTCTTTGTCTTTTTTAATGAGAAAGCAAAAATAGTGCCAGACAGATGACTTGTATCCAGGTGGAGCATCTTCAATTTCGACCTCATTCGACTCCATCATTCGGCTTTTTGTAGGCAAGGTAGTTGGTGCTAATGTTTGATATCGTCACTTCTGGTCACATGCGCTATTACCGGACGTGACGTCTTTATTTCACGATCCATTTTTTTCAAACTCGATGCATTTTGTCACGAACTGTATCGCAATATATTGCCAAACGATATTTCATCCCATCCCTAATCAATACAAGATCTTGGTGAAAAATGAATGCAACACTGAATGGAAATACAACTTGCAGCATTGTAGAAGCTATCAAACAATGCCACAGCGAATGAGTGCTGTAATTAAAGCTAAAGGTGGTCCAACAAAATATTAAGGGTGTGTGACCTTTTGTAATTTTTGGTGACTTTTGGCCAGGCAGTGTACATTGACACTAAATGTAATTTAATACCCAGTAAATGCATAACTTAAGTTTTACTAGATGCATAAAGTTTGAATATCAAAATTTCGAAATCATGATGTGTTAAAAGAGGTGGATTTTGTGACTTTGACTTAAAGCTGTGGTCCACAACACACAGCAGTAGTCATTTCAATCGGACCGGCGGCAATGCGGGTCTGGCGCCGCCAGAGCGGAGCCAATTGTGGGGGAGGATTTATCTTTCTCGGCCTGTCCTCCACAGCTCAGCTTACAGTGCTAACGATTAGCGGCTAACAGGCTAACCCGCTCCGCTACAAGTCATTAGCCAGGCCAGGCACAGACTAACCAGAGTTATTCAGCAGACATCTCCCACTGTAGTAAATAAAGCCATTACCTGATCAACCAGGGGCGAAACGGCCGATGCTGAAGGTCTGACGGCCGGCTGAGGCCATTCGTTAGCCGTTAGCCTTCTAACAGGCCTTGACCCGCGGGCAGAGCTCCATTGGGCCCCGCGGGAGAGGGGTTTTTAGGCTTTTCGGCTCCATTATAGTTCAGTAGCTAATGCTGCTAGCTGCTCACCGGAGGTAGAGGGGAGGAGGCGGGACCATGACGCACTACGCATGACGCTGCGTAGTGAGGGAGACAGGGGATTGGATGGACTCACGGACCAACTCACGGACCAATTGAACCTTACAGGCTTCTAGGCTTGATTGGTCAGCTAGTATGCAGCTTTTCAGCGGATATACTGAATGGATTTTTTCGTTCTTTTTGGTCTTTATACTGTGTAGATAGGACCATAGGACCATAACAGCCTTATAAACGGTGTTATTAAAATGTACAAAGCTTCCAAATCGTAGAACATAGCTTTAAGTCACACCCAGAGACGACTTCAGACCTGACATGAACTTGAAGTTTAAGACTTGTGCCCAACCATTTTCCTGGCTCATAGCTTGTATGCAGCAATACATATAATGTCATCCTATCATGTTTAATTCTATATATTTGGTTTACAAGCAGTTAAACTTCAATAGACAAGCATGGAGCTGCAGAAGGCAGTGATGGCCAAAGCCAAGGGTATGAATAATACAGGTGACTGTGGTGCCAATGAAAAGAGCTTCTCCAAACTCCAAACTTTGCCCTCAATGTTTAAAAGTACCTCAAACGATCATACAGACTCAAACACCTTACTGTGTTTCTCAGCTTCATGGCTCTCTCTCTATCTGCCTCTCGCTCAGCCCTTTAGACTTGGACTTGCATCCAAAGACGTGTTCCTTTTGTTAAACTGTACGGAAAAAAGTTACAAGTATATTGCATTACTACCTCTGAGGATAAAAAAATATGGACCTCGTCCTAAGCCAAGTCGCCCTCCCTGTCTGAGTTTATTAAGTGTGTATTTCAAGGGTATTCAGTGTGTGCCTTGGGCGGTTTGTGAACAGAATGACGAGTTACTTTAAGAAGATTTATCAGGGCTCCAGCCTAATTCACTTCATTTCACACGGGAGTCAAGACTCATAGCTCAGCCTTGATTGTGAAACTCCTGCATTGTTCAACCAATTGAATGTCCGAAACATCCAGACATGATGAAATGGACTTTCCATTCGGTCATATCACCCCTTACATGCTGACAGCCAGAGAGATGTTGATACAGCTATCTGAACTTCCATCTAATAACATATTCAAAAATATAAGGACAACGAACTTGGGTAGTACATTCCTCACAGCCAAGACCCTGTTTAAACTTTTGAAAGAACAAAATCAGTTCCAAGAGGTGGTCCTTTAGAAGAATGTAAATGTAAAGCAATGCACACTAAAGGCCAGTGAATGACAAAGTGGTGGCCTGGGGGCTGTATGCAGCCACCCAGCTCCTTTAATGTGTCCTACCAGTCAATTACAAATAAAAGAGCATATCTGGATGAAGAAAGCAAAATTTTCAACATAATGAAGATGTTTTTGGCTGTCATTTTTTCTGTAAAACTTCCTTTTATGCTTAACTAAATGCTTTGTTAAGTAAAGATGAAAATTTAGACTTTAACCAGCTGATGCTCGAACTCACATAAAAGCACCTGGAACAAGCTAGAATTCTGTGCTCGGATCAAAATTATGTGCTATTACTTGTCCTTGACTCTGTCCCTTCACTTAAGTTAAAATCACTCATATTTGATTCAGTTTTAGTGTCCTCTGCCTTAGGCAGAGAAACACAGCCGTTTGCTGAATCGTGAAACAGTGTCAAACGCAGAGACTTCCTCAAGTGCTCTAGATTTTTTTTTCCCAATCGTATAGTCCAATTGACATAGTTTCATGGCTCATTTTTATGGAAAACTCACACAATAACACAAGATAACTGCACCACCAACAGCAGCGTACCTTACTAGTAGTTTGACCTCATTCTCCTTAAGAAATCAGTGCTGCTGGAAGCCTTTTCAGTCACATCACTTGAAATACCTGATACAACTCAACTACAAAAATACTGAAATATTACTTAAGCTATGCTGCAGCTCATTTTGAAACCTACAAAAAACAAGTTTACATCCTTTTTCACCAAGAGTTTCATGTGAATACTTGCTTTTGAGGCTATTTTGTTTTCTACATTCTCTCTTAGAATGGGATTTATGTCACTGGACATTTCCTAAATTATTTTCATTTTTAAAAAAGCACAAATAAATTCTTAAAATCAAGAAGCAACACCAAAGTCAGGTATTGACTGAAATGTGAACAGTTACATCAGCACTGTTAAAGTGCTTTAGTTTTTCAGACGATATCAAATATATACAGCACATATGTAAAAAAAATATTTATCTGTTATATCTGGCCATATTATGTCATAAAGATTATTTAAAATGTGGTTCAATTAAGCTGTTTTTATCTATTGTAAAATACCTTTCTTTGCCTACCTGAAGTACCTACACAGGCCGCCAGAGGGTTCAGACCCACACTTTGGAAAGCACTAGTCTAAAGAAGGACCGACAAGACTGAACATACTTATTGAAACAAACAATAAGTTAGTTTTTCTCTTACTTAATACTGAGAATTGTGGAAATTTAAACTCTCAAGCAAATGTTTAATGATTTAATCGATTGATTTCCCATAATTTTGCAAACTGATTTGAAACTGACTTCAGCTTGAAACCATTCTTTGTACAGAATCTTTAAGACTCACAGACTCGCCCACTAGATTTATCAAAACTAATCTGCCTCTCTGACGTCTCCTGTCTTGTGTACACCTCCCTAAATTCCATAACATTTCAGATATTCCTGTGACCGGTGGGAAAAGCTCATGTAAGATAAATATTCTCGCCCTGGAGATACTGTGGATCTAAGCCGGCACAGAATGAGCCTCACACCCCTCTGCTTCACAGGAACTTTCAAAAGCACAACCACATGAAGGCAGCGTCTCATTTTTCCACTCCCTGCTCTCTTCTCTGGTCTTTTCCCTTTTACCACCCAGCTCTTTAAATTATAATTACTCTGATCTCATTCAAATCTGTTTAATGACAGAGCAATGGGGGTAAATGACAGCTTTAACAACACTTTTTCAATCAGTAACCTCAGCCAGTGTTTTCATTCACCAACATCTTCCTCTGTGTTTAAATGAGAGCGCTGGTTCGGTGCCAGCGCAGGGCAGCGTGAACCAAACCAGATAAAAGGCTGTTTTCCAAGTAGTCCTCTAAATGGAACGTGGCCCCTGCTGTTTGTCTGCTGAGGAGGCCGTCCCGAGGCTGGAGACGCTCTGGAATTTGGGACTGAGAGGGGCAGGGCCACCGGGAGGGGTGACCTGGGACTCACTCTGGGTCACTGGTTCTGAGGTCACCCCCCCCCAACCCCATCCCTCCCTTTTGTGTCCCCATTCAACTTGCAATATGCCAAGAGCAACAATATTCCTCAACACCACAAATGGGGCCGCCCATCCTGCGCAACAGGTCATTTAATCCAGGGTTGAAATGGGAGGGAGACCCTATTTTAACAACAAAAACAACCGGGTGGGGTCTTTATATTGTTTGCTTCAAATGCTAATCCTTTATATATTTCTTTTTTCTTAACATATTAAGAAGCAATTAGAGACGTGTAGCAGTATTTATTTCGACAGTTTTTCATTTAGTTTTTGTTATGGTCTGTTATCTAAAGAATCTTTTAGTTTTAGTCTTACTTTAGTCATCTAAACTGATTCAATTTTAGTCTAGTTTTAGATGATGAAGTTTCACAACATTTTAGTCGATGAAATCTGCTGTGAATTTAGTCGACTAAAATATGATGTGTAAGGGTATGGCATTTTTTATGTTTCCTTAAATTTCTGAAATCATGTTTCACATTTGGACAAAATTAAACCTCTAATAACCCTTTACTGATTGCTAGTAAAGTTTGAATGTATAAATTAACAGTAACAACTTGAACTTTTGTGTGAAATGCAGTCACCTTTATTTAGGCTACCTGGCAGAGCATCTCAGTTGCAATACCAGACAACATCTGACAACAAACAGTGAACCTACATGAATATATCAATTCATAAAAAGACCAACTCTGATTGGATCGCTCCACAACTTATCCCACCAGCACCAAGCTAAGGCAGCTGTGATTGGATGTATTCCTAACTTGTCACTACTTTCTACATGACCAAATTAGGTCTGACTAAAAATGCTCTTAAAACACAGCTATTCCTACTTTCAAATGAAGCATTCAAACTGAATAAATGGATGTCAATATGGAGATTCAGACTGAAATGTGTGGGATCAGATAAATCTAAAACTACATGTGGCTGTAGATCAATCACTGGACAGTGAAAGATAAGGAGAGGAGCTTAAGTGTTTTTCTGTGACTGTGTGATCTGCTTAAGTCTGACTTCTCTAGCAGAGCAGGGGGGTCTTCCAAAAGCTGGCTAAAAAAGGCTGGGCTAAGGCTGAAAAAAGCGGCAACTTATATCTCAGCTGCAAGACACACGTAAGACAACATGGAGGGAGAAGACGACACGTCGAAAAGAGAGCTGCAGCACAAAGTTAGAAAAAAACTTAAAGGCAAAGCCTTTTATATGCACTGCACTTTTACCTAAAATAAAAAAATAAAAAAATTTATTCAAACGGGAACGGGACAGGAGTGGGAGTGATTTTGAGTGGGAGCGGGATGGGAGTGGGACAGGACAGGATACATTTTTTTACTCCGGCCTGGGATTGGGACAGGACGGGGTTTTTTTTTTTGGGAGTCGGACAGGACAGGAGTGAAAATCTGCTCCCATGTCATGCTCTAGAGAGAGAGAGAGAGAGAGATGAAACAGCGTAGTCTGTTTCATAGTTTCTGCCAATGGGGTAAGCAAATTTTGCTTGGCTAGAATTCTTAAAACTAGCTTATAAATCTACATGGAATCTGTCATGAAACTAGATAAAATTGCACTGAATGTGAGAAAAGTTTGCTTATTACAAGCATAGAAAAGTTATTTTTTAAGAAAAATTCACTTTAATTTTGTGTTCTGCTTTTTGATTGTGCTTATTTCAAGAACGTTTTTACTTAATTTAAGAATTAACATGTTTTTCATTTAGTAAAAAAGTCTTTAGATATGATAGATTTTCTTAAAACAAGACAATGTCTTTCTGATTTAGCTGGTTTAAAGAAATTATTGTCCAACTCCGAGAAAAACAGTAAGCAAAATTAACTTAGAATAAGACATAATTTCTTAAAAATAAAACAGAAATGTAAGTGTTTTTATCTAAAATCAAGGCACCAGAAGCAATCCTGTTTGATGCCATTGCCAAACAGTTCCAAAAGCATAATTCTCAACAACTCAGCAATCATCCTCAGAAAATGCAGGGGTTTTTTGTGCTTTTTTCAAGGAATATTCCAAGATTTTCGTTATGTCGGTGTCTCACCTCAGTCCCCAGTCCATAACAAGCAGGTAGAGACCATTGTCTTGACTGTAGGTGGAGTACCAATTATTTTGAGAGACTTCCAATCAAAGCCGCTAGCTTAGCTTGGCTCCACACAGGGAGTGTACACTCAAGCTGGCCTCTGGGTACAGGCATATCAGATAACTCTAGACGCTCAGATGGATTCAGCTTATATTTGTGTGATTTCTTAAACTGAGAAATTGTAGATCAGTAACTGATCTTAATCTTAATATAAGTAAAATAATCTTGTTCTTCTGTTGGGACTTCATTCAAACCACTGTTGTAGCTTGTTACCAGCAATACTTGCTTAATTTAAGCTGTACTTTCTTATTAAGATTTTGTTAGACATATTTTCTTGAAATAAGATTTTTTTTCTACCACACATCTTGCTTGTCAAGATAATTTTTCTTTTTAGGTAAAATATAAGAACAAATTTCTAGAAACAAGCTTTTTTTTCTTTCTTAGAAATCCTTTTTTGCAGTGAACATAGGTAACACCTAAAACCAAAGTATAGGAAAACAGAAAAAAATGGGCAACTTCATGTTGTGATGTTTCATCAAACACTCAAACACTGAATAAAACAGTAGGAAAACATATAGGCCTTTAGAGTAGATGTCATTGTTTTTTTTAAGGATGATAGTGCTACAGTGCCCTACATTTAAATAAGGGAAAAGACACAAATGAGCTTGTACATAAATAAAGTAGTTATTTCATCATTTGGCATCACCTTTAGATTGTCATCATGATCAGATTGGACCGCTGGTGAAAGGAAGGTATTTTTTATGGAAAACTGTGGCTGTTGTCACCTTCTACTATTTTTCTAGGACAATTTGTGCCTTTATTTTGTTATGTGTTGACTGCACTTTGAGGGTGAAAGAAGAAAGAAAATCAGACATTTTCAAATAGTTATCGCTGGTAGATTTGAACCCACAATTCAGTGAAAAGCAAAACCTTATGCAACCCACTGCCCTGCACCCTAGCCACTCACTCACCTTCTCTCTTAGGCAGTTGTTAAATAGTGCAGTATCTCACAGGTCTTATTTCATGGTTATTCTGGTGTTATTTAAAAAAGGTCTCAGGAACAAGAACATCATTGATTACAGATCAAGATGAATTTAATGTGAAACGTACAGTTCACAAGGCATCTTGACTGTAAGCCTGCTTGTTGCTCTGTCCGATTTACAATGGTTACCAAGCCAGGCAAGCCTCAAGCCTTGTTAGTGGAACAAAACTCTTAAGTTAGCGAAGCTGACCAAAATAAGCCAGGCTTTGAGCTAAGCCAGCTTTGTGAAATACTCCTCAGGTTTTGGGTGTTGTTTGGGGTGAGAATAACCTTGTTTTTGACCTAAACATTCAAATTCAGCTTTTAGCCAGAGTGAATGAACACATTTTGAAGGAATCTCTCTTCAGGGAAAGTTTGGATTTCCCTAATTAGAAAGACTCAGCTTTATACTGAATATTTGCCTTTATGTTGGAGATCAGCACATCTGTGCTGAAAGAGTTAGCATGGAGGCTAGGGCTGCATATTGCCACACATAGGGTGATCAACTTTGGGTACTTTAAAAAGTTCTGGTAAAAACAAGACACAGCTACACTACATCGATCCCTTTGTCAGTAGATGTAAATACTGTCCTACTTTAGAATTAGCAGAGAACACAAAAATAATTTTCATCCAAAGTAAGGAAATTAAATGAATTAAATGAACAAATGCTTAAATATTGTTCTGTTGATAGAAGCACAGTAATTTGGATTTAAGCCATTCCCACAGTGCAGGCAAATTGGCCAAAATCTGACTTTGTAGCCCATATGTGACTAATATCTGTTTTGTTTTGTTTTTTTGTTGTTGTTTTATTGTTGACAGTCTGAATTACACGTTGCGCATCAATGATAACCTAACCCCTAACCCTCATCTGAAATGATCACAGAAACAAATCAGGTCATATGATCTCAAATACTACCCTGGGCCGTTGCTAATTTAGGTCAGAAGAGGGGAACTGGTCCCTAAATCAGGCTGATTAACTTGTAGTGTGTCCTCCATTCTTCTAACTTTACATCATAATGTCGAACAAAACAACCACAACAGGCAAGTGTATTTTAATTTCTATTCATTAACAGTTTATATTGATACTTTGGAAACAGTTTGCTATTTTTAGCACTGTCGGTCAGGTTTCAGCACGCTAGCTTTCACAAAAGAACAACAAGTGTAACATCCTTTAATCTGCAAAGAGGCACACCTGTTTTTATTACCTGTGAGCAAGCAGATGCCACACCTTTACAACAGGTTTTTATTGTGTCATAATTCACTGTACAACACTGACACACAACACTGAATGTGAGCCAAGTTTTTCTGTTACATGATCTAACATAATTATATTTGGTGTTTGCTGCTGAGCTAATCAAACACAAAGACCTTTAAAAAGCTACAGCTTTAAGAAAAAGCTTAATTTTTCTCCCAGTGTGGTGTTTTTAACCGGTTGTTATGGTTTGTAACAGTATTCTGGTCTCTCCTCGTCCTTTGTTTTCCCTGCAGAGCTCAACATTTTAGTCTGCGGATTATGGGGTGGTGGCCGTTGCAGAATTTGAGCGTGATGACAAGCTCCAGAGGAACCCTTCACACAGCTGGATGCCAAAGGGGCCCCAGCCTTCAGAGGCGTGCTCCCGGCCCCTCAACAAACTACACAGATGTACAGTTTTGTCTCCTCATGTCTCTCCCTCTCTCTTCCCTTCCTTATCTGCCTCCTCTCCCCTTCCTCCTTGCTCTGGCTGTTTTTATTTCCTCCCTCCTTTTCTGCGACCTGCCCTCTCCTGAAAAAGTCTTTAGCCATTTATTTGAAATCTGTTTTCACAGCAGGTAATTTATGGAATAGAAAATAAAGCAAGAATTTGTTTTATGCAGACACCCTTTGTTCTTTAACTGTTTAACCTTTGATAATGACAATATTATCTGAAAAATATATTCAGGATGGAAATTTCTCTTACTCTGATGGCTGAAACATAAACCTAGGTCAATCAACAAGCAGCTTATTTTCTGATTAAAAATATGTTAAAGTTATTTTGACCTCGCAAAGGTTCTTGGGAAGGCAATTCAACATTGTTAATCTAAACTGGCTTTAAAAATGTTTTTGAATTCATCACTATGAAGTTTTATTAAAACATTCATATTCCTCTCGTATAACTCAGCATATAACTCTGATCGGAAACCAAGATAGAGCTGGAAAAATGGAATATTTCTTAAATGTTAGATGCAACTTCATATGATGAGAAAGTGCAGACTTATGAAAGGAAACTTTTGCAAAGAATCAAAATTCTAGCCTGGACTATGACAGCAGATCAGGGCCAGTCTTAAAATCCATCCATCATCATTGCCAATACTCCCTTTCAGGGTCACAGGGTGCTGGAGCCTGTTCCTGCAAACGTCAGGTAAGAGGTGGGGTACACCCTGGACCAGCCGCCAGCCAGTTACAAAGCCACATACAGAGACAGGAAACCATTCACAAATGCTCACACCTTTGGGACTGTAGTTGGGAAAACCCATGCAGGTACAACATTGGTCATCAGCATGAAAAAAATACAAGCTCACAATTTTGCCTTTTAAAATCAGTCAGGCACCATCTACCTCCCCTGAGCCACCACCTTATCGTGGTGGGAGGGTTTGCGTGCCCCAATGACTCCAGGAGCTATGTTGTCAGGGGCTTTATGCCCCTGGTAGGGTCACCCAAGGCAAACAGGTCCTGGGAGAGGGGCAAGACGAAGCATGGCTCAGGGACCACTATGAAGAAGGAAAATATTGGACCCAAGTTTCCCTTGCCCAGGGTGGGTTACTGGGGCCCCCCCTGGAGCAAGGCCTAGGGGTGGGGCTCATAGGTAAGCGCCTGGTGGCTGGGCATACACCCACGGGGTCTGGCCGGGCTCAGCCTAAAGGAGAGACGTAGGACCCCCCTCACATGGACCCACCATCTGTAAGAGAGGCCGTAGTGGTCTGGTTGAATGTGAGCTGAGCGGCGGCTGAAGGCAGGGACCCTGGTGGTCTGTTTGTTGGCTGCAGCATCTAGCTCTAGGGACGTGGAACGTCACCTCTCTATTGGGGAAGGAGCCGAAGCTTGTGCACAAGGTTGAGCAGTTCTGACTAGATATAGTTAGACTCACCTCGACGCATAGCTTGGGCTCTTGAACCAGTCCTCTTGAGAGGGATTGGACTCTTCCACTTTGGAGTTGAAATGGTGAGAGGCATCAGGCGGGGCTGGAAGTGCTTGTCTCCCCTAGGCTCGAGGCCTGTATGTTGGGGTTTACCCCAGTGAACGAGAGGGTAGGCTCCCTCCGCCTTTGGGTGTGGGACCAGAACCTGACTGTTGTTTGTGCTTATGCACCAAACAACAGTTTAGAGTACCCACCCTTTTTGGATTCCCTGGAGGGGGTGCTGGAGAGCGCCCCTTCTGGGGACTCCCTCGTTCTACTGGGGGACTTCAACGCTAACATTGGCAATGACAGTGAGACCTGGAGGAGCGTGATTGAGAGGAACGGGTCCCCCGATCTGAACCCGATTCTGTTCTGTTATTGGACTTCTGTGCTCGTCACAGATTGTCCATAAAGAACATCAAGTTCAAGCATAAGGGTGTTCATATGTGCCCCTGGCACTAGGACACCCTAGGCTGCAGTTGGATGATCAACTTTGTAGTTGTATCATCGAACTTGCGCATGTTTTGGACACTTGGCTGAAGAGAGGGGTGGAGCTTTCAACTGACCTTTATGACCAGAGTCTGGTTCGCATTGCCGTCAGTACATCTGAGTCGTTTCCTTTTCGCAGCCAGGGCGTTAAGAGGTTCCGGTTTGGTGACCTCAGGATTGAGCCACTGGTCTTCGCAGATGATGTAGTCCTGTTGGCTTCATCGGACCGTGACCTTCAGCTCTCACTGGATCGGTTCGCAGCTGAGTGTGAAGCGGCTGGGATGGGAATCAGCACCTACAAATCCAAGTCCATGGTCCTCAACTGGGAGAGGGTGGAGTGCACTTTCTGGGTCGGGGATGAGATCCTACCCCAAGTGGAGGAGTTCAGTACAGTGCCCACAGTGATGTGGGCACTGTACCAGTCTGTCGTGGTAAAAAGGGAGCTGAGCCGTAGGGCGAAACCCTCGATTTACTGGTTGATCTTCACCTCTATCCTCATAAAAACAGGATTGTGAGTACAAGCGGCCGAAATGGGCTTCCTTCGCAGGGTGGCTAGGCTCTCCCTTAGAGATAGGGTGAGAAGTTCAAGTCATCCGGGAGGGGCTCAGAGTAGAAACGCTGATCCTCCACATTGAGAGAAGCCAGATTCTCTCTGGTCAGGAAGTCTGCTGAACGCCTCCCTGGTGAGGTGTTCCTGGCACGTCCTGGGCAAAATCGCAAACTGAATGGTTGAACTCTCACGCATTGGTCGTGAGACTCACGCATTTGATTGGCTTAACACGCTCTCACGCCACTCCTCCAATTTCTCACACTAAAGTCAGAGGCACAGAGTGCAGGGGAGGATGCAGAGGTCGTGGCCAGTGGTGTAGTATACAAGATATGCAGGTATGCACTGTATACCCACTAGAAAACACCAAGAAATACAATATAACCACTATAAATGTACAAACATATATCTATATATGTATATATAGATATATATACATATATATATATATATACACACACACACACACACACACACACACACACACACACACACACATATATATATATATATATATATATATATATATATATATATATATATATATATATATATATATATGTATATATATATAGATAGATAGATAGATAGATAGATAGATAGATAGATATATATATACATATTTATACATATATATATAGGATGGATTATGTGACTTAAACTTTCATTTTCCGTGTCCACGTGCTCCTCCTTGTGCTGGTGTGGGTAAATCGCAGATAGACGCACATTGCAAGACAAAGTGAGAGATCGTCAGTCACTTTGTATGATTATATAATTCAATGGTGCCTTGATAGCTCTCTTACATTTAAACGGAGCACAGAGACTTAAGAAATCAACCCTTAAGAGTCAACCTTTTGATGAATCAAAATGCAACATCCTTCAGCAGTCCATCTGAGCTGCTGTTTTCACTCACTCATTGTTTTCTAAATGATAAATTCATCCTAGTGTTTCCTGGATCACATATTCTTCATGATACAAGAGCAATCTTTGAAGGATCGAACTTTGAATACGAACTACAATCGCAGTGGTTCTCAACCTGTGGGTGGGGGCCCATAAGTGGATCTCAGGGCAAAATACTTTGTTTTTAAAGTGAAGATTACTTTTTTATAGTTAAGCTCACTCACAACAATAAGTAGCAAACACAGTCTCATTCACGCCTGATTCATTCCACACCCGGGCCAGTAGGGGACAGTAATGCCAGAACACTGAGGACAGCCTGCAGTCTTGAATTTTGATTCTGACAAACGTCATTCTTCACCTTGATTTATTATATTTAATTGTAATTCAGATTGTTTTAGTAAATTGGAACCTGCTTTTCATTCCTTTATAGATATTTTTGAACCACTTAGGGCGTTTTCACATTAGGTCCACTTGTTCCGAACCGTATTGTGGCGCGGTTCACCCTGGGTTTGCCCCCTCTCTCTCCCCCGCTGGCTTTTATTCACACTAGCAATTTGAACCATGCCCGGACCCACTTGTGTATTTACTCAATTTTAAACAGCAGGGGGCGATATGCACGTAACTGGGTCCCAAACCTGCAACGAAGAAGAACGAAGAAGAGACTACCATGGTAACCATTTCATACACAGGACAACCAATGTTTACGTTTCACTCTCTTCTACATTTTCCTTCAAATGTGTTTTTTTATCGTGTTTGAGAAGGCAATCATAAATCATCGTAATCCTCAACCAGAATAAAAAAATCGACAAATTGAGTCAGGAGAAGATTCACCCGCGGGATTAACAGGAAATAATGCATCAAAAGTAGATCGGTTCAGACCACTTTGTTTCACACCAGTGAAACCACACCAAATGTCGGGAGATGGAGCGGATCGAGACCACCCCTTCATGGAGGTCTCGGACCGGCTGATTTGGAGCGCACTAAAGTGCGGTGGTTGCATTCACATTGACACTAACGTACCAAAACCTGGGCCAGAACTTCTTTGGTGCGCACTAAATGTGGTTGGTGTGAAAACACCCTTAGATTGCTGGAATTGAGTTTGCATGGCGGAACGGGGGCGCAGCAGGTAGTGCACGTGCCTCAAAGCAAAAAGGTACCCGGTTCGATTCCTGGGTTGGAAAGGGGTCTTTCTGTATGAAGTTTGCATGTTCCTCCAGTACATGCGTGGGTTCCCTCCAGGCACTCCGGCTTCCTCCCACAGACCAAAAACATGCTCAGTATGTTAATTGATGACTAAATTGCCCTTGGGTATGAGTGTGAATGGTCGTCTGTCTCTCTATGTGGCCCTGTGATTGACTGATGACTGGTTCAGGGTGTACCCTGCCTCTCACCCAATGACAGCAGGGATAGTCTCTAGCCCCCCCCCCCCCCCCCAACTTTCCTAAGTATGTTATATGAACTGAACAGAGTAAATTTAACATGCAATCATTTAGTAGCTTTAAATAATAATTCTGAGTAGTCACTACTAATTCAAGAGTATTCTAAAATAAGTTATCAAGTACACTCTACTTGATAGTTTTAGTTGCTTAAACTCGTTCGTAAGTTTACTCTACAAAGGGAGTGCTAGTTAGTACAACTAAAATGAACTCGTTCCCTGCACTTGTTTTTTTTAAGTGCAACCGGTTTGCATGCTTTTTTTAAGTAATGATAACTAATTGGATTTTACAGTGCAACCCCCACTCTCTGCCATCCTCGTTTAATAAGTTCTTAATCACTTGACTTGTTAAACAAGCACACTCAGAACATTTCAACATTTCACATTAATACAGCATGGTATTTACACTAAATAACACAGAGTTAATTGTTAAAACAAAACAAAAATAAGTAAGTGCTGATAAAGGACGGTCATTTTAATTAACCGTCCTTTATCAGCACTTACTTATTTACTTATCCATTCTATTCTTTTCTATTGTGCTGGCAAGTCAATTGATGGTCGATTGTTGGGTATTCGTGTGCATGGGGGTTGATTGTTTCTGCATGCATGTTGTTGTATTGTACAAGCACTGATGCTCTGCACAAATGAAGTTCCTAACGGATAAATAAAGTTCTTTGAATTGAATTGAATTGAATTGAAAAATGCCCCTGTATAAAGAACAACTGTTCAGCTGAGTTTTCCACTTATGCTCCAAACAGCCTCTCATCTGGCTGGCTGTGGCAGTCAACGGGTCAGACATCCTCATCCTCTCATTTATGACACGAATAATACTCTTTTTTAGATTTCTCAAGATTTATAACTACATTTATGTAGGCTATTGTTACTTTGAGTTTGATGTTCTATTATAGATGTGCTGATTTAACTATAAAGTAGTGATAACTTAAACTTAGATGTTTACTTGAACAGATCAAGTTTCAAATTACACTCTGACGATTAATTTTCAATCCTTGTTGGCCTCCAAATCACTACATATATTTTCAAGATTTATACTGGATAGATCACAGTGTTGTAGACACCTCCAAATTGATGCCAAAATTGCATTTCATAATTTAACCCTTTAAAGCATGAAAGCACAAACAATAGCCAGAAAATTCTATTTTTTTTTTGTTTTGGACCTGAAATGTTCATTTCGCTTTCTACCCAAATCCAACAAAATGAAAAATCTCAATCAAATTTAACATATATATATTTTTATATCTAATTTAATAGAATTGGTTGTTGTTGACAACTGATAATCCATTAAATATATTTTTCCTCTTTATCAGAATAATTGAAATGTTTTTGTTTTTTTTTGGTATTTGTTGGTCAAATTGATTTGGTAAAGGGATCACAAAGGTATGTATCAAATATGATACAACAGGCTTAACGGGTTAATTATATTAAGTTTTGTGTAATTTTAAGATTTGTGATATATTCAGATTTTGTTTTGTTGCTGCTTGTTGATAGTTTGATAAAAAAAAAAAAAGAAAATATTTTCAAAGTATAGTTTGATTTAGTTTGGTTATTCATTAAAAATATCATCTAGTTTTAGATATTGTTTTGAGCTTTTTGTTCTTGTAAAGCTGCTGTTTTAGTGATCAGACCGCTGTTTTTGGTGACCTAAACACTGGTTTTGAAATGACTGGTTGTGCATGAACACTAACCTGTAGACAGGTAGGAAACAGACCTATAAGGAACAATGATATAACTACAGTTATTGTTTAATATCTCTATGTAGGCCACTTGAGAAAGTATCATACAGCACAACAAAAATATAGCATTTGTTTTAAATTTATGTTTTACCTTTTACCAAAGTTGATTGCACTTGCACCATATTGTTACTTCTGACTGCTTTATAGTCTGATTAAACCTATACTAAATGAGGCATTTTGTGTCTAATGTCGCCCTGTAGTGTATGCGGCAAAATTTTGATTGTCTTTACCAAATCTCACTCCAAGGTTTTTTGAATATAATTTTTGATATAATTCAATGGTGCCTTGATAGCTCTCGTACATTTAAACGGAGCACAGAGACTTAAGAAATCAACCCTTAAGAGTCAACAAAGTCTGCACTTAAAGCACATTTTGATTGTTTCATTTCAATTCCATTGTGGTGTCCTACAGAGCTGGAACGCTGAAAATTGTGTCAGTGTCCAAATATTTATGGACCTGACTGTATATATGCAGCACAGGCCAAAAGTTTGGACACACCTTCTCATTCAATGTGTTCTCTTTTCATCACTATTTACATTGTAGATTCTCACTTAAGGTATCCAAACTATGAATGAGCATTTGTGGAATTATGTACTTAACAAAAAAATGTGAAATCAATGAAAACATGTCTTTTATTCTAGTTTCTTCAAAGTAACCACCCTTTGCTCTGATTACTGCTGTGCAGACTTTTGGCATTTTCTTTATGAGCTTCAACTGGTAGCCACCTGAAACAGTTTTCACTTCTCAGGTGTGCCTTGCCAGGGTTAATTAATGGAATTTCTTGCCTTATTTGTGTTGTTCAGAAGTCAGGCTGATGCACAGCCGACAGTCCTATAAGACACTTTTAAAATTAATATTATGGCAAGAACCAATCAGCTAAGTTAAGAGAAACAAGTGGCCATCATTACTTTAAGAAATGAAGGTCAGTCAATCCGAAAAATTGCAGAAACTTTGAATGTGTCCCCAAGGGCAGTCGCAAAAACCATCAAGGGCTACAACGAAACTGGCTCACATGAGGACCGCTCGGGGAAAGTAAGACCAAGAGTCACCTCTGCTGCTGACTGGAAAAGAGTTCATAGGAGTCACCAGCCTCAGAAATCGCCAGAGATGTCCACGAGTCTCTGATTTAGAGTCCGAGTCGAGTCACGAGTCTTTGACCTCGAGTCGAGTCAATTCTCGAGTCTTTGAGGGGCAAGACTTGACGAATCACGAGTCTTTGATCTAGAGTCCGAGTCGAGTCTCGAGTCTTTACACACACATATATACATGTATGTATATATAGCCTATATATATATGTGTGTGTGTATATATATATACGTGGCGTAGGGGAAGGGCTGATCCCCAAAGAGACACAGGCTCTCGAGAATAGCGATGTCACACGCTCATATAACATGTTATAGACTGAGAAAAGAAATAAACAACACCTCATTTCGCTTCTCTAACCCTTTGCTGGTCCCAACCACACAGCTTCGTGAATCATTCAACTTCTGTCCACCTATAGCCGTGCAGAAAATATGTTTTGCGTAATGTATGCAGTGTTATATATTTCTGTACCTCTACGGTGCACTTTTCTTCGTCCATGGTGTCGTGCTGTCTCTGGGACCCTCAGACCGACTGCTGACCTTCCGGTTTTGACGTAATGACAAACATCTGAGGAAATTTACATTCCAGAGTCCGTGAATTGTATTTTATTTTGAAACTTCCGGATTCCCCACACGGTGACTTCCCCGTCTGGTGCTTCCTTAACGACACAAATTTACGAGGTTTGGAAGCGGCCGCGGAGAGGGAGAAAAGCGAGGGGAGGTAAGAGAGGGACAAATGCTCCCAGCACACTCAAAAAACCCTCCATAAAATTAAGATTGCCCACGAGTCTTTGATCTCGAGTCGAGTCAATTCTCGAGTCTTTCAGGGTCGAGTACGAGTCAAGTCTGGAGTCTCCAAAAATGCGACTCGAGTGCCACTCGAGTACGAGTCTTTAACTCGAGTGCCCATCTCTGGAAATCGCAAGTTAACAGTAGCTCAAATAAGAGATCAGATGAATACCACACAGAGCCCCAGCAGCAGACAGATCTCTACTATAACTGTTCAGAGGAGACTGCGTGAATTAGGCATTCATGGTCAAATAGTTGCTAGGAAACCACTGCTGAGGAGAGTCAACAAGCATGAGAGATGTGTTTGGGTCAAGAAACACAAGGAATGGACATTAGACCACTGGAAATCTGTGCTTTGGTCTGATGAGTCCAAATTTGAGATCTTTGGTTCCAACCGCCGTGTATTTGTGCCATGCAGAAAAGGTGAGCAGATGGATTTTGCATGCCTGGTTCCCATTGTGAAGCATTGAGTCTATGGTGTGATGGTGGGGGGCTGCTGTGCTGGTGATACTGTCGGGGAATTTATTCAAAATTTAAGTTTTGATACCTTCAATGAGAATCTACAATGTAAATAGTGATGAAAATAAAGAAAAAACATTGAATGAGAAGGTGTGTCCAAACTTTTGGCCTGTACTGTATATATATAAGATCTGAGTTACTTGTAATAGGTAAAATAATCTGCCAATAAGACAGACCAGTTTTAACTTGAGAAATTTAACCTTCATTTAAGACCTCACTGAGTCAAACTTTTCTTGTTTTATGAGCAGATATTTTCTCTTCATTACAAGCAATTAAATGCCTTATTTTTGTCTTTCATACCTTAAAGTAAGATATTTATCTCGACTGATTAGAATGTTGATTAGAATAAGTGTTTGAATATAATAAACTGAAATAGACAAACATACTTGCCAAGATCTGAGTTTTTGTAGTGCTTCTGCTCCTCAAGCCTCTTCACAAATTTTAAAAGTGAGAACAAATAATGATGCAGCAAGAGATGAGATCTTTAAGTGAATATTGACCCTGCTGCCGTCTTAAATTTTAAAGTAAGACTAAGTTATATCATCATTTGATTATGATTAGCATTCTGCAATCCAAGAATAAAACATTTGACATTAATAGAACATGATTGCCGGGGAAGTATGGTCTGTTTCACCCTCAAAACTTCAAATATTTCAGACATCAGTGCCACTGAACTTCACTTTAAAGTTTGGAAAATATATCAACTTTAAAGGGAGTATACATTTTTACGGTCATTCTGTTCCTGTAGTGCAGTGAAACTGTAACACTGCACAGGCTCTGAGTCCATCTCACCAAGTCAAACAAAACAAAAGTCACTTCTTCAGTGTGAATAAGCTCTAAATCTGTGCCAGTCACCACTGAGACCCTCTGTGGCCCTCAGGCTCACTTAAGGAGGGTCTGTAAAAACCATGACTGACTTACATCTCCGCTGGCCGGGCTTCCTCAGAGCAGAGCCACCTCCCATCCCTCTGTTGGTGCTTCAGTGACCCATGGTGGGTTTATGAGGGCCAAAAAAGTTCAGAGGGAGGAGCACAGAGAGGCCAGGGGAGAATAGGAGTGTAGAAAAGAAAGACGAGAGAGAGGAGAGAAAGAGAGCAGGGGGGGGTCATGAGGGCAGTGCCCAATCAGTGCTGTGTAAACAGGCCTCCTCCTGGAGTGGGCAGGTTGCAGGGGGAGTCCTACACGGGCCACTGAGGCTGTCAGCAGAGCAGATAACTGATGGTAGGAATGAGGTAGTGTATTTGTTCTTAAAAAAGAGGGAGAGCAGAGGTAAGGGAGGGAGGATGGGGGAGGAGATCAATAGTGACAGAAAGCGGGGCCGCCAATTAACATCTACTTGATGCATTTGTACAGGCGGGCCTCTGGCTCCTTAAGCCCTGCAGCTGCATCTCTGCTGGCAGGCTGCTCCCTGCTTTCCCGGGCCCAGGCTCACACAGATCCTCTCAACGACACAACAGCCCCAGACTGAGATCAGGCTCTGCAGCCTCACAGCGTCACAGATCAGCCTTCATGCGCCAGAGACTGATGCTCTCAATCAAGGTGTTACAGACACCAGATATTTAGCCTGATGCAGTTTAGAAATAGATGATCATCTTACCAAGCACTCGGAAAATACACATTTAAGACAGTTCAGCACAGTTTGGGAATTAAAGCCCCGTTTCCACCAAAGGATTCTGTTCGGTCCGTCTTGGTAAGGTCTGCTTTTTGTGGCATTTTCACAGCCTAAAACCGGGACAGGACCCCTTATAAGTGAACCGTACCCTCCTACTTTTTGGGGACCCTTCTGTTGGGATGCCAAGCATACCGATGTGCTTGATTGGTCGAAGGAGACATCAATTTCCGTGCAACAGCAGCAATAAAGAACAACACATAACCCTGCGATGTTTAAATCTCCGCTCGTCTTCATGAAGACAACTCTCAAGGCTTTTTGTTTGGAAAATGGCATCAAAATCGAACGTTCCATGGTCCACTGTGGAGGTGCAGAAAAAAGAAGAATTGCTGGACTGTGCCGGTCCATACCGGACCACTTGGTGGACAAGGGGCTTATCTTATTTAACACTTTAGACTATTTTAAAGTCAGCAGATTATTTTTGATTGACATGTTTTGACTCCATAGGAGACATACATTTGTTATCACGAAGGCAGAAGTCCTGCATTTGGAAAATAACATTTTCACATGGTTCACATGGTTCACTTTGGTTGGTTTCACACTTAACATAGTTCAGACAAAACTAGTTCAGATGATTTAAAGGAATACTACGCCCAAACAACGATTTGGCCTCATTTTCTACTCACCCTCATGCTCAACAACACTGTGTAGTAGTTTTGGAACATCTAGGATGCAGCCGGAGATCTGGGGGAATCCTCGCTGTCCACTGACATTGGCAATATTCCTCCATACTGCTCGTGCGCTGTAATCCAAGTGTCCTGAGCGGGTAACGTCCACCATTTACCCGAAACGACATCATTTAGCACATGTTTATAGCCAAAAATAGCACTACTTGGCATTTCTATGATACACTTACGGGTGCCTACGGGAGCCGCGGCTGACCAAACAAACGAATGCGCACTCTGCAATAACTAGGAGGGTAGAACAAGAAATCCCACATTCTGCTGTGAGCGACGGAGCCGTGGACAGACACAAGAGGGGTCAGCAGAATATGGGATTTCTTGTGTTCTTGTTTCTATGATACCTTACGGTGCCCTCACGGGGCATTTTGATAAGCGCCAGCCAACTGGGAGGGTGAACACCCTTGTTCTCGCTCTAGTTTATTGCAGGGTACTTGCGTTCCGCTTTGGTTTAGTCAGCAGCGCTTCTTGATATTTGAAGTTCTCGCTCCTAAGTTATTGCAGAGTCGCGTTCCCTGGGCGTCTACATGGTCATTTAGTTCAATGGTGGGCCGTTGTGGACTTTAAAAGAAATACTCAGGCGATTTTTGGACCCACGCCCTTTTCCCTATCATTGACAAAGTGAGACAAGCTCAAAAATACCTTTTTTGTGTCTCTAAGGCCCAGTGGCTGGCTCCCAGCTGTTAGCATCGTAGGTAGCTTAGCTCAATGGCGGATAGCAGAAATAGCAGAGATAGCGCATGCGCCGGTCTGTGTGTGCATCAAAACGTTATTATAACAGATTGAAAAAGAAAACATGTCTTTTAAAATGTTTTATAGCCATTCGGATTTACTTCACGTGCTAATAAGCCATCCCCTGGACCACTGTAAGGAGCATTTTGTCCACTTTCGACAGTCCGGCTGCTACTGCTGTTCCGCGGAGCACTGCGCATGCGCAGGTCTGTGTTTATCAAAACGTTATTTTAACGGATTGAAAAAGAAAACACGTCTTTTAAAATGTTTTATAGCCATTGGGATTTACTTCACGTGCTGATACAACATCCCCTGGACCACTCTAAGGAGTATTTCGTCTACTTTCGTCAGTCCGGCTCTGACTCCTGTTGACTTCCAGCCATTGAGCTACCTACGAAGCTAACAGCTGGGAGCCAGCCACCGGACGCAGAGACACAAAAAAGGTATTTTTGAGCTTGTCTCACTTTGTCAATGATAGGGGGCGTGGGTCCAAAATCGTCGGAGTATTCCTTTAAGGACACTGTTTGTTCGGGCTCTTATCTAAGTCATGATATCAGTGTCAGTGGACAGCGAGTATACCCCCAGATCTCCAGCTGCATCCTAGATGTTCCAAAACTACTCCACAGTGTTGTTGAGCATGAGGGTGAGTAGAAAATGAGGCCAAATCGTTGTTTGGGTGTAGTGTTCCTTTAAGAAAGTGTTAGGGCTTACATGACCCCTGGTGAGGACTGATAAGCCATTTCGAGAAATGTGCCTGTTCACATTAAAACACTGAAATCACTGTAGTACATATTCCAGACCTGTCAGTGGCCCTGTCACTACTGCAGACGTAATCTTAAACCAGAGAAGAGGACATGGAGAATACAAATATGCCATGGGAAACATTGTTGTCCATGTCTTATTGTTGCTTGCACTGTACTCCACCATTGTTGTCAGGGTTTATCATGACATTTCTGAACCTATCCATATTTGATGTCACACACAGAAATTCAAGATGGGCATTTCCCGACTTATCAACTCTGGGACCCTTTTCCAACATCTGGGCGCCTGAAACGTCGTAAAAGTGAGGACGAAACACTTATTTGGATATGCCAAACAAACTAGAGTTGGGTTCAGATATGCGATAGCCATTAAAACTAAACAAGGAGCAAACGATGCAAGAAATGCCTGGTTCTCTTAACAGGTTAAAACCTCCAAGTCCATGTTTGAAATGGTTTCAAATCGCTCCTATAAATGTGCTATTTTTATCTCAGCCAAAATGTAGTTTTTTCCTTTGTGTATCACCCAAAACACTTTGAAGATGCTTTGAGTTAAACAGAATTATTATTATATTATTATATATACAATTATTATATGAAGCTGGTTGTGTATTTCCAGGTCATAGTGAGGCAATTGCCAAGATGGCAGGAAGAACCAGTTGCAGCTACAGTCCCAACTACTGGCAAATGGCTAAATCACAACAACAATTACACTTGATGAAAGTTGAAGCACCAACTCGTGACACTTTGTGGTTTGGACTAGAACTGAACGATTTTAGGGAAAGATCTAATTGCATGTGCTCATATTTTATTGATAAAAAAACATTAAATCATTTTCTCACAATACCCGATAAAGCTAGAAAATTCCTTTATACTGATTAAGATTTTAACATCTTTTTATCTTACTTTTACCTGCAACTTCCACCTCTTTCTCTCAAGTAACAGTAACTCAGCATAACTCTGTTAGTTTCCAAACCACCCCTTGCTCCATCTGTCTGTATCCGTCCTCTCCATTTCCATAAAGATTGTGGTTTAGGATGATTGACAATTATTTGGGAGTTAAGCCGCACTGATGGGATTAATGTGATCCACAAGTCAAGTCATGTCTTCAGCCTCTGCATGTGTCCCGCGTTCAGCCTGCTCTGATCCTGAAACAGTTATTAGCCTGTTCTTCCATCAGGAGCATATAGAATCAGGATCTGAGTCCCCTGACCTCCTGTCTGCATTCAAAAGCTATCCCTCCATGCCCTCAATCTGCAAATGGAGCCATGATCCCCGGCTCCAACCCTCCCTCTATACCACCCATCGTGGTGGCCTTTGAGGCCAAGTGAGGTGTAAACAAATCCAATATTCGCTGCTTTGTGTAGCACCCCGAGGGTCCCAATGAAGTTACTCTGGAGGTACAAATCACTCCGGGTCACGCTTTGCTTGCTTTTTCTTGCTTTTTCTTGCTCTATTTCCCTGAGGCTCAAAGTTCCCCTCGCCGAGAACACTGCCCAACCACCCACCACCACCAACATGCACGTTTATTTACATTCAGTCTCAGATTGATTGACTGGGCCTCTCTTTGGGATTGTACCTCCACGGGCCTGTTTAGTGTTCAAACCCGAGACCTCCGTGCAGAAAGGAGAGGTCCACAGGTTCTGTTTCTTAAATCATCATACCAGCCTAGTCTGGACTTTACAGGTCAGGGATGATGTCTCTTAAACTTTGCCAATATATCAGTGTTGGCATCATTAGAAAGCTGCTAAAGGATAACGTCTCTGTGTTTGTGCTGCTTTGTAAAGACTTTAAATCAGAGAGAGAATTTAGCTGAGTTACCATCAATCACCAGAGATTTATGCATCAGTATATCATCAGTTTGTGTTGAGTCGGTGCTCCCAGTTAAATGTTTGCTTATTCTTTTGTGTTTATGATAGGCAAACCTAATGCTATGTTTTATTTATTGATTGATAGTTTGAGCTGATTGAAAGACTGATTCGTTAACAGGTTTGTTGTCTGTCTGTGAGTAATTGGCATAAGGAGCAGAGCACCTTTGGTCTTTTATTCTATATATTTTTCAGTGCTTGTTATTTCACTTTTGGGTTCACAATGTACAGAAGTGTATTGCTGCCAAGCTAGAAAATAACAAAATATTGTCAGCATCATGTTATAACATGATAAGTTTTACGCTATTTTGTGATACTGAATTATCACCATATAATGGTATTACTTATATTGTTAAACTCATGTTTGAACAGGAACACTGTACGAAGTGGAGAACTGGATAAAGCTCACTGAAATATTTTTATGCTTGGGTTAAGACATGGAGTGATTCTACAGTTATTTAGCTCTGTGGATGATATAACAATACATATGCGTACACTAAGACAGATTTTTGAAATGCACATGGCTCTACAGGAGGAAGAATCAGACTGCAGTCAAGCCAGCCACTCCAAAATTTCAAGTGCTCCAGTATTACAGACTTTATGGCACATACAACATGATGTTCAGAAAGTCAGCACTTTCATTTCATCAGATCTTCTTCATGAACATGAATTATACTGTTTGATAGTGTTAACTGACTTGTGGGACACATTAAGGGACTTGAAGGGCTGCATGTGGCCGCAGTTGCCTACTGCTGTAATACAGGGTTTTATATGAATATGAAAAAAATAAGTAAAACACATCAGTGTCTGAAATATGAATGCCACCACATAAAAAATGGCAAACATATAATTGGAAGGAGATTTGGAGTGTCCAAAACATGGACATTGGGAATTTTTGTCCTCTGCCAAGACAGAATGCATATCTTCTTTCTTCCCCTTTATCACCTTTTTTTAAACCTTTTTTCTATTAATTTTAAGGGTAAATGTGGCATCCAGGCACTTGATGGGGCCCCGAAGGAGCTCCCAAACCAAACTCCTTCAAAGTTCATTCATCATCATAACTGAAGCGTCATAGGTCAGTGATTGTGAAATGGCATCCTGTTTATCGAGCGTTGCGGGCTTTCAAAACTACGTTTTTTTTTAGCAAAAAGTCAGGCATTAATCACAAATTAATTACATCTGAATGTGTTCCAGGATATTTTTTTCATCCCACTGCCATTTCTGGAAACTTCTCCATGATTTCTGGTAGTTTTTCTTCATTGCCACACATTTTCTCAGGGACGTGCAGCTAAGCGCCCTGTTGTGTAAATAGGGGTGTGCAAACAGAGTCGCAGGTCAGCGGGGCAAAGGACAAGGATCTATTTCCTGGAGAACGGCTTGCGCTGACCGGGGCAGCCGGTTATCAGGTCACAACGGGTTCAGCCTCAGGAGTCCGGAGGAATTTAGCACTGAGTGGAGCCGCAGTGTCAAGAAAACAAGCACCTCTGTCTGAGTGAAGGTGGACAGCAGTGATATTGTGGTGTTACCACTTGCTTTCTACCACGGCTTTAGCAGGTTATCCTTCCTCTAATGTTACATGTGAGGCCCTCTAATAAGACACTGACGCTATTGACAATAATCTGCTGCAGTACCACGGAGAGTCTCGCATGTATAGAAGGCATTACAAAGGCAGTTTCAGGATCGCTGCATTCCAACAATAGCTGCTTTGTGTCTGCTTATGTCACTGTGAGCTGGGGCTTTAAATGCAGGAGTGTTTGGAGGAGTCTTCACTTTCAGCTGAACGCTCAGCTCACTGAAGCAGCAGAAGATTTAGATGTTAGCACTTGAGGTAGTCTTATTATCATATGTGATCTGTGGGGCCTCAAGGTAAAGTTACTACAAGGGAGCATCAGATATGAGGGAATGTCTTTCATTGATTAAGACATGGATTTCAAATCTACTGTACACTGCCATTATGTGTCTATGTTAAACACATCTCACAGATATTTTGGAAATGTTTTGACACTTAGGGTAAAGCATTGAGCTGTTAAGGTCAGTTTTAGCCATTGGTCCAAATATCAACAATTTATCAGAGAAATTTAGACAAAGTCAAAAGATCTAATCCTTGTGCACCTTGATTCCTATTCGCATACTGACATTTTGGCCAGTTTTGCCAACATAAAGGGAAATGTCAAACCTGTTGTACAACTATAAGTGCCCTTTTGTGGACAGCCATATTTCATCCTCTGGGCATGTTATAGGAATACTGAGATGAGCTGCAACTTTGTTTGCTAAAATTGCCAATATGACTGCTTCATATGGCAGTCATTAAGTGACACTGTAATATGTTCATACAAAATTCGGCCACACCAAGCTTCATTCGTCTAAAGTTCCCCTAAGTATTTACGTTGACAAACATTTAAAATCCATATATAATTGGTCAGGAGGTCGTCAGGAAACATCATTCTCCACCAGCAAAATGTTTCTCTGCTTTGGTTATGTTGACCTACAACTAACCCAAAATTGACCTCAGGAACTTCATTTCACAGAAAATGTTATGATGACTCAATGCTGGTCAACATCAGCTACTGTGCATTGATGTGTGAATGGGTCTTTATACCACTGATCCAGACCAAATGAACTCTGGTTTGCGTAATATTAAAGTCTGATTGTTTTGGGGCATTGGGAAAGCTTAAACAAACTCTGGTGCAGACAAAGAACTGAACTCTGATCTACCACAGAACAGGAGTCCTGGTTTGCTTCAGAGCTACCAGAGTTTGATTTGTGATGGGTATTAAGGAATAAGGGCCAAACAATAACCAACAAGGCAAGCAAAGCCAAAAGCAGGGCACTGGGGATTGATTTTGGCCGATTACAGCTGGCAGGCAAACATGGTGTTTACTGACAGTATCAAGAGGGGAGTGGCAAACATCAGTGCCAATAAAACTGGTTAAAAATTAATAATTGATTTAAAAATTCCATGCAGAATATCGTTAAAAAACACTCTATTAAATTTGTCATTTCCATCTGAACTGCTGAACCAAAGCTTCATCTTTATTTTATCACCCAAAATATTGCCAAGCTGCTTTGAGCTAAACAATGTTGTCATATGGACACTTCATTGCTCCTGCCTCTTTCTCCTCTAAAAACGCAGAATTGTGCTTCTGCTGACAGGGGCTTCATCTGCCTGATCACAGACTTTGAATCGGGCAGATCAATTAGCACTACAGGGTGATTGGTTTACATATCAGAAGCCAATATTTGGAAAATCAGAGGAAGGTGGTGAGGACACCCTCACGCTTGACAAGTTCCTTCAACGTTTTTAAATTGCAGTTTCATTAGATATGTAGGACTTTAGTTTAAAAATATCTGATCTTATTCCCTGACAAGTACAAGCAAAGCCCTGCCATTGTCAAATTCCCCTCTTTACAGCTTTCCTTTTAGTCCAAAATGTGACCAAAGATGAGTCAGTGTCTTTATTAGAAACTCTCTCTAACAGAATCAAAAATATTTTAAATCATAATTTTATTGCAGCCATGGAAAGAGACTACATATTGGCCGTCCAAATCACTAAAACCATCATGTCATGTGTGTTTGAGAGAAAGACAGAGCTACATGCACCCAACAGCGTGTGAACACGTGAATAAGAGATGTGCTACGCTCCAATGAATCAATTCACTAAATATGATGTAGTGTAGCTTTAAGATGACAGTTGCTCCAGATGCATATCTGTGAAGTTCACTCTCAGGCTAATTGGAAGTGACACGACTGTGAGGCTGCTGACGACCAAACTAAAGTGAGCAGAAATGCAGTTGGACTTGTCAGCATGAGCCGAAGCCGTTCACTCAAGTTGCAGCCTGTGGATTTTCTGCTTTAAGTGAGGTGGTAAAATTTATATCAGTGATTCAGAGACACATATCAAACACAAGCCCCTACTGAGCAGGGTTACTTCAGCTCAAGTAAACTGTCCTCCTCAAATACATTGACTGACATCCTCCAAAAATGTGTGTTGGTATGAGATAAATATTTTGCAGTAAACAGGGCCTGATGAACATGCATCTTTTAATATTTCACATTTTTTTATGGGTCATGATTTAGCTCAGACTGATTCTTGATTCAAACTTGTTCCATATGTCAGTACATATATTTTCTGAGGGCAAATTTAGACAATGATATCAGTTCTCTTCACCTTATAATCATTTCAGCTGTTGATAATAAATGAACAATCTCTGTCCAGGGCTATTGCCTATATCACTGTAATGGCTACCTTTACAACCATATCGCACAGAAGCCCCTCAGAAAAATGAGATGCTGCACCTCAAGAGACTATCCTCTGATAAATTTATATTCAACAGTGAAAAATAATGAAGTTATGATTGCCATCTTCAATTCTTATTTCAGTCCCATTGTCCATACCCAAAAATGAAATTAGATGAAGAGTATGGCATTGGCTGCAGCTTAGGTATTGTATTGATTACGTTGTGTGAAACGTCCAAGCAAGCTTCAATTCCCCACAGAAAAGACAAGACGCCACAAATGCACATCAACAGCCTGGTTTTCTTTCATAGTCCAAAAACACAGGATGAGTTAAATACGGCATAAAATTCAATGGTGATGCAGACTGTTAGTTGCAGCCTTTGTGCATGCTGCTGCCCAATGGGCCAAAACTGTTGGCTTTTACCATCATCAGCAAACGGCAGCTGATTAGAAGGGGCTCAATACAAGAGGAAACAATGGATAAGTTGGATACCAGGGACAGTGTTGTCAGACTAAGGACTGATTTATTTACAGTTGACATACAAAACATAACACTAGATGTCAGAAATATTTCATTTCATTAGGAGTGTTATGTGAAAGCAGTGACCAAACTATGGATCCCTGGCCAACTGCAGCCCACTGAATGAATATAGACAGATTACAACAGCAAAAAGCACTTGTGGCGCACATTTTCTGCATTATTTGCTCTGTTTCAAGGTCCTATGCACCAAGCTCTTTGCAGTATCTTAAAGCAATAACAGTCCTATAAGGCTTGGCACATCCTGGCAGTTCGCTCTTGTTTTGTGTTTTCATCTATGAAGATAAGCAGTTGACATCTCATATCTCAGCTGCACAATGAAATCTGTAAAAAATGATGAGAGATCTCAAATCCTACATTTTTAACAAATATTCTAAAAGTGAGATACAAAAAAGGCTCTGTCGTCAGTGTATATTTGAGTGTAAAAACTTTGGACACCTCTGCTTTAGACTAAATATTGACCATGTACAAATATTCCTCGCCTCATTTCATGGATCTGTATATTCATATTTCAGCCCAACGACCACATACCATACAAAAGTAAGAGCAGGTTTAATTAAGCTGGTATGAGCAGAAGTAATTAAGCAACATTGTGAAGCTGCTCCCACCAAACGGGGCTGGGTGATTGGAAAAATAGGTGGATCTGCACTGCATGTCCTCAGGGTACCGAGTTAGCTGGTGCAATCACAGCTCTGACTCTCAGCATCAGGTATTTAAAATGTAATGGGGTTTGGCCTGGTTTCTCTATGCCCCACTTTGAGATCCCTCTTTGCTCTGCCTAATTAAACAAAAACAGCTCCCTCCTGTATCACCCTGACATCACTGCATGAGGATTTCTCCACGGACACACACAGCATGTACATTCTCTGCTGTACACTTAACAACGCAGACATGCAACACCTGTGCCTTTATTACCCATCAAAGCCACATGTTCATATTTTAACAAGGAGCGGCCACATCCCACCTTGTCGATGGGGTCTTGTCTGGCGCAGCCGTGTTCATTATCTATGGAGGAACGTCAGGATCCAGATCTGTGATTGCCATTTGCCAAACGCTGTCATACTCTCCAACACTCAAGAAACCAATTCAACCAAATTGGCACGATTGTTCAACCCGGTCTGATTCATCAGCTTCCTCCCCCTTACACATGTAGACAGATACTCACAAACACACACACTTTAGCATGGCATTACTTAACATGTTAGAGTGTGTCTTTGCTTTGTCTAGTGCAAGCTGTTTGTGTAAGTGAAAACAAGAGGAGGATGGATTTTTTGGACGGGGCGTCGGTGGCGCAGTTGGATAGTGCGCTTGGTCAGTGATTGGGAGGTTGCAGGTTCAAGCCCAGCTCCGGGCGACACATGGCGATGTGTCCTTGGGCAAGACACTTAACCCCAAGTTGCTCCCACTGCTGCGTCAGTGGTGTGCAAATGAGCATGAAAGGGCGTGAATGTGTTAGAGATACTGATGGATAACTAACATAGAAACTCTGAACCATCAGTGAGTGAATGTGAGTGCAAATGGGTGTGAATGGGTATGAATGGGTAGGTGTGACCTGCGGTGTAAAGCAGCTTTGAGTAGTCAAAGACTAGAAAAGCGCTATATAAGCTCAAGTCCATTTACCATTTTTGTAAACTTTCTGTCATTTAACAACTTTGATTAAAGTGTAGGGAAGACGGATGGGCATTTACAGTCATTTTGATGCAGTACTGTGTAGCGATTATATTCTGGATATAACTGGATATTAATTAAAGAAATTAATATTCATTTCATCACCAGTTTTGCTCTCGTTAAATAAAGGGGCACCATCCTTTTATAAAAAAAGCAAAATTTAATTAATTAATTGATTTATTAATTATTTTGTTTAAATCAGATAAATCAATTAAGTCAAACTTTTATCAGTTTAATCAATCTCAAGTCTAAAGACAGAACTCTCATGCAGTGATGTCAATCTTCCAAATAGAATACCAACAGACAGAACTTTAAATATAAGGGTGATTTATTAAGATGAATATATAAGACAAAATGAAATAAAGTAAAACACTTAAGAAGGAATAAATTTTAGAGTTATGCTGATCAACAATCCTGTGAATAAGCAAAGAAGTTATGAACCCTCAAGGAACATTTAAGTATATGAAGTGGTTATAGAGGATTAATTTAATGAATTAACCTACTTGAGATAGGTCAAATCAAGGGGAAATTATTGGACAATTAAACCAAGACACACTCAAGCCCATCTGAAGGAATTCAGAACCGTCTTACTTCGGATCCAATCTCAAACTGGTCCGGAGCTACTGGAGAGCCTGAATGACTGTTCTGGTTTGGAGTCATCCCAGAGGGAGGCTGAAGTCCACACTCTATCCTGTGCATTGGATCCACGGAGGTTCCGATGTGAGCTGGTCCCTGGGTTTCACAGGAGAGAAGTACCGTCTTAGACTGGACTGGCAGGTTCTGTTAAAGGTGAAGCTGGAGCTTGGAGCACTGAGGTCTGGATTATAAAAAAAAAAAAAAGATTTGTAACTTATTCCAAAAATTAATAATTCCTTGGCTAGATGAATTCTGTTCTGAAATTAATAACAAAAGTCCATTTACTATGAAGCAAATCTTTTAAGTCTTATAGCTTACTGGCTTCTAAAGAAAACCGGCGGATGTGTTACAGAACTTAGACAAAAGATGAAGTATACGTGGGGGAGCCAAATAGACATAAGACAAGGGGCCCTAATTTCATGGCGCAGCGTAGGGGGCCAGAGCCAGCGCACCCCGCGCAGTGTTAATTTCGTCAGGCGCACCACCGTGCACTGACAATTTGACAATTTGATAGACCATCTGCGCAGAGATGGGTGTCACGGCGTACCAGGGGGAGTTGACGGCGCACCGGGGGAGGTGTCGGCAGAATCATGTTGGTGCAGTGACAATTTTGTGCCAAAAACAGTGCAGAAAGTGCGCTGAAAGCTCACCAGCTCCAACCTGGTCTATTCTTGGCGCAAGCAAAGCGCACCCTCCGCAGCTGTAATTTGGTGACAGGCGCACATGTGCGCACACGCCAACAAACCCTCAGAGACAGGTTTCCAGGGTGTCAGGCACATTTGAATGCAATAAACAATCACAGCAATCATTATTTCATGTAACCGTCTGAACCAGCATATACATTGGTATCTATATTAATTGTCCCGTCACATCTGATGTCAGATTAAAGCCGATTGTCATAATGGAAACTTAACCTGACGGCAGCTGGAAGTTTGATGCACATCTTACAAATCAACAATAAACACCCTTAACATCTGATACTGAGTATATATCTGGCTTCTCTCATTTCATGAAATTCAAAGAAAAGAGGGAGAAAAAATACAAAGAAAAAGAGAGAAAATAAATGCATGTCACTCAGGATTTACCTGTGATTTCCCATATTCCTCAATTTTAGTCTTTATTTTTAACGTGATCTAAAAAGATGGAGTACATTATTGCAAGGAGGATGAGGAGGAGAAACCGGGAGAATACACAGTATATCACTAAAGGCTCTGCTATTTGGCGATGACAGACCAGGAGTGCAGGTGGATCACAAGTATTGCGAATGGATAAGCCAGCTGCTGTTTAACTGTCTCTTAATTTTTTACTCTTATTAATGACAAAGGAACAGATTACATCTGATGCGCTTCGTGGCCTCCGATGCGCACCCCGATGGCCAGTCAGTTCTCCCAGCTGCTGAAGTGACAGCAGCTCTGACCGTCTCTGCTACCAGGTCTTTCCAGCACACTGTTTCCGCAGTGGCGGGGATCATTCAGACCAATAAGACTCTGCGCCTCGGCCGCAGCGCATTTAAAGGCAAGGAGAGGCGGTCATTTGATTGGTGAAGACAACACTCGGCTGTGTCAAACCCACTCACACCTTTTCTCCTCCCTCTCTGGCACTTGCGCGAAGGGGCAGGGACGGAGGCGTGGATGCGCCTCTCTGCGCTCCTCTGCGCCTTGAGTGCGCCTCTCTTGGCACTGCAAGAGACTTGCAAAGTGCGCCGGTCACATCCTGTCCTCGCGGCAAAGGCCGGTGCATGGCAGGTGCACCTGCGACCGCGCTTGGTCTACGAAATTAGAGCCCACAGTGTAGAAGAAGAGTGACGAAGAGGAGAGAGAGAGAAGCATGTGTCTTTCTGGTTTTAACTACTATGGAATTCTTACAGGAGGAGGTCCTTAGATGAGTAACAAAGACTTTATCAACTTATATTTGACCAAAATATTAGGTTGTATTTTGATTAACATCCAATATAAGCACTTCAACTGGGTAGAAAGTCTTTTGGTGATCAATTTGATACCAAATACTATATATCTTAACAATAAGAAAGAAGAAAACAGTTTCAATCTTATTATCAATTAAAGCAAACAAGATATATGTGGTTAAACTTAGAAATATAAGTTAACATGCCTTTGAGATGGTATGTTTCCAAAACTTAGGGTGTAAAAATAATTTTATAAACATTCTTCAATGAAACAGTGTAAAATGAAATAATGCAGAGTACAGACGCATTCCTGGGAGGTAAGAGGTCTTCTCAGTTTTCACTGAGAAGCGCTGTTGGTTTGTCAAAAAACTTTCACAAACAATCCAACTTATTCATAACTTTGGCATTTTTACAGATAAAAACACATAAGTCACATCATCAGAATGCATTTTTCATGATCACCAATCACTGTTTAGGAAGAAAGTCCAGAGAAATAAATACATCTCTAGCATCCAGGCAGATGTCTGCTTGTTGTAGTTGAGATAAGTAAAGAGAGAGACTTCATGGCTTCACATGTCTCTTGTGAGTCACAAGCTGGGATCCCCCAGATAGAGGGAGGAAAGAATGAAGTGTCCTTAAAGAGTTTTTTCAGTTTATCTTTCTACATATGTTAGCATTACCTAACGATGACTACCCAAATACTTACTAAATACCCTTCGTCAAGCCTCACCCTACTTTATAGCACAACAATTTTAACCATATTTCTTCTTGCTGAGCACTTCCCTATTTCACACAATCAAAGATCTCCATGTTAATCTATGTATTTAATCATGTGTGATTGATTTGATTGGATCATAATCTTTGCATGTGGGTAAGGATACAGATTAAGATGCAAAAAGATGTTTAAGACTGATAAAAAAAAATTGAAAATACGAGACAATTTCTGCAGAAATCGTACTTGGGGCTCAGGCTTCACTTGGCTAAATGCTTTACGGCCCAAACAAAGAAGAGTGGCGGGAGCAGTGGGAGTAGCGGATCTGAGGACAACAGGAGGTGACTGCATGTTTGAAAGTAATGGCAGATAATGCATGTTAGCCTGTGGTCATGCTGGTTACTCAGTGATACCTGGTGAAATCTGCTCTCCTCAGAAGTTTACTTCTTAGGGATTGTGTTTGACAAGGTTCATGTCACATGATAGTGATAAATGTTACATCTGTGTGTTATAATTTAATGTGAAACAATAGTTTCAAGGTAGTTTAAGCTAATGGCAAAAGGCTGATAGCAAGTACGACTTAGGGCTTTTAGTTGCTTCTACTAACAAGGGCATACAACAGCAAATGGCTGTTAACCTCTGTTTGCCATTGTAAGCCATTAACTGTTAGCTGTATAAATGCTGTTAACCATTGTCCGCTATGTATGCTACATCATACTTAGCAGAGTTGCTTGATGTGATTGGCCGATGATGAGTGTAATGAGACGAACAATCGTCTTAGGGTAGATTAAGCTAACAGCCATCAGCTGCTACAGCTAACACCGAACAAGGGCAAACAACACTCAATGGCCGTTAGCTGTTAGCCCTAGTAGCTAACAACAGTTACATCATACCTAGCAGCGTTGCTTGATATGGATTGGTCTGTGATAAGTGTGTGGCCTGATTGGCTTATGCCCATCACCTGGCACCTGATTTTCAGTTCTCCTCTTGATATATGCATGGATGATGGCCCTCCTATGATTTGAGGTAACATTTCAGGTGTAAGGGTCAAACATGTCACACAGACACAAACATGGGCGCTTCGCGCGCTGTCCCACACCATCCCCCCATGTCTGTTACACAAGCACAAACACAAGGCCAAAGAGGCTCACAGCTTTGTGTCTGTGTCTTTAAGATGAGGTCATGACAGAGTCTATTTTCAAGGTGACCTACTGTCAGTGACACAGAAGCAGTGAGTTTGAATCTTTGTCAGGACAATATCACTGAATGTCACCAAACACCTCCTCACATAACGTTTCTGGGTTAACTGAAGTCAAATTTAGGCAAAACTTATGCAGACAGGACAATGACACTTTCAAATAGTTAAGTAACACTGTAGAAAGTTGTAAAACCCCAAATGAAGAAAAAAGAAAGAAATGAATGGGAGAGCGCATGTGGCCTTGTGGCTTTGACACGAGGTGCTCTCTCCCATGGGGGAGAGTGGCTCATTGCAAAGCCCAAGCCCCCAAAAAGAATGAAACAAATGGGAGAACACATAGCTTTCTCATAGCTTTGCTATGGGAGAGAGTGGCTTGTTGCAAAGCCTGGGCCCTGAAAAAAAAGAAAAAAACACATGGGAGAACACATAGCTGGATTGATAGATAGATAGATGGATCTCTGTGGCTCGTTGCAAAGCCCGAGCCCCAAATAAATAAACGCTCAGGAGAAACCATGTGGCTAGTGGCTTCGCCACGAGGCGCTCTATATCATAGCTTTGCTATGGGGAGGAGTTGCTCATTGCTAAGCCCGAGTCCCAAATTATCATTAGCACTTCAGCCAAGTTTATGTCCTTCGAAAAGAGACAAATAAGACATCTTTAATTATCCAGTATTAAGTTCATTTTAGGATAAGATTGAATTTCAGATTGAAATCCTCAACTATTTATTGATTATTTATTGATTCTCTTTTTATTTGCTTTACCTCAACTCGCATAGTCACTGTTTATCTCATACACTGCACAGCACTTCACTGTGCAACTTCAAGTTGAAGTTGAAGCCTCCAGTCGATGCTAATGTTAAATCATGGAATAACAAAGTATATGGAACAAACCAAGGAAAGGCATTGATTATGGGACTTTGGCTGGACACTGAAGAGTTGATGATCAATATTCTGGTCAGACCAGTTCTGAATTTCAGTCTGGTAGCTGAATACACGCTTGCTTACTTCCCCAGTTACATCATTGAACTCTCACTGAACGCGACTTTGGTGACCTCTGCAATCTCGGCGACCACTCTCCATGCAGAGTCAATGTACAGCCACGATCAGCCACAGCCAAACACGACCAGATCTCGCGCAATGCAATAGACGCGTTCTGGATGACCTGGTTGCATCTTAGGGGACATGGGGGCGATGCCCCTTTTGCTGCAGATGGGAGCTCTGGGGTCACACTGGGCATGGAGCAGGATGCTGTACTCCGTCTCCAAAGTAAAAAAATGTGATGGTGATAAAATCAGCTAAGTACAAGCAACAGGACTTGGTTTTCAACGCAAACTTCGTTGGAAAAGTCACATTCAGTGTGATCCCAACTTTATGCTCTTTAAGACAGACGCAAACACCCAACTACATGTGGGGTGTTTATAGTATTTAGTATGTATTATAAATATCACATTTTGTTACGATCCTTAGTTTCTTAGTTCTTTTTTTCTCTTTTCCTCTAAAACATGCTGCTGCAATACCACAACTCCCCAGCTTGGCATAAAAAAAGTCCGTCCGTCCATTCGTTTGCCGTCCGTCCATGGGAATGCCCAGAACTGAGGAGGCAGGGCTGCGGGAGGCTATGATAATGAGCCCTGCACTGATTGGCTGCCCAAACAATGTCCAACTGGAGGAGGGAAAGGTTTGTGCTCTTTAAGCCCAGAGACTTTGGTTGAAGTCTTTGCTTTTTTCAAAATAGTGTGACACTGTTTTCAATCAGTCATCTATTATTGTTGAATTTATTCGAATAACCTTATAACTTTACTTAAATGTCAGACACGTAGCACATCAGCCATACTCCCCTCACAGATGACTGAATCAAATGCTCTTGTTTGGGACGTACATTTTTTATACCAGTCCGATGCTCGTTGGTCATCACACCATTTGCAGGCCCACTGGGCTGCAGGTTCACATAAATCAAACTTGCTTTCTGGGTTTTATTTTTGTTGGGAATATTTAAGTGTGCTATTGGATCTCCATGCTGACAGGGCCTGAAGAGATTATTTTCCCCAATAGTGAAACCTCAGAGTGAGATGTTTATTGAAAATTCAATGAAAAGGACCTGTGCTTATAGTCAAAACAGCCTCCAACACCACATGAATTAAGAGGCTCTGGTATGACTGTAGTGTTACACTCTGAGGGGGTTTTAGAAAACATGGTTCCATGTATGGAGAGGTAAAGGAGTGATGGTGATGTTGGGAAAAGAGAAGAGCCTGATTTCCAATAACTCTGATATAAAATCTTAAAAAGGTCCTTCAAGGTACAGCTTGTATTTTTTTTTTCTCTGAAAAGAGTCAAATAACCAAAAAATTTAAACTCTTAGACAGACTATTAAGTATTTTGTAACAGTGGTCAGGTCAACAGTGGCCAAGTCACACAAATATTATATCACAGCCAGCGTTGATATGGCTGCAAGTCACGGTTTGCATTATGGGAAGGAAGCTAGCAGGTTAAGCAACCCACAGAATAATAAAATAATTATGATAACAGCTGACATTAAATGTTCTGTAAGATCTTACAGATGAACATATTTACCACAATGGACCATGGCCGTAACCAGCTATGAGGTCACCGAGGTCTGGACCTCGGTAAAAATTTCCGAGAAAAAAAAATAAAACGAGCCCCAATCGGCTCATCAAACATATAAACACACCGAACAGCTTTTATTTTGAAACCGCAGCATGCAGGAAGTTATCTGACGAAGCCTGTAATCGCAGTGACTTTGAACGCGCTTGACGGGAAGCAGAGAACGACACCGTGAGGTGAGTGACAGATTCTTTATTATTTTACGAACAAGCAGCCAGACCTCCGGGTGTTTTTGACCAACACGATCTGACAGTGTCTTGTAAACCTTCATGCAGACAGGTCCATTATTTTCGGTCTGTGCTGACACAGCAGTATATCACTCTTTAGAAAGAGGAGGAGGAAGCCGGGGGTTTGATCCGAGGTCCAAACCCGCGGAATATTTCAGCAGGATTTAATTCATTTCATTTTATCCCATGGTCTGTGTGAATACTGATTCAGACTGGGTTTAAACTTACTTTAAACGGGTAAAAGACATTCCGGTTAAATTGCCTGATGACAGTTCCCCCCGATGCCAGTTTAAAGTGCTGGACTGGCACAACCGTTAGGTAACCATGGCAACATACTCAAAGCATACAGTTCAAAAAGTTAAAGCACTAGTTAAAACACAGTTATTTTTTTATTGATATGTTGACAATACTGATTTAGCTTCCATTTCCATTTTTTCTATCAAATGTGGAATTTTCTGTGCTGCTTTTATGACAAGAACTGACTGTCTCAGTTTTTTTAAACAGATTGTTTTGTTTACAAAACATGTAAAAAAGGCGAGAGAACCTGCTTAGAGTTTCTGGCTTTAAAACAACCAATAATGCTCTAAATAAAAGAATCAGTGGATGTCATTGACTGGTCTGTACCAACATAACACCAAACTTTGCATTTGATTTTTTTCTTTCCAAAAACTGTATAGTTTATTTATATATTTACTTTGATGGGTTAAATTTGCATCGATTACATTTACAGATCATATCACAGCAAAGTAACGTGGGCCTTTACTATTTTTTTAAGTATGTATATGTATCTATGCAGATAGATAGATGGATAGATAGATAGATAGATAGATAGATAGATAGATAGATAGATAGATAGATAGATAGATAGATAGATAGATAGATATGTAAGTTGCAAAAAAAATCGAATCCTTCTTTCTAAATGATCCTAAAATGAAGCATAATCTATAGGGTCTAATCCTTGATCCCCCTCCCCCCACGGAAAAAAGCAAGTCAGAAGAGAAAAAGGAGAAAATCTCAAACAGGAAAAGATTCCAACAGAATACACTGGATTTGTTTATTTTAAAAAAACCAAGGCTGTGTGATGAGGACAGAGCGAAATACGTCCCTCTGTATGTTTTTAAATGTGTGTAGTACATTCCACTTGGCAGTGTATCTGTTATTTTAGGTGACATTTTGGTGTGAATTGTGCAAAAACTGATAAAAAGGGATTTTTTCCCCTCTCATCTCAATGTCTCAATGAGAATAGGTTTCTAAAGTCTTAACAACAGAAAATCTCTCTCTTCCTCATTTGCTCAAATGTCCATTACTGTTACGCTAACAACCCAAAGTAAACTTCCATCATTTCACACTGTATGATTATATGCAGTCTAATATAAAGGAACTTTTAGCTACTACTGGTCAAAACTGATTTTATAACACGAGTTTGTGTGCGTGGGTTAGGGTGTGGGTGTGGGTTGGGGGGTCAAGGTCTGGACCTCACCAATTTTGAAACCCTGGTTACAGCCCTGCAATGGACCACAGGGGACTCCAGACTGCATGGTAACTTATTACTCCATAGCACCTGTAAAAGGGTCCACAGAAAAATAGAGTGATGTGGAAAAGAGGAGAGCAGATTGAAAAAGGATAAATTCTTCTGCTTGAATGAGTTGGGCTAAATTCTGTGAACTAAATGAGTTTCTGGATCATGAGGACACCAAGTCCACGATGTCCAAAAACAGTCTGAAATGTGGACTCAGACAACAGCAGACTTTTCCACTTTGCCTCAGTACATCTAAGATGAACTTGGACCCAGAGAAGCTGGCAGTGTTTCTGAGTGTTGTTGATATTTGTCTTTGTCTTTGCATGACCTTGACCTTTGACCTTGAAGACGTAGAGATGAATTGTGTTAAAGCTATGGTCTACGATTTGGAAGCTTTGTACATATTAATAACACCGTTTATAAGGCTGTTATGGTCCTATGGTCCTATCTACACAGTATAAAGACCAAAAAGAACGAAAAAAATCCATTCAGTATAGCCGCTGAAAAGCTGCATACTAGCTGACCAATCAAACCTAAGAACCTGCGACTATTAATTGGTCCGTGAGTTAGTCCATGAGTCCATCCAATCCTCGTCTCCCTCACTACGCAGTACGCAGCGTCTTGCCCATGGTCCCGCCTCCTCCCCTCTACCTCCGGTGAGCAGCTAGCAGCGTTAGCTACTGAACTATCATGGAGCCGGTGTAGGTACCAGATCTACTGTGAATTTTTTCCCGAATCAATACGCACTTCTAGTATAGTATGTGAATTCTAAAATGGCCAGAGGTTCGAGGTGAATTGAACGAACACAGAAATAAAGTAAACCGTGACGGTCTTTTAACCTATCACAGTGTGACAGCGTGACGTCATTGATAGGCGCAGGGCCCCGAGCCAATCTGGCAGCCCGAGCAGATCTGGTACCTACACCGGAAAAGCCTAGCGCCGAACCCGGGAATCCGCCTCCCTCTCCCGCGGGCCCAGCGGAGCTCTGCCCGCGGGTTGAGGCCTGTTAGCGGGCTAACGGCTAACGAATAGCCTCAGCCGGCCGTCAGCAGACCTTCAGCATCGGCCGTTTCGCCCCTGGTTGATCAGGTAATGGCTTTGTTTACTACAGTGGGAGATGTCTGCTGAATAACTCTGGTTAGTTTGTGCCTGTACCGGCTAATAACTTGTAGGGGAGCGGGTTAGCCTGTTAGCTGCTAATCGTTAGCACTGTAAGCTGAGCTTGGGAGGACAGGCTGAGAAAGATAAATCCTCCCCCACACTCTGCTCCGCTCTGGCGGCGCCAAACCCGCATTGCCGCCGGTCCAGTTGAAATGGCTACTGCTGTGTGTTATAATGGAGATGTCTGTCGTGTTTGATACTTTCAGTTGAGCTGAGCTGTTTTTTATTGAGTTTGCTGCTGATATATTGTGCTAGTCGCTCGTAGCTCAGTCCGAGGGGGCTATATGAGGCGCCACGAGCTGGGGGCGGGATCTTGGAACACGGAGGGGAGAGGTGAGGGAAGGAGGGGCAGGCTGCGGGTTCAAATCGTAGACACCAGCTTTAACTGACAATGGTTTTCTGAAGTGTTCCGAGCCCACATGCTGATGTCCTTTACACAATGACTGACTTACAATGGAGTGCTGCCTGAGGGATTGAAGGTCACAGGCATTCAATGCTTTCACTTGAACTTTCTTAATCTGTTAATGATATTTTGGATTGTAGATGATTAAATCCCTACATTCTCTGCAATCCTGCATCATCTGTTTCATTTTACCTGTTCACCTGTGTAACCTTCAAACAGGTGTACTTTCCCGGTATTTTGTTGCCACTGTCCCAGCTTTTTTGGAACAAGTTGCAGGCATCAATTCAAAGTGAGTGAATATTTGCATAAAACAATGAAGCTTGGCAGTTTGAATATTAAATATCTTGTCTTTTGATTGTATTCAACTGAATAAAGGTGGAAAAAAGATTTTCAAATCATTCTTTTTCACCCAGCGACCCTCCTTCATTTGAAGTATAAAGTTAACCAATTGTAAATTTAAAACTTGGAGAAATATCCTTTTGAACTTTGTAAAAATTCCAACTTGATGAGAGACTGATCAGCTCTCTCTGCCAAAACACCTCTCCAGCAGTATTTCGATGCGAGTGGAGTTTTTCCAGAGTCCCAGCAGACATCTCCCCGAGCATCCTCACAGAGCGAACGATAGCCTCTGCCTCACAGACGCTGGATTTCAGCTGCGGTCAGCTGTGTTTTCCAGCATACTTCAGTCTGCAGCAGCTAATAAGACTATTTCAGCCTTCTACCTGCAACCCATGGCTGGGATGCACTCCTCAATAATGCATTAGACAGGCAGGCTAGCACCCCTGGGTCCCCCCTCATCCTCCCCCATCTCTCTGTCTCTCCCCCTCCTCTTCTTCACATACTGTACAGCCAAATATGGAGCTGATGATTATGATGCTTGTGCAGCCTGACTCAAAGGTGAGTAAGGCCTATTGATTTGTGGACAGAGAAGCACTTCTCATCTTCTCTGGGTCAGGCTGCAGAATGGATTGGAGTGAAGAGGATGGTGGTTTGTGGTGGGGGTGTGAGAGGTGGAGGGGGAGGGGGTTACACAAAACCATCAGGGAGACTGAGAGGGCAAGGATAGGGGTTGTTTGGAGGGTAGAACAGGGAGGTGGAAGGGGAAAAAAACAGGAAAATAAGAGAAGCAACAGCGCTTTGTTTCTTTGTCCACTGTGACATCACTGCACAGCCTTTCCCCTGGAGGACGTAGCAGAGAGAGGGAGGACGAGAAGGGGGAAGAGGAGGAATAGAAAAGTTGAGGCGAGGAGAGAAGTGGCTGTTGCTCTAAGAAGTAACTTTCGTGGTCTTCGTGACCTCTTGGGCATTCTGTCACAGACCCATGGTAGCTGTAATATCGTGTTATATGAGGCTGACAGAGGGCAGATTTTAACTTGGGACAGAAAGAAGAAGTTTCTCCTTACTCAACATGTTCACTAACTATAAACCGTGCTGGGCCTTAGAAATGGAGCTCAACAGAATAAGGGAAACATGTAGATATGTATGGTTAAGTTTCAAATTAAGCCCAAACTTTAATATCACAGAGGCCATCAATGCATTTACACAGAAGGTTTGGGATTAGTTGACTCTATCTGTGATCAAAAGGTAGCAGTTCAATTTTGATATGTCCTTGGCCAAGATACTTACTTCATGTTGAGCTGCTCCTACAACTGGAACAGGAACATAAGCAAGCAAGGATTCATTATGTAGTTACACAGAAACTGAACCATCGGTGAGAAAGACTAAGTCCACATATAGAAGGATACTAGAAGGATACTCTTTAACACGAAACATGTCTCCATGAAAAAATAAAATACACATAAGGACAGCTAAAAAACCCTTTTATTTACTTGTAATGTCTACAATATGCAACTTTTTTCAATTTCAATGCAAAGCTGTTTTATTGTCATATCTATACCTACGACCATGTCCCAAACTTGTTACAGTTTAACCAGTGTATATGTTGACTGGTGACAGCAGGCGTGATGAGTTATTAATTCTTTGTTTAGATTTTAATTCAAGACACCTGATGCTCTTGATCAAATGATGTTTTTATCGTGGGTACCTCACTTTCAACAACTGGTATAAGCACGGTAACAAACCAAGCAGCTGTTACTCACTGGTCAACATGGTAATTTGTGAAACAGTAACACGGGCCTCATCCAAGGGTTGGTAGCGTTTGAGTTGTCTGAGTGTTTAGAATACAGCATCACAGGGACAGGAAGTCTGTGTTCGCATGTAAATAGTCCAGTTATCAATACTATAAAACAGTAACAGTTAAAGATGCTGTGAGGAGCTTTTAAGTAATTACAAAAAAGGCTCACTTTTAGATATATGCCTGATCGAAATACACACTTTAAGGAGAGTTTTATAGCATCTAAATAGGTTATCTATAAATACTATTCCTTAGCTAAGTGGTCGGATCGGACAGGGCTGGACTGGCCTGGATATTCAACTTCGAGAACAAGACAATTAAAACTAGAGCAAATTTATATTATTCAGACACGTCTTAGAACACCGTGCTGTAAGTAGCGATATATAGCCAGCTACAAAACTACGATACTAAGTGTTCCAAAAACTGCTAGTTGTCACACATCAAAAACTACCACTAAGTACCTTGGGTCACGTCTTTTGGTGCATTTCAGTTGTAGTCAGAAGTAGGAATTTCTGAATTCCAAGTAGGAAACTGCAACTGGAATGTCCCCCGAAGTCTGAATTTCCTACTGGGAACTCGGTGAAACCTCGCCACCCACTAGTTGACAATAGAATATGGATGCCCCCAGTGTAAGCAGTTATTGCTTCTGCTTCTGTAATAATCAATTTATTTGCACTTCTGCACTTCTAACTGGGGTGTGTCGCTAGGTCAGCTGTATACATAGTATTGTTGGACTTATATTTACAAAAATGCTGCCATTCTTCATACTACAACACAGGGCGTGCTAACAGCAGCTAACAATAGCCTGGTAGATCGGCATGTTTTTTTCCGACTTCAACTGAAATGCCAATAAGTCGGAGATGATGTCACTCCCAGTTCCGATGTTACTGGAACGCAGCCTTACGACACTTGCTGCACGTGCTCATGGGCAGCAGAGTTTCTATGTCGCCAGAAATAGATTCTCCTCATAGCACCTTTAAGCAACATCAACAGTGAGAATGCTGCATTGAGTGACATCACCTTGTAGAAAGAGTGTGACATTTAATAATTATAATAATAACAATAATAATAATAATAATAAAAAATTTCATTTTTAAAGCACCTTTCATGACACCCAAGGACACTGTGCAAATTAAAACAACAAAACTACCGGAGAGCAACCAGGCGTGCCAGCATCAACTCACTGAGGGTCACCTGACCACAGGGACACACCCAAAACCTTCATGTTTTCAAAAATCTTTATCTTGGCCAAAATGTTCAAAAACATGCATTTCACTAACCTCAAATGCAGTTTACATGTGGACAGAAGGAGAACTGGGAAAAAAAAAACATTTTTTAAAGAATGATCAGGCACAAAGTTCTTGGTTCCTTTGTTTTTAGAGATATACAGAAAGACACATTTAACCTTCTCATACCTGTTCACAGATCCAAAATCTTTTTCACAGTGTTTCTGGTAATTAGAAGATACAATATAAAACTGGAGAGGCCTGGGTATGAACAAAAAACATTTCACCGTGTAAAATCAGAGCATGTAGCGGTCGATAGTCATCTACACAACAAACGCGACTTGGCGACCTGGGCGACCATTCTACATGTAAAGTCCATATACAGCCATAATGGGGTGGGGCTTACTCCCCTGACACTCTGAGCAACTGCTTCGCTCATCACTTTGTCGCCAAGTGGAAAAGTTTGAACTCTTAAGGTGATATCATGTGTGGCTGTGCAGCAACAGCCAATCAGCATTGTGTGGGTGTGTGACGGTACCGCAACAGACAGTTCTTATTCAGAGTAATAATCCATGTCTGTGTGGGAAACATTAGTCAGCTGAGGAACATTAGTTCCACCTCAACGGATCGCTGAAAACTCACAGACGATGCTGCTGCAGGGCCATCAGCTGCAGTGTCCTGTGGTTGGTAGATGAGTCAAGTACAGTTAGAACAATGTTAGCTAATACACCCTATAACATGATATGATTGCATTGAATCTCGAGCAACGTGACATCACTGTAACTTCAGTAGCCAAAATTAGGTATTTATGGACAATACTTGGGTGGTGACGTCGTACAATTGCGTTCGGTGTGAATCAAGCTTAAAAGGCACCTTGCTGAGGCAACATTGTGCACAGTACAGTGTGCATGTTACCCTTCTACCGAGACAGGCCCAGAAACTAACAGTAAAGAGTTTGCATGCAACAAGGGCTTTTCATATACAGTGTAGATCGAAAAAAGGGAAACCCAGACACAATTTCCAATCTCTTACATCAGTTTATATAATAAACATTACATTAGTTTATATAATAAACTGATGTAAGAAATCATACCATTGTGAATTTACTTCAGTTTAATACATTTGTCATTCATATTCGGTCACAGAATGTAAAAAAAAGTCAAAATTTAGCTTGTGAAAGTTTTTAGTTTGCACCAACCCACATTTAATCCGAATAATCAAGCCATTTGTCAGAGATAGGGTGCGATGAAGGCTCTTTAACAAAATGTGTTCTTACGCATAATCATGAAGTTGAGCTGACACTGAGGTCTCCTGATCTCCATGTGATTTCTTTCTCTTTGCCTATTGCCTATTTGAAGACTTCCTGACCCTTCCTCTAAATGGTGCCAATCTTTGTTAACACATCATTTAGGCTGTGGATGCCCTGAGAAGGGGTGGCTTGAGGAGAGGACTAGAGCTGTGTGTTCAGGGAGAGGAGGCCTGTTAAAGGACACGACCTATGAAGAAAGTCAGCCTGAGGGAATCACCTCTTTTCTTAGAGGTTTATTTTAATTACTTGGTTATCAATGTTCTGAAAACTGTCAAAAAACATCATGCAAGGATCCAAGCACACAAAGTCACAAGAAAGCAGTTTTGACATGTTTTACTAAATCATCTGTGCAGATGTAAATAACCACTGCAGCATATGAAAGTTAAATGATATCTGGTGATCATATCTGGATGTCATTTTAATATCTTTTTTGCTTTCACAAGAAATGCGATTGCATCTTGGTTTCCCTTTTTCAACTTATACAGCACTGTAGATTGTTCTTCACTGTAGCTTGGAGTCAGTGAATAATGGGGCTTTAAAAACCTAAAAGATAGACCTAATCTGAACAACAATCACGTCATGTCCAGTTTTGCCCCAAAATCATCATGATGTCTCAAAAGCCAAATTAAAGCTGCTTGATTAACAAAAACACAGGAGCATCTACAAAACATGTTGATACTTTGACTAAATACAAAGGAAATAGAAGTCCAGGTTTAAAATATATTAATTTGATAAAAAAATAAATAGCATTTTAAATTCATGAAACTCTTCCTATCCTATTCTACTGCAAGTATTTTGCATTCATTAATATTTCTCGTCATGTAACATGTTGTCTTGTGGTTTCAAACTTGTTCATATTCTTCTTTAAAGATTGGCTAAATACTTGATTTTTTAATTTATCACTATTTAACTAAGCTAAAACAGATGCAAATTATTGCAAATACATGGATATTCCAGCATCTTAATTGTTCTAAAAATCTCTGGAGACTAATTTGTCATTTTATTGACTTTCTTTGTCCTGTATTTGCTTGTGCTGTTTGAGCCTGCAGCCAAAACTAAGCAAGGTTGTGTTTTGTATATTTTCATTTTTTGTCTGAAATATTTTTTATGAAACATGTCAAGGCCTATTAATTTCAGTTTTTGCATGCATTGTTTAGTTGATAAAGCCAAAAGGTTTTAGTGTTTTTGATTCTCTGGTTTGTAATCCACAAATCCTCCATATTTACCTGTTAAAACATTACATTTACGCACTTGTCCTCTGTGGTTTAAATTTCTGATGAACAGTTCTGGTATAAAGGGAAGCAGAGTAGAGCCAAGATAAAGAGCATTGTCTCCTCATTTGTTTCTGTCCTCCGGTGGCTTCCTTAGTGGACCTGCCATTGATAACTGCACAATGCCTCCTTCCCCTCACAACAAAGCCTCCTCAACCAGATGGCAAATTAGTGCCAATTGTTCAAAAACAATGTGGACGGCTGATGACAGATGCCGAGGGTGCGCGGCTGCAGCAGGCCGCTGTTTGGACAGAAGATTATTCCATTCAGATTTCTCCCCACACCGAGCTAGTAAGGGGGCAACTGGGAATCATTATTTAGTACTCCAGGGGCTCAACCGTTTAACACACATCCGCCAAGTCCAATCTGCACTGACAGACACGCGAAGCTGTGATTTCTCTTTCAGTGTGTTAGTGGAAAACAGATCATCCACTTGTTGGGGCAGAGCTTTGACAGCCAGCGTTTTGTTTTAACGTGTAATCTGTCCATGCCTCGGGTTATTAAAGAGGACTGGCTTTAGAGGGCTGCGGGATGTGGCTTGACAGATGAAGGAACTTTGAGGGAACTCTGTGTGTTGCAACAGCAGAAAAGGTTTAAATTTAGTTCCGCTCTTTAAATAGTTTCTACTTTAGGGTTATTTCATAGCTCAAGGAGCTTTTGGGGTAAGGCACACAATGCTAAATGCTTCTCATTGGTCGAGTACTTGCAACATTAGCAAATTCCAGAGCAACTATTGCAGCTTCCTTTTAGCTAGAGTTGGCTAAAGATAATCATCCTGTGTTTCAGCTTTGAAACCCAGTTTATGACCAAAGTCAGCAAAGGCCTGGGCCCTATTCTACGAAGGAAGTTCAGCCTAGCGAGATAGCCTTGGAGCTACCTCGCTGAACTGAGCGCGGTAGCCGGCGGTCTCACTACACGGTTCAACGACGCTGGTTATCAACCTCATAAGTGGATCCAGCTTTGCAATGAGCGCGTGCACACATATAAGGCGGAGCCTGCCACATCTGACCAATCGCGAACATGGACCAGTCTGGAGCGTCAGAGCAGGGGAGCGGAGGACCACATACTTCACACACGAGGAGCAGGAGGCGATCATGACAAAGTATGAAGAATTAAAACATGTAATAAGCGTTAAAAGCAACACCGTCGCAGCTGCAAAAGCACGGAGGGAGTGCTGGCAGAAAATTACTGACAGTCTCAATGCGTAAGTAAAGCGTGCAAAAATTTTTGGTGCCATTATCATCCTGAAATAGCACTGTTGAACATGCACTTTTACTGTAAAATGCACCAGACATGTCTAATTCATTTACAAGATGAATTCATTCATTTGTTCATTCCTATCTTGTTTACATTTTTTTGTGTGATATGTAGCCCTCATGAACCCTACATGAATTCCTGTCACAATTTTAAGACATGCAATAAAATATTGTCATTGAACAGAAGTTTTTTTTTCAATTCTTTATTCAGCCATTTCAAGTAACAAACAGGCATATGTTGCATTGTACATTCTTCAAAAATCACTGATCAGCATCACTAACCAATATATAAAACTAAATAATAATAAAAAAGAATAAAATAAAAAAATAATTCGGTAGCACTTTAGATTACAGCCCTCGTCTTACAGTGTAGTTTCCTCAACTGTTTGGGTAACTCTCACGCATGTACCATGACATCTTGCGGTATTTATGGGGTAGTTACGCTCGCGTCTTACAGTGTAGTTTCCCGTGTCTTACAGTGTAGTTTCCTCAACTGTTGGGGTAACTCTCACTCATGTACCATGACATTTTGCAGTGTCTATGGGGTAGTTACGCTCGCGTCTTACACTGTAAGACACGGGCTGTAATCGTGCTACCAATAATTCATAAACAATTCAATGAAAACATTTACAAGGGGTTCAATTCATACACAAATCAAGAATTTCAGAGTCTTGAGGCACTTTCTTTTTCAATCTTTTTTAAAGATTGAGAAAATAACTTAAGGTTGTTCTTAAATGCAGCAAAATTGGGAGTAACTTTGAAGAATCTACATTTGTGGATACAGAATTTCCCTATAATAAACATATTATTATGTATTATGTCAACAGTTTTGTCTTTTACAAAGATTCCAAATTTGATCATATGATAATTAAAAACAGGTATTAAGTATTTTGCATTTAGCCATGCATGAATAATTTCCCAAATCATCTTAATAGCATTGCAATCATGAAACAGATGTTCCTGTGTTTCAATTTCTGTTTGACAAAACGTACATTCATTCCTATCTATATTAAATCTTCTCAAAAATTCATTACATGGATAGATATCATTAATAGTCTTAAAATGAACTTCTTTCATTTTTGGCAACAATGGAAAGTCTAAATATCTAGTTCTTAGTTTAACCAAATCAAGTTTGGAGAAAACCTGAAAAGTGATATTTCTTTTAATAGGAAGAGGAAAGAATTCCTTTGTGATAAGACTTCTCAAAATTTTGTTATTACACTTACGGTCTAATAAATCATATTCACCAATAAAAAGATTGTCAAGTACAGGTGTTACAGCAGAATATTTCAGAGTTTCTCTGATCAAATTAAACAAGGCTACAGGAACAGCTTTTTATCACTATTGAATACTGTTTGTTAGAACAATTTATTTTGAATTTCAGATTGAAATTGGTATGATTTAATATATTTCATTAAATTATATATCTATTAAATGTATTACAGCCCAAACACCTTTTTCCATCCAATTTTTATAGAACAAAGACTTCCTTTTATGCAAGATATATCTGTTGTTCCAAATGATGGCTTTATGTGGGCTGAAATTATGTTTGTAAAGCATTTTCCAATACCGTAATACCGTAGATGAAAGTCTGATAACTCCATAGGTAATTTTAAGGGGTCAAAATCACATCTCAGGAAATGTAAGTCATGGAACAGAAGTGCATTGAAGATCTTGTTACGGCAATGAGAGTTCTTCATTCCCTTTAACTACCTGTAGCAAGTGTCATGTACTGTATAGTGACTCTAATTCTGGGTTTCGTTTCAGCACCAATCAAAGTACACAAAAAGAACTGGGGGGGATTCCTCCCTCAGATTTTACTCCAGCAGAGGAGCTGGCCCTCTGCAGCCATCGGGTCAGGTCATTGGTCAGTGGGCGGGGTTTTTATAGTCCGCGAGTTCAATCTGGAACCTTACCTGCCCCGGAGCAGGTTAGCCGTTCAGCGTACGTTGCCATGGAGACTCGCCTCGCTAAGGAGTGATCCCGTCTCGTAGAACAGGGAATCCGGAACCTAACCTCAAAGCTACCTCGCTAGGCAGTAATCCTGCTTCGTAGAACAGGGCCCTGGTCATACCTGATTATCTAGAGCAAGCAAACACAAAACAAAACACTAAAAGTTCTCTTTTCTCCCAACATCCATATCGATTCTTAACAAAGTAATTATTTTCCGACAGTTGATATATGTTTGTATATTCTTTTAGCTTATTTATTGCCACCAGTCTTTTATCTGTTATTATTATTCCACTTGTATCCATGTTTTTATTCCTCTTGTTGTTTGATTTTTTCTTGTTTCTACTTATTTCTTATTACTTGTTTCTACTTGTTTATCTGTTATTATTATCATCTCGCTTTTATCCATGTTTCTATTCTTCTTGTTGTTATGCAGTTATTTAGCTTGTTTATACTTATTTTCACTGCTTATTGTAATGAGCACTCCACTTTAACCTCCTTGTGCAATAACTACTGACCATGCTTGCCGCCAATCTTTTGCTTATGTTATGTTTTGTTCTCTATATTGTGCCCTATATAAGCTAGTTTCACTGCTGTCTAAGATAAATGATAAAAAGAGACATTAAAGCCGATCTACCCTGTGACTAAAGGAGGGTTACGAGTCATTCTTTCACTTCAGAAGAGGATCCGGACTGTCCCAACTTGAAATCATAAATATTGCTCAATATTTACAATCATAAAATCCTTGTCAATTAAAGGATTGTTGAGCACATCCTTTGATTTTAATCACATTGAATGGCACAGAGCCAAGCAGGGAACAAGCTGGTTGGAGCAGGAAGTTATCATAGCTATGTCAATGAGAGTAAAGGTGAAGCAAAAAGTCAGGAACGAAGAACCAATCTGTTGAGTAGTGCCAAAACACAAGTGTCTATACAGAGAAACATGTAAATTATATCTAACAGAAAGATGAGTAGAGGGACTGGATGGAAATCACTGCAACAGAAGATGTTATAGGAAGCTAACAGCAACCCAAGGTTGATTTGTTCCTGTTGTTATTAGTCATGTCTGTTTACATGTCATGTTTGATCATGTGAGGTTACAAGCTGTTGAATCTGTCATTATCTCCTTTAGAATTAGGTGAGATGTTAAAAATCTGTATTAAAACTTTGGTTCACATTTGAGATAGTTTGTTTGATTTGGTGTGTGAGCTTAAGAAAAAAGGTGATACAAACTAAAAAAAAAACAAAAAAAACTCTGGGCTTGTTGAAAACTGAACTCTCAGCTCATTTGCAGAATTTGGTTCACCTTGGGCGTGTAAGCCATCCAAACCAAACAAACGAAGCAAACAATTATTGTGGCTCCACTTTGGCTGAATATCACAACATCTACCTGTCTATGAAGAATACAGACACATGCTGCTCTGGCAAATATGTTGGTGCCACTTGACATAGCCTTAAAGCAGGTTTATCTTTTTATCTTTGGTTTAATTTTAGAGAGATCAACAAAATGCAATATGTTAGTTCCTGCAAACAGGACACATACAGTATATCAGTATGACTGCGACAAAGAATCATGGATGACCTGCTGCTAACATCTAATGTTAACATTAGATTTATCTCACCGTTCATGGTTGTATAGATTGCTCATCCATATGTGGCAAGTGGGAGATGGAAACACTAATTTTTATTGAGGACTAAATACCAACAACGCCACCTGGGGAATTTCGCCCCAGGAAATAGTTTAGCTTAAATCAGGACACACAGGTTCGAAATTAACATAGGGCAAGAGACGGGTTATAGAAAAATATAACAATTCTTTATTTCAATAATGACAATAAGAAAACATCAGCTGTAGACCATATTTTACTTTGGCCTGTTGGTGGCACTAAAGTGCGAATGGAGCTGGGGCTTACCGTGGCAGCCCAAACTCAAAATCATGGGGGGAGGAAGAAACTAAAACACCCGTGACACCACACACACGCAGATGATCTGTGAAGAAAAAGCCACCACCAGGATTGGGTCACCACCTTGGGCCTGCAGCACCTTGGGCCTGCAGCACCTGTCCACAAGAGAAAAAGACTTAAAAACAGGCCACAATGTTTCATACAACTGTATGTAAAAGAAAACCCACACATGCACACACATGCACACACACAATCAAGTAATAAGGAAATAAACAGAATAAACAGTATTAACAAAATATAATTGAAATATATTACACAAAAATATAATACACAGAACCAGAAAATATAGAATGAATTAAATCACAACTAATTAAACCCAAAAATTAAAGAAGTTAACGGCAGTGGGTGGGCTCAGACCCGAAAATAAATAAAACAGAACCCAATTTACAAAAGGAGGCAGAGCCAAAACAGCAGCGCAGTTCAGGAGCTGTAGCGGTGGAGATAACGTGACTTGGGCCGCCATCAGTGCAGCATCACAGAAGCCAATGGAGAAGGTTGCAGCACAGAGCATCACAGTCAGCCAGGGGCACAAAAAAAACTAGAGAATTTGCATTTCCTTGCAGCAAATGCGTTGAAATGCTGAGTCTGAATGCTGGAAATGTGAAATGAAATTTCCTAAGCCAGTGCAAATAAAGCTGAAAATGTGACAATGTGACATAAGAAGTTGGAAACAGTAAAACAAAGCTTACAACTGGACTATGCTAAATATAAATGTTAAAAGTTGTGAAAGAAAGCTAAAAATGACTTAAGGCGAAACAAAATTGTATAAAGCCGCTGATATGTTTGCCCATCCTGAAGGAGTTACAATTGTTAAAAGAGGTAAATGGATAAGACCTGAAATGACAAAGACTGTAATCAGTAGCAGAAGTTTTAAATATGTTCTGAAATAAGCATCCTAAAGAAAGAAATAGAGTATGGATACATTTCTGTTGATGTATGTGTGCATATGTGTGAATAAATTATTATGGTCATTCATTTATATATGCATTTGTGCATGTATTTTTCTATGATGTTATGGATGTACGTATATATCAGAGTACGTGCATATGTAAATGAAAAGGTATCTTTCATTATGGGTATATTTCTGTTTGTGTGTATGTCTGAATAAAATGATGCATATGTATATATGTATGCATCTGTAAAATAATTGAGGGAAAAATTGATCTGTAAAAGCAAAAATGCAGTCTGTAGGTGTAACTATGCCAAATGTGTAGAGCTCAGAAGCTGAAGCAGTTTTAGCATTTATGTCAATGTAAAACATCAGCAGAAGAGTTAAAAATGTTCAAAAAATAAGCATTGTAAAGATAGACATTGGCGGCACGGTAAGCAGCTGGTAGCAAGAAGGTTCCTGGTTCGATTCCGGGTCGGGAGGGCCTTTCTGTGTGAAGTTTGCATGTTCTTTCCGTGCATGCGTGGGTTCTCACCGGATACTCCGGCTTCCTCCCACAGACCAAAAACATGCTCATTAGGTTAATTGGTAACTCTAAATTGTCCTTAGGTATGAGTGTGAGCATGAATGGTTGTCTGTCTCTCTATGTGGCCCTGCGATCGACTGGCGACCGGTTCAGGGTGTACCCCGCCTCTCGCCCGATGATAGCTGGGATAGGCTCCAGCCCCCCGCAACCCCGAAAGGGATAGCCGGGTATAAAAAATGAATGAATGAATGAAGATAGACATTGAGTATTGATACATTTCTGTTGACATATGTTTGCATATGTGTGGATAAATAATTATATTCATTATTCTATATATGCGTTTGTGCATGTATGTTTGTGTGATGTTATTATTTATGTTTTTATTAGAGTGTGGATAAATGAAAAGGTAGATTTCAGTATGGGTATATTTCTGCTGATGTGTATGTCTGTATAAAATGATGCATATCTATATGTATGTATGTATCATGCATCTGTAAAATGAGTGAGAGATAAATGCATTTGTCAAAGCAAGAATGGAGTCTGTAGATGTATGTATGCCAAAACTGTAAAGCTTAAAAGATGTAGCAGGTTCAGCAGAACTGCAAAAATGTCCAATTCATTTCAATGTGAAAAATTCAAAGTATTTTTGTCTTTTAAAACTATTACAGTTAAGCATTTGAAAAAATACAGAAGACTTCTGTTCAACACTCTGATTTGCGCCATTTTTTTCTCTGAGCATTACGTGCAAGAGTCCGTGCATTGTGTTTTATTTTGAAACTTCCGGTTACTCCACATGGTGACTTCCTGTGTGGTGCTTTCTGAACGACAGTGAATTTACGAGGTTTGGAAGCGGCCGTGCTGGAAATAGACCATTACGCGCATGTAGCAAGCACAGAGCTGTTATCATCCCTGCGTCATGTCTCACCAAAACCTCCGCTAAAAGTCCCGGTTTCACGGAGGCTTTGTACGTCAGCTGCGGGTCTGTTCCTCAGTGTTGAGCCAAAGCCGCTAGCGCTAAGCTAAGCTAAGCTCCACCTTTCACAGTCAATGTATCGAGGAGCTGAGTGTTTCATCACACTGTTATACTGTACGGCGCAGGGAAAAAAGCTGGGTACTTCCGGGTAAACAAACGCTTGTGGTGCAAAAACCGTGATAAATATTAAAAAAAAGGGATTGCACTGTGAGCATCCCAAGAACATGCTGAAACGATTGATGTAATTTTTATGTCCATACTGTAGAAAATGTTGACACAGTAGCGAGTTATAAACGCCCTTCAAAGTGAAGCACTAAGCTGTCCGGATGTAAAGATTTGCATTAACGCGAAGGAAGAAAGCTGAAGCTCACTGAGACAAAGCGATGTCAGATTAAACTTTGAAGCAGATTTAACGTGTAAGAGGGGAAGGTAGTCGACGTTTTGATGTATAAATCATGTCTGTGGAGGACGGTTTGACGAAGTCATGACAGGATAATTCTGTCTGTCGGCAGCAATGGCTCCGTTCTAATGGGTCACGTGACACGCTGTAATTTCAGAGAAATCCGCAAAATTTGGTGTTGCTTAAAAATTCATATTTAAAAAACTGTGGAAGCCAGCAAAAAGCTGAAGATATGTAAAATAGTTGAGAAAGTCAGTGCAGCTTTTAAAGCATGAATGAAGTCTGTAGGTGGAAGCATGCCCAATCTGTGGAGTTTCAAAGTTGCTGAAGTTTTCAGCAGAGCTGCAGAAATGTCCCATTGATTTCAATGTAAAAATATATGCCGAAATTTTTTTTTACTGTAAAAAGTATAACTGTTAAACCTGTGAAAAATACAAGCGCACTTCTCCTGAACATGCTGCATATGTCAATTTTTTTCTGTGCAAATCTGTGCAAATTTGAAGCCTGTGATAGGTGCCAAAATATCTGGGAAGAAGAAAAAGAACTAGAGAATTTGCATTTCCATGCAGGAAATGCGTTGAAATGCTGAGTGTGACTGCTGAAACTGTGAAATGAAATTGCTAAAACCAATGCAAAGAAAGTTGAAAATGTGACATGAATAGTTGTTAGCAGTAAATCACGGCTTAAAATGTGTGAATGTGCAATACAAATGTTTGCAGAAAATTATAGATACTGGAGCTCAGGTGTGCAGGTCACATGACTTCAAAGGAACTTGTTGCTTCAAAGGAATGTGCAACAGGAGGTGCTGCTTAAACAGTCATATATCAGAAACTGTAGCAGATAGTGAAAAGTGCAGTAAAAATGTTTGCAGTTGTGAAAGAAAGTAGAAAATGAATGAATGTTTTTTTAACATGATTAAATGTGGTGATATTTGTAGATGTACCTAATAAAGTGGCCAGTCAGTGTAATATACGTGAAATGAGGTTAAGTGTAAAGGAAAGCATAAATATGCTACTGTAATGAAGAATCTGTATTAGATGGAGAAGAAAAGCATAACTGCCCATAGCTGGATTTGAACATTCGATCTCTCGATCATCAGTGCGGGGCTCTAACCACTTGCCTACAGGGAGATATATGCTGAGTAATCAAAAGCACAGTATTTCTCCTGTGTTCATTGTGCACATGCATAGTCTCACAGAGCAGGCTGGTAACGTTTGGTACTTCCGGCTAAACGAACGCTCGCTGTGTCTAAACCGTGATGGATATCAGAAAAGGGATTGCACTGTGAGTACAACAAGAACCTGCTGAAGCGAGTGATGTAATTTCACGTCTGTACTGTAGAAAATGTTGACACAGTGGCGAGTTAAAAACACGCTTCAAAGTGAAGCACTTGGCTGTCCGGAGGTGAAAAATTGCATTACCGCAGATGGAAGATTTTGCGGCATACCGCAAAAGCTGAAGCTCATTGAGACAAAGTGATATCAGATTAGACTTTGAAACCAATTTCACGTGTAAGAGGAGAAGATGGTCGATGTTTTGATGTATAAATCATGTCTGTGGAGGACGGTTTGACGAAGTTATAACAGGATAATTCTGCTGAGTGCGCGATAATTCTTGTGTGTCTGCAGCAGGCGCTCCACTCGGAGATCACGTGACTCGTTCTAATTTCAGAGAAATCCACAAAACTTAATCATATTTAAAAAACTGTAGAAGCCAGCAAAAGCTGAAGATATGTAAAAATAGTTGAGAAAGTCAGTGCAGCTTTTAAAGCATGAATGAAGTCTGTAGGTGGAAGCATGCCCAATCTGTGGAGTTTCAAAGTTGCTGAAGTTTTCAGCAGAGCTGCAGAAATGTTCCGTTGATTTCAATGTAAAAATATATGCAATTTTTTTTTTTTTTTACTGTAAAAAGTATAACTGTTAAACCTGTGAAAAATACAAGCGCACTTCTCCTGAACATGCTGCATATGTCAATTTTTTTCTGTGAAAATCTGTGCAAATTTGAAGCCTGTGAAAGGTGCCAAAAACTCCAGGGAAGAAAAAGAAGAAAAAGAAAAAGAAGAATAAATTTTAGGAAGAACAGTATGTTGAAATGCTGACTCAGCATTTCAACATAACAAGGAAAAATAAGGCGGCCATTGCCGACTTACCAACGGGGGACATGACCACACTCAGAAGGGCCCCCATATCAAATCAAATCAAACTTTATTTATAAAGCACTTTTCATACATTATAAATGCAGCACAAAGTGCTATACAGCAAGGGCAACCCGACCCCACGGCACCAACAGCCCACCTCACTGAATCGAGAGGGAGATCGTGTCACCATAATATAATTTTTGGCACCTTAAATGGGTGAAGAGAGCCTCACGGCATGTTACCTGTGCGCTGCGGGGGAGGGAGTTTGTGCCTCGATGACAGGCACGCCAACAGAGAGCCAGCCACACACAGAATTCAGCAGAGTAGCCTGACCCCACACCACCAACAGTCCCACGCTGGACAAGGAGAGAAGCCCACTATGTTACCGACAATGCACTTGGCACATTAAGGAAACAGAGAAAGCAGTGCGCTCTTTACCTTGCTGCAAGAACGCGCACCTCGATGGCAAAACATGCCAACAGCACTATCGCCCGACCAAAACAAAAATTAATATTACATAATACCCGATCTTAAGCTAACAAGTAATGGAGATGTTGAAAAGAAAAACCCTTAAACTGATTAAATAGTCTCTGATCGGTCCTATAACACTGCAGACTTTCCTGCCGACCATCCACGTCTCAGCGCGGACAATGACCAGACGCCAATCTGAGACAAAGGATTTCACCTCAAAAGGATTTTCTTCCCCAGAGTCTCAATCTCAATCTTTATTTGTATAGCACCAATTCATAACAAGTGTTATCCCAAGACACTAACAATAGAGCAAAAACTCTTCATTTTGTGGATACACATATATGCATAGATACATATTTACATATAAAGATACACATATACATATATATACAAATATATACATCCAACACCAGACATGAATCCATATAGCCAATCATGAATCCCTCCATCATGGCTGCAAGAAAATACCTTCTGTTAAGCAGCAGGAAATCTTGAATGTGGATCCCAGTCTCATGATGAACAGCAAATCCACACGATGCTGTGTTGGGTGTGTGGGAAAAGAAAGGGAGGTAAGAGGAGACAAGTGGACTAAAGTAAGAACTAAAGTTAGTGACAGAGCCATGAACCACAGACCTGTCGTCTGATTTATTAGAGGTTAGCCTCTTGAGATGGTACATCTCGTTTCCAGGAGGGTCCTCAAGTCTGAATGGTTGTGGTGATCATTTTATAGAAGTATAATCAACGATATTCTTACTGAAAATAAGAATTTATGGTAGTGACGAACTCATGGATGCCCAGACCACAAGTGCATCCCAACCATATTTGTCTCCATTAAGTATAAATGGGTTAAAGGCCTCTTGAGATGTGACATCCCATTTTCAGAAGGATCTCATGCCTATGTGGTGATAAAAAAATAGATACTGTAGATTTATCAATCATGGAAAGGGAGATCATGCTAATATCTACATTAACAGCTATAATGATAATGGGAATGGAATGTTCCTAATGAAATGGCCAACTATGTGTCATGTCTATAATTGTAGTTTTTGAGGCTTTGTGACCCCACAGCAGCAGGCAGTCTCCACCAAGGATCCCAGGCCACCTACAAGACAAGAGCCAGAGACAAGTACAGGAGCAAACAAAAGGGGCAAAGGCAGATGTGAAGAGAGAGTGAGAGAAAGAGATAGAGCCCAATGTGCCAGATCCCCCCCCTCCCCCGGCAGTCTAGGCCTATTGCATCTTCACTATGGGTGTAATTTATGAGCTAATTTATAAACTATAAGCTGGTTCCTAACTGAAAGCTTTATCAAAGAGGAATGTTTTAAGTCTAACCTTAAACGTAGAGAGCGATTCTGACTCCCGAACTGTGGTTAGTAAATGGTTCCAGAGAAGAGGAGCCTGATAACTGAAGGCTCTACCTCCCATATTACTTTTGGAGATTGACAGTACCACAAGTAGGCCAGCATTTTGGGAGCGTCATGTTCTAGAGGGGTTGTACGGCACTACAAGCTCTTTAAAGGGTAAGTTCGGTTAAGACAGCTTTCACATTGTTTATAGAATGAAGTAGAACAATATACTCACCCTGAAGGCTTTCCTGATCCAAACAGTGCTTCAGGAGATATTTAGATCCAAAATCGAGCGGCGGATATCCGTACAAACGTAGCACAATAGGGCATGCATAGCGCCGCTCCTAAAACTGCATTAATCGTCCATAAACTCATTATTTCACCAATATTCCATCATGGTCCACTCGCGTTACTCCTCCATTACAGTCTGTCGCTTCAGACATATCTTTGAGCCTCTGACGACCTCTGAGCTGACGAGGAAGACTGGGTGCCTCCACACATGCGCAGTACGGCTCCTTGTTGTGTAGGCAAACGCCGGCTACACAACGACTTTCTTCTTCCAGTTTTCTGCAAAATGGACGAATATCTGTCGGATGAAGATGTTGTGGAGGAGAACTTTGAATATGATGGGTGTCCTTACAGTTTTGAGCCAGAGTTTACAGATAAGGACCGAACTTACCCTTTAAGACAGACTGGTGCCTGTCCACTGAGCGCTCTATAGGTGAGAAGAAGAATCTTGAATTCTATTCGATATTTAATGGGAAGTCAATGCAGAGAAGCTAATACAGGAGTAATGTGGTCTCTTCTCTTAATTCTAGTCAGTACATGTGCTACAGCATTTTGGACCAGCTGAAGCATCTTAAGCGACTTGCTGGGACAACCTGAAAGCAGAGAATTACAGTAGTCCAGTCTAGAGGTAACAAAAGCATGGACTAGCTTTTCAGCATTGCTCTGGGACAGGATAGGCCTGATTTTAGCGATGTTACGAAGATGAAAAAGGCTGTTTTTGAAATTTGCTTTATGTGAGAGTTAAAGGATAAATCCTGATCAAATAGAACCCCTAGATTTCTAACAGTTGTGCTTGGTGCCAGGCTAATACCATCTATGGCAGTTAAATCACTAGAAAAGGTTTCTCTAAGGTGTCGAGAGCCCAGCACAATGATCTCTGTCTTGTCTGAGTTAAGAAAAAGAAAAAAAGAAAATTTCTGGCCATCCAGGTTCTGATGTTCTTTAAACAGGCATCTAGTTTAGATAACTGGTTTGTCTCACCTGGCTTCAGTGATACATAAAGCTGTGTATCATCAGCGTTGCAGTGAGAGTTAACAGAGTATTTCCTCATGATATCACCGAGGGGAAGCATATACACGGGAAAGAGAACTGAACCCAGCACGGAGCCTTGAGGAACTCCGTAACTTACTTAAGTGTATACAAATGACTGTTGTTCATGTGCACAGACTGATATCTATCAGATAAGTAGGACTTAAACCAATTTAGAGCAGTCCCTGTAATCCCAAATAACATCTCTTATCTCTGTATAATAACACCATGATAAATGGTGTCAAAAGCAGCACTAAGATCTAACAAAACAAGTACAGAGAGAAGTCCATCTGAAGCTGAAAGTCGATCGTTGGTTACTTTAACTGGAGCAGTCTCTGTGCTGTGATGAGTTCTAAATCCTGACTGAAAATCCTCAAGCAGGCTATTGTCTTGAAGGAAGTCGCACAACTGATCAGCCACTACTTTCTCCAGGACCTTTGAAGCAAATGGAAGGTTTGAAATAGGCCTGTAGTTAGCTAATGTTCCCGCATCGAGGTTAGGTTTTTTAAGGAGGGGTTTGATTACTGCTGTTTTAAAAGACTGTGGTACGTAGCCTCTTGATAGAGATTTATTTTACTGTCTCCAGCAACAGTGGACAAACTAAGGGAAAGACCTCCTTGGACAGTTTAGTTGGGATCGGGTCTAAAAGGCAGGTTGATGATTTAGAGGAGGAGACAAGAGAATTTAGCTCCTGAAGGCTAATTGTAGAGAAACAGTCTAACTCAGGTCTGACTGTTACTACATTTAAAGGTACAGCTGGTTCAGTTGGAGACAGAGAGTTGCGAATTTTATCTCTAATTTTCAGAATTTTATCATTGAAAAAGCTCATGAAGTTCTCACAGCTCAGGGCTAGAGGAATCACAGGCTCAATCAAGCTCTGACTCTGTCAGCCTGGCTACAGTGCTTAAAAGGTATCTGGGGTTGTTTTTATTTTCTTCAATTAGTGAGGAGTAGTAGGCAGCTTGAGCATGTTTTAAGGCTGTCATGTAGTTATTATGACTTTCCCGCCAAAGTATACGTGACTCCTCCCTTTTATCGGAGCGCCACATTCTCTCTAATTTACGGGTTGTTTGTTTAAGTGTACGAGTTTCTGAGTTAAACCAAGGAGCTGTCTTCTGACGTTTAATACTTTTTTGTCTCAGTGGGGCAATTGAGTCCAAAGTGGATCTTAGTAGACTGGCCGAATCATCAACAAGCTGGTCCAGCTGAGTAGGGCTAAAGCTAATATCACAGTTATCGGTTGGCCAATTTATTGTGTTTAAGGCAGCAGGAATGGCTTCTTTGAATGTAGCCACGGCACCAGTGGACAGATTTCTACTGCTCACAATTTTTCTGCAAAACACAGAATCTTCCAGGAGGATGCTAAAAGTTACTAAGAAGTGGTTGGACAAAAACGGACTTTCAGGAAAACTTTTCTTTCATTAATATCAAGAACCAAATCAAGAGTGTGATTGAAATGATGAGTAGCTTCACTAACAGACTGAATGAAGCCAACTGAGTCTATTAATTACATAAAAGCTGAGCTAAAACTATCACTTTCTTTGTCAACATGGATATTAAAATCCCCTACAATGAGTACTTTATCAGAGCTAAGGACCAAGTTTGATATGAACTCAGAGTATGGGCCTGGAGGACGGTAAATTATCACAAACAGGACTGGCTGGTTGGTTTTTGAATCAGTATGAGATAAATTTAGGGTAAGTTTTTCAAAAGAAGTATATTTAGCCTTTGGTCTATGATTGATTTGGAGACAGGAATGATAAATAGCTGCTACACCACCACCACGGCCTGTGTGTCGTGGTATATGAATATTTGAATGACCGGGAGGAGTGGATTCATTTAAACTGACATATTCCTCCTCACACAGCCATGTTTCAGTGAGACAGAATAAATCCATCTGATTTTCTGATATAAGGTCGTTCACCAGTAAAGATTTGGATCTCAGTGATCTAATATTTAAGAGACCACATCTAATTATCTGATGTTTTGAAGCCACTACATTTGAAGGTTTTATTTTAATAAGATTTCTACAGTTGACACCTCTTTTATTGTTTTTGCGTTAATATCTAAGGGAGCTTTGGGTCGGGGGACTGACACAGTCTCTACAGAATAATATTAATCACTATTACAATAGCCATAGCAGTTACCATAGTGATGAACACAACTGTCATAACAGTAATGGGAGGAAAACTATCCTAAAGCAAGCGCAGAGGAGCGTGGAGGACTGCAGCTCTGCAACATGGTCTCATCTCTGAGAGGTTATAAGTATGGCTCTGCCATGTTTTTTGATAAGAGAGATGCACCAACCAAAGTAGGATGGATGCCATCTCTTCCTATCAGGCCAGGTTTTCCCCAGAAGGATGACCAATTGTCAGTGAAGCCCACATTGTTTACTGGACACCACCTCGATAGCCAGCGGTTGAATGATGACATGCAGCTATACATGTCTTCTGGTCAGATTGGGCAAGGGGCCAGAGAAAATTACGGAGTCCGACATTGACTTAGCAAAAGAACACACTGATTCGATGTTTAATTTTGTTACTTCCGACTGGCGACATCGGGACTCATTAGTGCCGACATGGAGGACTATTCTAGCAGACTTGCATTAACTTTTTGCCATTAACTTTAAATTTGCCTCTATGTCGCCCGCTCTGGCCCCTGGGATACACCTAACTATGCCCGCTGACTTCACTATCTTCACATTTCTGACTATAGAGCAGTGGCGGCTGTTGGTCAGTCAGGGAGGGGAAGCTCATTTTTTTTCTGGCCTACATCATAAATTTATTTATTTATGTAAATGATCTGTGACCCTGTTGTACCAACTAGGTGTCTTTTCCAGGGATTTTGTTCCCCAAAACCCACTTTTGACCAGACAACACATTTTATTTGTGACAGCACTGCCAGTGAGCCAGCTCACCTTGTCATACCACGAATGCTGAAAAGACCTGTTACTTTTCCCCACCTTTTGCACTAAACCAATCGTAGGAGTTGACCTGCCCTGCTGTTTAACTCCAATTCTCTCTTCGTAAGGAAGACTATCAAATGGCCTCGCCAAAATCCGGTTGACAACATTCATTCTATCTGCCATTATGTGCAGCTTGCTAGCAGCTGAAGCAGCTACGTGAGACTACTGTTTGACAGGCTGTGAGTGTGAGTGTGAGTGAGAGAATCTCCCCAGCTACAACTGCTTGTTTGTGAAAAGAAAAACTGACAGGAGAGAATCTTCAAACACAGCGCTAGTCGTTTTTAAGAAAGATAAAGTCGCTTGTGATCAATAAAGCCTCCAGATCAGTCCAGAACAACTGAATGTAAAACTCCGAAAATGCCCCGGTGAACCTTCAAGATCGCTGACTGGCTTATTTCACTGTCAATCAAAAAAGAATCCGGCCTCAGACAGATTATCCAATCACCATGCAGAGGCTGAGCGTCCAGGCCAGCCCACTGCCTCATAGACCCCCAGAGACGCTGAGCGTCCGATGGGCGGGACAAAGTCCAGCGTTTATCCAATGACCATCCAGTTTCCACCGTGGAACAACCCACTCTATTGTTCCCTGTTGATGCCAGGAGACGCTCAGCGTCCGACTGTGATGAAGCACTGAGACGCTGCGGGGATGAATGAGAAGGAGGTTGCGCCAGTTACCTGTGATAAGTAGCTGATGCTGAACAAAAGATGAAGGTATTCTAGCGCATATTTAGTCAATGAAATGTAAACACAGCAGAACATATCACCACTTTTTGGGGGGACATTTTAGGGGAAGCTGAGCTCCCCTTGCAGTCTTAGAGCAATCGCCACTGCTATAGAGTCACCAGTTATCAGAGTTTGTTCCCCGGTGAGCAGGTTACCACCGTCACAGAGGGGAGAAAACCTGTTTGAAACGAGAACTGGATGGTGGGGTACCGAGTGGGTCTTCGGCTTACGACTATGCTTGCCACGGACAGTGACCCAGCCATTACTGGCCGGGGGAGAGGCTAAGCTAATGCTGGCACTAGCACGGCCTGCACCGCTAACTTCGTCCTGCTGACTAGCTACAGCTAAGTAAGAGGGTTTGGGTCCGGTGCAGAGCCGCTTCTCCAGATCAGACACCCTCGCCTCCAAATCTAAGAATAAGCTACACTTCAGACAGATACCACTATCAGTAAAGGAGGACGAGGAGTAACTAAACATCTGGCACATAGGACAGGACAGAGCAGGAGCGGAGAGAGAAGCCATGCTAAGAAGCTAAGCTAAGCTATGCTAAGAGCAGAGGAGAGTAGAACTAAATGACCGCTTGAGAGAAGCTGGAGTGGTTGTAGTAGACCTTAGTACGTTTGATCAAACGTAAATCGTAACCAATCAAAACAATTATAAGCTCAAATGACAGATATTAGGCAGTTAGGATTAGCATTAGCTGAACAGAGACGACATACAAACAGCGCTGCACTGTGAAACAGGAAGTGACGAATACGCTCTCCAGGAAGTGACCCTGAGTCTGGTTGCTGGTGAGATCCACCCTTTGTGAAAGTTGTTTTTTTACCTGGTATACCAGGTTTTTTTTTTTTTGGTCGATCAATCAATTCTTTTTGTTTGAGAAACTTGTTTGTTTTTTGAGTTGGATTACCATTTTTTTTCGCGCACAGACAATTCGGAGAAGAGCCGACTTGATCAGGGTTAGGTAAAAATGTTTAGCTAATTTAGAAATTATAAAAACCTGAGTTGAAACTGAAATGTTTATGTAATTTTTTTGTTGTTGTTGTTATGGGAGGGTGAAAAACAGCAAAATTTAAGGTTTTTGGAAACAGAGCAAATTAAAGAGCCTTACTTAACTTTAAAAGCAACTCTGATTTTTTTTATATTTACAAGGGTGATCGAGGGAATTTACTAAGTATGTCTTTTGTTGTGTTTTATTGATTTCTGATAAGAACCCCTATTTTAAGTGACGCCTACTTGGGAAAAGTTAGAGTGTTACAAGACAGGAAGTCACTGTGTAGAGTAACCGGAAGTTTCAAAATAAAACACAATGCACGGTCTCTTGTACATAATATTCCTCAATTGTTTGTCCCTAAGTCAAAATCGGAGGCACGAGCATCAGGTCAGCAGTTGGTCAGAAGGCCCAGAGGCAACACGACACCATGGACGAAGAAAAGTGAATCATAGAGGTACAGGAATATGTAAGATTGTATACATGACACCATACATCTTTTCTACATGGAAGTTGAATAAATCATGAGGCTGTGTGGTTGTTACCAGAAAAGGGACCTTAGAGAAGCGAAGCAAGGTGTTGTTTATTCCTTTTCTCAGTCTATAGCATGCTTTATGAGTGTGTGACATCGCTATTCTCATGAGAGCCTGTGGCTCTCCTGGGATCAGCCCTCCCCTACGGCGCTTCTGGGCACTCCGCTTTTCAGTGGGGTTTGCCTGTCAGAGCAAGACCGCGGCGCTCTACTGCGCCACGCAGCGCTGCACTTTCACGTGCAGTGGAATTTGGGGGTCAAGGAGCTTAGCTTTATCAGACTTGTATTCAACAAAGACAAATACAGCGCTATATAAATAAAACTTGATTTATTGAATCTATATTCAGTAGAAACAAATGTGATGAGGACAGATTTATGATCTGGGTGCCCATGGTTTTTCACAATCATAAATTCTTATTTTTTATCCCTTTGGGCTCTAATTTTGTGGCGCAGTGCAGGGGGTGCAAGCCTGGCGCACCCCGCGCAGTGTTAATTTCGTCCGGCGCACCGCCATGCGCTGCCAATTTGACAATTTGGTAGACCGTCTGCGCAGAGGTGGGTGTGACGGCGCACCAAGGGGAGGTGATGGCGCACCAGGGGGAGGTGTCGGCAGATTCATGTTGGCACAGTGACAATTTCGGGCCAAAAACAGTGCAGAAAGTGCGCTGAAAGCTCGCCAGCTCCAACCTCCTCAGCTGTAATTTGGTGACAAGCACACATGTGCGCACGTCTCAGAGGCAGGTTTCCAAAGTGTCAGGCACATTTTAATGCAATAAACAATCACAGCAATCACTATTTAATGTCCCCGTCTAAACCAGCATATACATTTGTATCTATATTAACCTTCCCGTCACATCTGATGTCGGATTAAAGCCGTTTGTCATAATGGAAACTTAACCTGACGGCAGCTGGAAGTTTGCGCATCTTACAAGTAAACAATAAACACCCTTTACATCTGATACTGGGTATATATCTGGCTTCTCTCATTTCATTAAATTCAAAGAAAAAAAGGAGAAAAAAGACGGAGAAAAAAGAGAGAAAATAAATGTATGTTACTCTGGATGTACCTGTTATTTCCCATATTCCTCTATTTTAGTCTTTATTTTTAACGTGATCTAAAAAGATGGAGAGCATTATTGTAAGGAGGATGAGGCAGAGACACCGGGAGAGTATACAGTTTATCACTAAAGGCTCTGCTATTTGGCGATGATAAACCAGGAGTGCAGGTGGATCACAAGTATTATGAATGGATAAGACAGCGAGTGTGAAACTGTCTCTTATTTTTTTTACTATTAATGACAAAGGAACAGATTACATCTGTCCCGGGAGCTGGCACACACGGTGACGCGCCCTGCTGTCCATTCTCCTGCTGAAGTGACAGCGTCTCCACTGCTGGGTCTTTCCAGCACAGTGTTTCCATGGTGGCGGGGATAATTCAGACCAATCAGACGCTGCGCCTCAGCCGCAGCGCATTTAAAGGCGAGGAGAGGCGCTCATTTGATTGGTGAAGACAGCGATCGGCTGTGATAATCCCACTCACATCTATTCTCCTCCTATTCTGACATTTGCGCGGAGAGGCAGAGACGTGGGCGTGGACGCGCAACCTGTGCGCCATGAGTGCGCCTCTCTTGGCACTGCAGGAAACTTGCAAAGTGCGCAGGCCACACCCAGTCCGCGCGGCGAAGGCCGGCGCAGGCAGGTGCGCCTGCGCTTGCGCCTGGTCTACGAAATTAGAGCCCTTAGTCTCTGTCTGGATGATGCATCTCTGGATGTATGAATTAGGGATGGGATGAAATTACGTTTGGCGAAACATCACGATACAGAACATGACAAACATTTGAAAAAACGGATCGCGAAATAAAGACGTCACGTCTGGTAACAGCGCATGTGACCAGAAGTGACGATAACAAACATCAGCACCAACTACCTTGCCTCCAAAAAGCCTAACGATGGAGTCGAATGAGGTCGAAATTGAGGAAGCTCAGCCTGTATACAAGTAATCTGTCTGGCAGTATTTTGGCTTTCTCATTAAAAAACACAAAGACAACAATAGAGTAATTGACAAGACTAAGACGGTGTGTACACTTTGCTATGCTGTCATTCCGTATACCGCCTCCAACACAACAAACATGAACCACCACCTTTAGCATCACCATAAAAATGTGAAGACGACCCCGGCAAAAACAAGCCTACAGCTCGTTAGCATACACTCTCTCTAACCTCTCTAGGGTTAGAGAGAGTGTTATTGTTTGTGTTTGGCCTGATAGGCCTTGTGTTTTCCTGTGTGCAATTAAAAAAAAAAAGTTGTAATTACACAGTAATATTTTTTCTTTTTTAATTTTTTGATATTGTATTGTGACGTATCGTATCGTGACCCAGGCATATTGAGGTACAGCGTATCGTGAGTTTAAGTGTATCATCCCATCCCTAGCATGAATGTGTTTATATATTTATATTTGTATGTATTTGTACAATAGCATATATATGTATCAGTAAATTAAGAGTTTGGCTTCAGCCTGCCCGATTGTAGTGTCTTGAAATAACACCCATGAACTGCTGTGATACAACCAAATTGAGTGAAGGTCCCTTGTATCTTTTGGATTAATATGTAAATGACAACATTGGCATGAATACACGTCAGTATATGGGCAGTAAAGCATGGTATTACATTTATTGTTTGTCATCTTACTGCCTCTCATTGGACTGTTTCCAGCAGTTGTTCAGGAAGCTGAATGTGTAACCACTTGAAGAATACTTCCTGCTTCTGAAAGTTCCTTGTACTTTGAGCTAAAAAGTACATTTAGTAAGCTTTTACCTTAGCTTTACTCTCCACGAAGAGAGTTTGGCTCAAAGATGTTCTGTGATTGAAATATTTGAAGGTTAAGAGACTTGTCCCTACTGTTTTCTCTATCCTAACACATGTAGTTTTTGCATAACCATGCTGGAATAAAGTAATTCATGTTGTTTCTGGCCATGTCCAAAGGTCTCCTACATGTTAATGACTTCAGCAATGGAGCTAGTGACACATTGCTGACACACCTGACGATTCTCAATTCTATGTGTGTTCTGGGGAAATGTTGGCAGACGAACGTTTAAATGATGAATTACAGCACTAGCTCATTGGCGTCTGGCTCTAAGAAAATAAAATTACTCATTCCCTGTCAAAGTTTCCGAGGTCTTTTTCCCCTTGCTGTAAATGAAAACGTAAAAATGATGAAATGTGTTTGGTTTGGTCAGTCGTTACAATGGCACAAAGCGAGATGAGGTAGTGGTGTTCAAGATTATATTTAGAGAGAGAGAGAGAAAGGAGGGTGAGTTCTGCTGGAAACCACAAAATGAAGAGGCCGCAGCTTCTGTTCAAACAAGCATAACAAACCAAGACTTATTTTAGACCCGGCTGGTGAGTGGTGGAGAGTACATACTCCAGTGAGCGGACAGCTGCGGTCCTCACCAGAAACACAATCTATTACCATCAGACCATAAATCAAAAACAAAGACAATGCAAAGAATAACAGCCATAACACAGAAAAAGATCCCCCCATTACAACACAGAGCGCTTTGAGAGTGTGCTACCACTTTTTATTTTACACGGCTTGCCGTTCCCTCACCAGAACCAAAACGAGGGAATAATTTTATAAAGAAAAATAGTCCCAGGCCCGGCTGGCCTCGGAGGACTGCTGAGGTCTGAGGCTCTTGTGTGTTTCACTTCAATCTTAAAGACATACACTTGAACATTTTTAACACACTGCTTGGTTTCTCTGAATATATGAGTCACTGTGAGGGTGGTATGGACGTGCTGCCATGGCACTGTTGTATAGGATTCTGGTTTTTGGTCCTGACTATTCAGCTGCAGTAACAACCCACCCTTATCCTGGTCCCCTTGCAGCTCTGCAAAGTCTTAGGCCCTCATGCTCCCCTTTACAGGAAGACAAGAAGGCAACTTAACCCTTTAAGGCCCAAGACCATAGATTATAGTCAGAAAATTTTAATTTTTTGCAGCTGAAATGTTTCTTTCCCTTTCTGCTAAAATCCATCAAAATCAAAATGTCCATAAAATTCAACATATTGGGCTCTAATTTCGTGGCGCACCCCGCACAGTGTTAATTTCGTCCGGCGCACCGCCATGCGCTGCCAATTTGACAATTTGGTAGACCGTCTGCGCAGAGATGGGTGACGGCGCACCAGGGGGAGTCGATGGCACACCAGGGGGAGGTGTCGGCAGATTCATGTTGGCACAGTGACAATTTTGTGCCAAAAACAGTGCAGAAAGTGCGCTGAAAGCTCACCAGCTCCAACCTGGTCTATTCTTGGCGCAAGCAAAGCGCACCCTCCGCAGCTGTAATTTGGTGACAGGCGCACATGTGCGCACACGTCAACAAAGCCTCAGAGGCACGTTTCCAGAGTGTCAGGCACATTTTAATGCAATAAACAATCACAGCAATCACTATTTCATGTAACCGTCTGAACCAGCATATACATTTGTATCTATATTAACTGTCCCGTCACATCAGATGTCGGATTAAAGCCATTTGTCATAATGGAAACTTTACCTGATGGCATCTGGAAGTTTGATGCACATCTTACAAGTCAACAATAAACAGCCTTAACATCTGATACTGAGTATATATCTGGCTTCTCTCATTTCATTAAATTCAAAGAAAAGAGTGAGAAAAAAGACGAAGAAAAAAGAGAGAAAATAAATGTATATCACTAAGGATTTACCCGTGATTTCCCATATTTCTCTCTTTAAGTCCTTATTTTTAACGTGATCTAAAAAGATGGAGTACATTATTGTAAGGAGGATGAGGCAGAGACACCGGGAGAGTATACAGTATATCACTAAAGGCTCTGCTATTTGGCGATGACAAACCAGGAATGCAGGTGGATCACAAGCATTATAAATGGATAAGCCAGCTGCGGTGTAACTGTCTCTTAATTTTGTACTCCTATATTGACAAAGAAACAGATTACATCTGTCCTGGGAGCTGACCCACACGGTGGCGCGTAGACCGATGTGAACCCCGGTGGCCAGTCTGTTCTCCCAGCTGCTGAATGACAGCAGCTCTGACCGTCTCCAGCAGCTGGGATCATTCAGACCAATCAGACGCTGCGCCTCGGCCGCAGCGCATTTAAAGGCGAGGAGAGGTGCTAATTTGATTGGTGAAGACAGCGATCGGCTGTGTTAATCCCACTCATGTCTATTCTCTTCCTACTCTGACATTTGCGCGGAGAGGCAGAGACGTGGGTGTGGACGCGCTCCTCTGCGCCTTGAGTGCGCCTCTCTTGGCACTGCAGGAAACTTGCAAAGTGCGCCGGTCACACCCTGTGCGCATGGCGAAGGTCGGCGCAGGGCAGGTGCGCCTGCGCTTGCGCCTGGTCTACAAAATTAGAGCCCATAGACTTTTCGTATCTCATTTGATACATTAGGTGTTTTTGGCAACTGAGAATCCATTTGAGGACATTTTTATCATTTATCTGATTGTATTCAGATTTTTTTTTTGTAATTTGTTGATTATATTGAGTAGATAGAGGTATTATAAAAGTATGTATCAAATATGATACAATTGGCTTTATAGGGTTAAAATATATATATATATATATATATATATATATATATATATATATATATATATTTTATTATATTACCTAAGCCAAACAAAGACAATGTTGCTGGTTGTAAATAAAAGCTGATTTTTTGTTTTATTCTCTTACTATGCATGTTGTGTTTTTATTCTATTTTAGTTTCAGACTTACTATATTGTGTTTTATTACCTCTTTTATTTATCTTTATTGGTTATATTTATTTTTAATTGCCTTATTTTAACTAACCTTTAATGTTTTATCACCTTTATTACATCTTATGGTTTTGTAGATGTAGTCTTAGCTCCTGTGTTTCCTCATTTTCAGTTCAAGATAGCGTTTCCTCAGTCATCTGTGGATGTTTAAAGAGTCCTCAATCTAATATCCTTGTGTGTACATCTGTATGTGTGTGTGTGTGTTTGTGTGCCTGTCTTGCCTGTCTTTGTGATTGTGTGTGTTGACTGTGGGGTGCAGGATGGGATTGGTTTGGGGTTTTTTTTTTGTTTAGTATCCCCTGACACTTACTGGCTTGTTTTCTTGAATGTGCAGCACTTTATCCTACTATCTTCTTTTATAAGAAAAGTGCTTTAGATGTGGTGGACTGGCCCTTACCACAGGTTGGCTGGCATATTTTCTTTATTTTTATTTCATGCACTTTATTTTTGTTCTCTTTTCTCTTATTGTTTATACGTTTTGTATTGTTGTTAATGTTCAAAAAAGCAATAAAAAGTGAATTACAAAAAAGTGCTTTAGAAAAGAAAGTTTTGATTCATTGTTTGATAATACCTCTCTGATCCAGATGAGGTTGAAGACTTTATTAATGCCCAAGGAGAATTCGGTTGTTTCAGTATCTCTTATACGCAGTAGAGCAATAGGAATATCAAATAAAGACAATAAATTACGAGAAATTAAAATATATACCATAAAATACCAAATAAACGCCTGGTTCCAATTAATCGCACGGTCTCAAATAAACTCCCGGTGTAGCAGTACATTTTGACAAATAGACGCCCGTTCTATTTGTCAAAATACGCCTGGTGTAATTTCTTCGGCAGGCGTTTTTTTAATTATTTGATTTATAATTATAAACTTAAGTAAGCAGGTTGCAACATGCAGAATGTTTAAGCTTCATAAAATTGCTTATGAAGGAAAAATAAATAAAATAAGTGAAGTGAGACAAATAACTAGGCCAAGAAATTTACACTATTATTATGAAAAATGTTCAGTGTTGTTTCATCTATTCACTGAAGTAGGGCTACTGAAATGTTCCGTGAAAACATGATTTAAGTCATTTTGCAGTATTTTAGCAAATGTATGTACAGTTACTCAAGTCATTTGGCTTGATTTATTTGACGCATGGATAATTGCGGTATATTTCATGATAAAATACACCTGAGGCCTGACATCTCAGGCTTGCTGAGATGTCTGGCCAGTGGTGACTTAGCCCTCTCGGAAATCTAAAAATTCAAGTCAGTAGATGATTATTCTCCCAAGATAGTTGGGAATACTTTGTATGAAATGGAGTCACAGGAGGATTTTCTGCAGATGGAGAGCAAACAGGTCTGAACTGATAGCTGGAGGACCAGAGAAACACACGGTCCCTGTTGGTTCAGGTGGATAAATGTTGAGCTCATGTAGTCAGAATGGATGAAATAAGAGAGTGAGTAAGAAAAAACAGCTCAGGATGTTCAGCATCAGAGGAGACTATCAGCTTTTATATGTTTGTCAGCAGTGAACAGAAGTCATCATGCAGAGCCTCATTGATTTAACAGACATTTATAATAGTAAAAGCAGGATTTACTGTTTTATAAACTCCTGGAAACCAAATAAAGTCAATCTTCAGAGTAAGTATTCAGCTTATACTGATTGTTTATTTACTAAAGACTTAAGCCACAGTTTCAGTGATAATTTTACTTCATGATAGCACACTGTGTGTTCACTGTTGTTGGTAAACTGAGCCCATTGTCTAAATGACTGAGCTTGGTCAGCAGGATGATCCTTAAACATTAATTCATTTGGCTAATATTTATTTGCGATTAATAATTATTTTCATTCATTCATTCATTTTCCATACCCCTTATCCCTTTCGGGTCGGGGGGGCTGGAACCTATCCCAGCTGTCATTGAACGAGAGGCGGGGTACACCCTGAACCGTTGGCAGTTGATCACAGGGCCACTTAGAGAGACAGCCAACCATTCACGCTCACATTCATACCTAAGGACAATTTGAGTCACCAGTTAACCTAATGAGCATGTTTTTGGTCAGTGGGGGGAGTGCCCAGAGAGAACCCACGCATGCACTAACAACATGCAAACTTCACACAGAAAGGCCCCTGTCCGACCTAGAAATCGAACTGGGAACATTCTTGCTGTAAGGCACATGCACTACCTGCTGTGCCACCGTGCGGCTTAAAATCTTTGTATTTGGATAAATTCAAGTCAGATCGTAGTTTGATCCTTCCTGCAAGCGGAAGAACTGCATGGTAGGCTGTGTTGTGTCTCAAAATAATGCCTAATAATGCCTAGTCAAAGCATGTAGCGTGTGATGACCACACGCTGTTTTTGTGACTTGTTTTCTCCCACAATTCCTTCAATTAATTGGAGAGTCTGGCCACATGTACATCATATAACATTAATGTCTGTCCCTAGTTTTTTTCAGAACAGAGAGAGAACTGAGCTGTGACACTGTGAATCTCTTTTAAAACACTATCCACTTGATTTTCTATCTTTCTTTGTCTTTTTTCGGCATTTGTTTTGAATATAAATTTAAAATAAAATCACTCTCAAAAGGCAGAAGAAAAACGAAGAAAAAGACAATACCTAGTCAACATATTTGAAAAAGAGTGAAAGGAAGCAAAAATAATCATTAATTCCTAGCCTTTTCCATAAATTATTTTCAAACCAATGCAGATGTTATGCACATCCTGCATATGCACTTATTTATAAACAACTGTGTCCATGCACACAAAGCGTTTTCCGTAATAGAAATCTCAATATCTACTAAAATAATTGCAATAATGACTTTTGCTATGATCGAGCAGCCCTAGCAGGTGTGGAATGTGAAAGCAAAACAGCAAAAGTTCTGCACAGCCATGTTTGGCAATTCATGGACCAAAATAAGTGCTTACTCCACAAATATATTAAAAATAGTTTTTGGGCAACTGCTTCTGCAGAAACAGTCAAATTCCACCTTAGCAACAAGTCCATTATTAAAGTTGAATGAGGCCTCATGTTGAAATAAAGCAGAAAATGTGGGAAATTCTCGGTCTGTTTTTAGGATATATTGCTCTAATGTTTTAGCAACTACGCATTTGAGATCATCCTTTCAGACAGACAATAATGTCTAAAAGGATGGCAGTCTGGTGGCCTGATATCACCCCTGGGTTTCTCTCCCTGCTAGGCATAGACACACAAGGATAAAAAGAACAGCAGCCCCTATCAGTAGTCGGTCTTCTTGCTGAATTCCTCCCTCAGACATTATTTGTAAAGTCATGTATTGATTGAACTCCTGAGATTCCACAAGGGAACATTTAGTATGTTTTTTCTCAGGCTCTCAGCGGGTGGTGAAGGCGGTGCATCTCGAAGAAAACATTGACTATGTCTCTCTTTACCCAAACTGAGATACTCTCCAAAAAATATCAATTCACCTTCGCTTTCATCCAAATCCGAGCAACGCCCCAATTAAACACGAACAGCATGAAGCACAACACCTGTTAGTGACAAGGATTTTCAAAGACACTCTGAACTTCTTTGAACGTTTTCTTCTCTTCTTCTCCTCTTATTGATTTACAGCCTGACTTCATATTAAACTTGATGAATGGAGGGGTTGTGGGTACGGGAAGATAGAGAGCGTCCTGTCTGGGAAAAAAAAGCAAACCTCCGGGCTGACGGAGGGGGCAGCATGTTCGGGCCTGTCGACTTACAGGCAGGTATACAGAGCCCCTCATCACATCCTGGCACTCCAGTTCCTGACATTTGTTCTTGGTCTGTGGGATAAAAACCTGGCTGAAAGAACAGGATGTTGGATGGAGACGGCTCTAGATTTGGACATGTTTGTCTGCAATTATCATCTGAGTTGTTGCATAGGTGAAGCTGTGGAGACTTCCTCCTTACTTCCTACTCTTACAGCCTCTGGTCTGGTCCTCAAGTGATGTGCTGTACTTTAATCAGCCAGCTCCATGATGGGAACCTTCTCCTTTTAGACCCTTTTTGCTCCTACTGCATCATACAGAAACAGGAAATTTATATGATCTACTCCACGTCCACAGGCTCTAATGTAGCCTGAGTAAAATTCTGTTATTCTTTTTACTAAATACTATATGGGCCATTCTACCGAATTTGTCCAAACTGTGGTCCCACACTAAAAAAAAACTATGTAACAAAACAATTAAGAATTCAGACTTTACATATTTACTAAGATTCTGTTATGATCTATTCAACACACAAGACAGCAAATAGATAGTAATAAGCTAAATATATACAAAATCATCATTTATAGTGTACTTTCTATTGGGAAGTGGTTGTCCCAACCCCTAAGCCCTAAATTTCGACCTATGAAAATAATACTTAAAACAAATTTGTATTTTTTTTCAATGATGTTTTTTAAAATGTCTTGTTGATTTCTTTTAAATAGCATTGAAAAGATTTGGATGTATTGCGGGTTTATTGTTTTAATTTAAAAAGATCATTCAAAAAATGCTGTCCCACGCTTTCATGTCACGCCCGAAACACAGATAGTTTTACCACATGGGTGAGCGTGGTTTTTAGCCACACCCCTGCATTTTTGACCAGGCAGAGACTCAGCATCCCTCTACCTCATGGCATCATGGTGAGTAGTTACCTCTCATCATTTTGGAGTAAATGTGTTCCAAAATCTGAAAATCTGTCGGGAACATTTTTAATTGTCACTACCAAACACATATTCTCTGCAATTAGGTAAACTTTTGGAGGTTTAATGCAACACATTATGTTTTTATTGGTGTACACCAGTTCAAACATCCATTTGCTGGCCATGTGCTTAGTAGTATTTTTTAGTTATTAGCTAAAATTAGCTAAAATTGTCACAACCGAAACAGATGGTAGAGTTTCGGTTGTGACAACATGTAATGGTCCACTCACATAAGTCAATGTTTGATCATTATTACCTCTTAAAACATGTAGATAATGCTGATTCATGTTTTATATTATAAAGCATCAGGAGAAAGTAACAGGGAGAAATGAAAGAAACACCAATATGGCAAAACAAAATATTTGAAAAACTAGACTTATAGCCCAAGTGTGTCGACCACGTTATTCTTAAGAAGTTGTTTGTTTTGTTTTAAGTTCATTAAAGTTCTTGCATAACACTTTCTGGTGTGTGTATTTAAAAAAAAAAAAAAGATGTTTTAAAGGGACTGTGAGGAGTTTCTAAATAATTACAAAAAGTCTCACTTTTAGGTATATGTCTGATGGAAATACGCACTTTAAGATGAGTTTAATAGCATCAAAATAGGCTATCTATAAATGCTATTCGTTAGCCTTCCGGTCGGGTTGGACAGGGCTGGACTGGCCTGGATACTCAACTTCAGGAACAAGACAATTAAAACTAGAGCAAATTTGTATTATTCTGACATGTCTTGGAGCACCAAGCTGTAAGTAGTGATATATGGCCAGCTACAAAACTACGATACTAAGTTTTCTAAAAATTGCTTGTTGTCACACATCAAAAACTACCACTACGTAACTAGAAAGCGATACATTACCTCGCCGCTTTATATCCTGTAAGTTGTTGAAAAAAGAAGTTGCAAAGCAATGCAGAGTTCTGAGGAAGGTCCGAGTTTCATTCATTTAGCATCACAACAAACACACGCTATGGCTTGTGGTACGTTCCAGTTGTAGTCGGAAGCTGGAATTTCTTAGTTTCGAGTAGGAGACTACAACTGAAACGTCCCCCGAAGTGGAAATTTCCTGCTGGGAACTCGGTGAAACCTCGCCACCCCCGAGTTGACAATGGAAGATGGATGCCCCCAGTGTGAACAGTTATTTAGCTCCTGTAATAATCAATTTATTTGCACTTCTGACTGGGGTGTGTTGCTCCAGATCAGCTGTATACAGGGGCTGCGGTCGAAAAGTCATTTTTGCTTAGGAAGGTTCCTAACGGAGTGAAATGAACTGGAAGTAGTTCGTGATTAGAACTGTTCGAATAGTTTTAATGCATAGGAAAGGAGGCTCAATGCTTCCTTTATTACCTCCTTTAGCATAGGATACACCGGACCATCCTTTACGAAAGGAGAGGAGATTCTTCTGTCCCACAATTCACCGCGGCAACAGCTTTTATAAACAGCGCGTATTCCGACTGCTTCCGAATTCAACCGAATAATGACGAACAAATCACACAGACCATGTGAGTTACCTCTGCTGTTCATCCTTTCTAAAGTTTCAATCCAGACGTAAGCCGTCTGGATTGGTCTGCCGCGGCTTACGTAGTGCAGGGAGCGCGCATAGACGTGCACTGGGGAAGTACGCTATAGCACTGTTTAGGCTCGAAAAATGTACTAAATGACCTTGTTTCGAATTAATTATGGACGTTACCCGCTCAGGACACTTGGATTACAGCGGACGAGCAGTATGAAGGAAAATAGGCACGTTTTTGTGGACTTTTATGGGCCTTTTTCTTTGGGCTCCGTCGTCCCCTGTTAGATGGACGTTTGTTCACAGCGAAAATCACCCCGGACCTCCAGCTGCATTTGAGACATCAAAAAAGTGCTCCAGAGTGTTGCTCAGCATGAGGGTGAGTAGAAAATTAAGGCATATCATTCTTTGGGTGTAATATTCCTTTAACTTTCCAGCAGTCTGATTCTCTGAAGAGAGCAGGATATGAGACATTTGATGTTGATTATGTTTTAAACATGGTTCAATATTAATCATTTGTACACCATTAGATTGCGGTCTTAACAATGTATGCCTTTCTTTCCTTCAGTTCATTTCTTTTCATGCACTGGTTGATGCTCATGTTGATAATGAGAGGACAGATTTATTTAAATCCTGACTTCCAACATCAGTTATGCAGATGTAATTTTTACCAGGTTATTATGTTCAATGTTTTCTGAAAGGAACAACATTGTCATGATATATGATGCATGATGCATCTTTTGTAGTCCACCTTCAGAAAATTGTAGTTTCACCGCAGCAGTGACATCCACCGTCACATGATGACGAAGCGTAGTGAAAGTGTAGTCGGATTCTCTCTGTATGGCAGTATTCCTTTCCTAAGTCCTTCTGAATTCTCCTTTCTCCTCTCCTTAACCTCATGACGTTTTCCATCAGGGTTAAGGAAAAGTAGATAGGAAAGGACTTAGGAGGTGACTATTCGACCGCAGCCATAGTATTGTTAGACTTATATTTACAAAAATGTTGCCATAGTGGTAATCACATTCTTCATACAACAACACAGGTCGTGCTAACAACAGCTAACAATAGCCTGGTAGATCGGCATGTTTTTTTCCGACTTCAACTGGAACGCCGATAAGTCAGAGATGATGTCACTCCCAGTTCCGAGGTTACTGGAACGCAGCATGACAACAGTCGCCGCACGTGCTCGTGGGTAGCAGAGTCTTAGTGTCGCCAGTAATAGATTCTCCTCATAGCACCTTTAAAAGCAATATCTTCAGAATGTTCAATAATTATAACTCATGTTTGACCCTCTAACTCCCAGCTCAACTGTTTGGCAGAAGTCAATACATTCAGGAATGTTTAATGTGTAAAATAAAAAATTATTGTTTATTTGTGACAGAAAAAACTGCTTTAACTACTTTAACTACGTTTTAATGTTACAGTAGATGCGTTGTGATGTTTGAGTAGGCTAATACTGGCCTTCAAAGTAAATGTCATTTGATTGATTATAAACATTTGTGTTCATAACATTCCCAATGTAAGACATGTTTGAAGTTAACATTAAGCAATAAGGTGGAGGGAATATGATACAACCTTGCAAACAAAAAAATAGTGGTCACTACCAAAATAGTGCAGTCACAGCCGAAACGGTGCAGTCACAACCGAAAGACTAGGTGTTCTGTAAAAAAATAAAGGATATTGAGTCATCAACTAACATTTTATGATGACTATTCATTAAATGTATGTCGAATTTCATAACTCATTAACTCTGAGATCTATATACTCAGTGGAATTCATTTCACAAGAAAAGATTGGATTTTGATTTTGATGAGTCTTAGAAATTGAACTTTGGAAAATATTTAAAATATCATTTTTATTAATTTTGTTGTAAAACCCTTCAAGAAAAATTTGTAAAAATATTCTTTAGAGGGGGCATGGAAGTACAGTATGAACAGATTGATATAATACCTTTTATTGCAGTGTGTTGCTATGTTTCGGTTGTGACACATTTTGGGAGTAGAAAAAACTTTTCAAGAACAAGCAGAAATTAAAATATGAATATTGACTGCACTATACAAGATATATATACCTTAGATGTGGTACAACATATGTATGGACAAAGTTTTGGGAAAAAAAACACTTAAAAAAAAAAAATTCCAACCCTGCACTTTGGACAAATTCGGTAGAATGGCCCATATATAATATATTCTATTGGTCAGGTCTGAAGAAAGGGTGGGTTTGGCACAGGCTCTCACATTTTTGTTTCCTACTCTATTTTTTCCAACTTCCTTATTACCACTGTGACAGTGGCGGCTGCTGGTCAGTCAAGGAGGGGAAGCACATTTTTTTCCGGCCCACATCATAAATTTGTTAATTCATTTAAATGTAAATTCTACCCTCTGTTCCTTTTCAAGAAAATGATCTGTAACCCTGTTGTACCAACTAGGGGTCTTTTCCAGGGATTTTACCAGTGTTCTCTCAATGGCCAGCACAGCTGGACTGCCTAAATGGCCTTGGCCCATTGTGTTGCGGGCGTAAGACTTGAGCTGCTTTAAACAGGAGAAGCTCCTCTACAGAACAGCTGAATGTAAAACTTAGAAGATGCTCCGGTGGGGGGGTTGTAATTCAAGATCGCTGATTGGCTCATTTCCCTGTCAATCAAAAAGGGATTCGGCCTCGGACAGATCATCCAATCATCATGCAGAAGCCGAGCGTCCAGGCCAGCCAACTGCCTCATAGACCCCCAGAGACGCTGAGCGTCCGATGGGCGTGACAAAGCCCAGCGTTTATCCAATGACCGTCCAGTTTCCACAGTGGAACAACCCACTCTACGCTTCCCCATCGAAGTCAGAAGATGCTCAGCGTCCAACTGTGCTAAAGCGCTGAAGTGAGAAGGAGGTTGCGCCAGTTATCTGTGATAAGTAGTTGATTCTGAACGAAAGACGAAGGTATTCTAGCACATATTTAGGCAATGAAATGTACACACAGCAGTACATGTTATCACTTTTTTGGGGGACATTTTAGGGGAAACTGAGCTTCCCTTGCAGTCTTAGAGCAATCGCCACTGCGTTGTGAGTCTCTAGGCTAATTAAAATGGATAAGATAGGATAGATATAATTGAAAAATATAAAAAGGGCTGCAAACAGGGTCTCGGGGAATGGGGAGGCCCTTTGATGTTTTGCTTTTATTTCTAACTCCATCCTATGGTTAGTTGTGTTGACCAGTTGGATTTCATACAGGGTGTTCCAGAACCAGAGTGAGTGTACAAGTTCAGTCAGGGTGAGTATCAATTCAGTTTGGATGTGTCTATAAACCTATGATATAGGTTTAGGCCTATGTCATGGGCTAAGGTTAGGTATAGGAAGGACATAGGCTCATGTACTATTTTTGTTTAAAATCTCTTTTAACTCAACTTTTCTCTGTTTTTCTGTGTCCTAGTGAAAAACAAATATGGCTGTGAAAACTTGGGTAAGGTATGGCGGCACCAGACTCAACTGTAATGCATTACAATAATGCAAATACTTTTTCTGGGTTAAAAAGTAGATGAGCATTTATTCAACAAAAAAAGCCCACACTGCTTAAAATAAGTGAACCTGGCAACTATGGCTCTGGTGCATGCGCCATGTGCATAAGTGTGTGTGGGCGCGATAACCAGGAAATGAGGAAGCGGAAATGGCACACTACCTACCACACTCGTGTTTTGCTTTATTGTGGGGAGATGGGAAATAAATAATCAGTGGGGATTCATACAAAGAAAAAACCTCTGAACACAACTACACAACTACTACACAAATTATGAACAAACACCACTTTTTAACAGTAATTTCACCATCACTGGTGACTAGCAATACTAAGAAAGCTCTGAGTTTTACAACTTACATTTTATAGTATACTGGCACAACTTGTGACACGAAACTGTCTGCTGGTGGAGGATTGAAAAAAATGAATGAATTAGTAATTATACAAAACTATCTCCATTTCTTTATGACTTAATCTTTGTTCCATGAATCAGTGCAATTGTTCACTTTTTGTTGGTGGGAGAGTTTTAAATTTTTTGTACAAAAATAAAATCAAGATGTAATCAAGACAGCTCAATAATCATTCATTTAGTTGTAGTGTTTATTTTTTTAATTTCCTGAGAGATGTCAGTTTTGAAGATTGAAAGTTTGCACCCAACAGTAACAGATTATTTCACTGTGGCCCCATTCACCAAAATTGTGACACCATTCCTGAAAATGACGGTAAAAAGTTTGGATTTAGGGAATATGAAATATAAATATAGTACACAAGAACAACGATCTGTTTTCATATTGATCAGCATCAGGACATGTCACTGATGTCATGCCCCACTTTCAGAGTTAATATGTAACAGTCTGTCAAATTATTCAACATGGCAGCCAAGTTGACCATATGTGGACCAAAATATAATGTCTCGTTTCATTGCTTTCCTTATGATGTCCAAATTAACATACCTTTCAATTTGAAGTCATTAGAGCCCATACTTGAAGTCTGAGAGACATTAAAAAACACCTGACCCAAAACTTTCTTAACCTTTATGAAAGCAAGACATAGGTCATTGTGTTTGAAAACCCTGGGCTTTTGAATATGTGCAATCTGAGACTGCTTGTAATGACAGGGTCACTGTCCATGGCAAGCATAGCATAGGTGATTTTAATATCCATGTTGACAAGGGAATTGCTACTCTTCGCTCAGCTTTAATGTCCTTAATAGACTCAGTTGGTTTTACTCAGTCTGTTAGTGAAGCCACCCATCGTTTCAATCATACTCTAGATTTGGTTCTAGCATATGGCCTTGAAATTAATGAACTAAAAGTTTTTCCTGAAAATCCTTTTTTATTGGACCACTTCTTAGTAACTTTTAACATCCTCTTGGAAGATTTTGTGTTTTGCAGCAAAATTGTGAGCAGTAGAAATCTGTTCACTGGTGCCATTGCTAAATTTAAAGAGGCCATTCCTGCTGCCTTAAGCACAATAAATTGGCCAACTGTGATATTAGCTTTAGCCCCTCTCAGCTTGATCAGCTTGTTGATGATTCGGCCAGTCTATTAAGATCCACTTTGGACTCAATTGCCCCACTGAGACAAAAAAGTATTAAAAGTTAGAAGACAGCTCCTTGGTTTAACTCAGAAACTCGTACACTTAAACGAACAACCTGTAAATTAGAGAGAATGTGGCGCTTCGATAAAAGGGAGGAGTCACATATACTTTGGTGGGAAAGTCATAATAACTACATGGCAGCCTTAAGACATGCTCGAGCTGCCTACTACTCCTCATTAATTGAAGAAAATAAAAACAACCCAAGATACCTTTTCAGCACTGTAGCCAGGCTGACAGAGTCAGAGCTCTATTGAGCCAGTGATTCCTCTAGCCCTGAGCTGTGAGGACCTGATGACTTTTTTAATGATTAAATTCTGAAAATTAGAGATAAAGCTAGATACTCCCTGTCTCCAACTGAACCTGCCATACCATTAAATGCAGTCGGACCTGAGTTAGACTGTTTCTCCACAATTAGACTTCAGGAGCTAAATTCTCTTGTCTCCTCCTCTAAACCATCAACCTGCCTTTTAGACCCAATCTCAACTAAGCTGTTCAAGGAGGTCTTTCCCCTTGTTTGTCCATCCTTGCTGGAGACAATAAATATATCTCTGTCAACAGGCTAAGTGCCACAGTCTTTTCAAACAGCAGTAATCAAAACTCTCCTTAAAGGAATACTCCGACTATTTGGGACCCACGCCCTTTCCCTATCAATTGACAAAGTGAGACAAGCTCAAAAATACCTTTTTTGTGTCTCTGCGTCCAGTGGCTGGCTCCCAGCTGTTAGCATCGTAGGTAGCTTAGCTCAATGGCAGGAAGTCAATGGTGAAGTAAATCCAAATGGTTATAAAACATTTTAAAAGACGTGTTTTCTTTCTTAAATCCGTTAAAATAACTTTTAGATCAACACAGAACTGCGCATGCGCAGAGCTCCGAGGACCGGAAGTAGGAGCCGGACTGACGAAAGTTGACAAAATACTCCTTACAGTGGTCCAGAGGATGGCTTATTAGCACCTAACGTAAATCAGGATGGTTATAAAACATTTTAAAAGACGTGTTTCCTTTTTAAATCCATTAAAATAACGTTTTGATACACACACAGACCTGCGCATGCGCAGTACTCAGTCCGGCTCCTACTTCCGGTCCGCGGAGCTCTGCGCATGCGCAGTTCTGTGTTTATCAAAACGTTATTTTAACGGATTTAAGAAAGAAAACATGTCTTTTAAAATGTTTTATAACCATTTGGATTTACTTCACCTGCTAATACGCCCTCCACTGGACCACTGCAAGGAGTATTTTGTCCACTTTTGTCAGTCCGGCTCTGACTCCTATTGACTTCCAGCCATTGAGCTAAGCTACCTACGATGCTAACAGCTGGGAGCCAGCCACTGGACGCAGAGACACAAAAAAGGTATTTTTGAGCTTGTCTCACTTTGTCAATGATAGGGAAAGGGCGTGGGTCCAAAATAGTTGTGAGTATTCCTTTAAAAAACCTAATCTTGATTCGGGATCATTAGCTAACTACAGGCCTATATCAAACCTTCCTTTTGCTTCAAAGATTCTGGAGAAAGTAGAGGCTGATCAGCTGTGTGACTTCCTTCAAGACAAGAGCCTGCTCTAGGACTTTCAGTCAGGATTTAGAGCTCATCATAGCACAGAGACTGCTCCTTTTCTAGTGATTTAACTGCCATAGATGGCCTTAGCATGGCACCAAGCACAACTGTTAGAAATCTAGGGGTTCTATTTGATCAGGATTTATCCTTTAACTCTCACATAAAGCAAATTTCAAAAACAGCCTTTTTTCATCTTCGTCACATCGCTAAAATCAGGCCTATTCTGTCCCAGAGCGATGCTGAAAAGCTAGTCCATGCTTTTGTTACCTCTAGATTGGACTACTGTAATTCTCTGCTTTCAGGTTATCCCAGCAAGTCACTTAAGACGCTTCAGCTGGTCCAAAATGCTGCAGCACGTGTACTGTCAAGAACTACGAGAAGAGACCCCATTACTCCTGTATTAGCGCCTGTATTAGCGCCTCCCATGAAATTGGGAATAAAATTCAATACTCTTCTCCTCACCTATAAATCTCTCAGTGGACAGGCACCAGTTTATCTTCAAGAGCTTGCAGGGCTCTCGAGTGCGACCATTTTGGTCGCACATGCAACCAAAATTTGTAAGAGTGCGCCTAACATTTTTTGTTGGTCACACCTGTGCACCTGGCACTCCCCGGGTGAAAACACTGACTGCTGTCCCAAGCCCCTCATCTCTCTCTCTCAAATCAAAAGTTTAGAAGTTGAGAGAGCACATCTCAATGTACCTACAAACGAAATACAGCCTATTAAAGTTGACAAAACCGACCGCGGTAGCAGAAAATCTGCCAAAACCGAACAAAACACAGCGCCTGCTTCATCTGTCTCTCCCATGGATGTATCTCTCAGTTTAACAGCAGGGCCAGCACACATACGCATGCACGCACAGCCCTCGGTAATCATCCAATCAGCTGTCAGTATGCAAATGAGCCCAGACTCTGTGGTGTCAGGTTACAGGAGCGAGAAATAAGACGCAGCGAAGCTCTGCCGAATACGTCTCGAGACTGTCAGATAATTAATAATTAAATACAATAAACAGTAAAACAAAGTAAAGTTTAATATAACATCTATATTGGCCCAGTCCTTTCTCCTGTTAAGGGGGGAGTTTCTTAATCATACATGCACAGAGATGAGTGTTCACGTCCGCTGACAACAAATGACCTGATTGACAGCCCCCGACTGTACATTAAGCTGTAAATTAAGAAAAAGCCAAAAAAAGAGAAAAAAATAAAGAAAAAAACCTGAATGTTCTGCCCTTAAAGTCATTTTCATAACTTAGTTTGAGAATTGTTTTTTATTCTTTACCTTAGTTTCAGTTTTGTAAATATTGACTATAGTGTGTGAAGTCTTATTCTAGGTTCAAATTTATTAGAGGATAAGACCATCCAGTTAAATGTCATGTTGTTGGTTGTTAAAATATGGATATTTATTTTATTTTTCAGCTCAGTATAGCACCCTGAACATTAGCTTTTATTATTCTGAAATATTTTATTTAACTTGAGATGTTTGAGTTTGAAATATTAAATTTCAGTTCAGTAAAGCACTTTAACCCTATAATGCCAATTGTTTCATATTTGATACATACTTTTATAATACCTCTATCTACTCAATATGATCAACAATGGCAAAAAAACATCTGAATACAATCAGATAAATGATAAAAATGTCCTCAAGTGGATTATCAGTTGCCAAAAACACCTAATGTATCAAATGAGACACGGAAAATCCATATGTGGAATTTTATGGACATTCTGATTTTGTAGGATTTTAGCAGACAGTGAAATAAAAATTAAATCTCCAAAAAATTAGAATTTTCTGGCTATAATCTGTGGTCTTGGACCTTAAAGGGTTAAGAACAAGCACTTTTATCTGGAGATGTTTTATTCTTCTTAATGTTTTAGTTTGAATTTGTAAATTTCATTCAATGAAGCACTTTAACCGCTCTGTTTTTCTTTAAATGTATAATTTTGCTTCAAATAAAGACAAGTATTTCTTTACATCTTAGTCTTGTTGAAAAAGCATTTACGTTATATTAAACTTATGGAGAGTGATAAAATGGTGACCTTATAGCGTTAAAGGTGACACTGAAAAATTTGGGTGCACCTAAATTTTGTGCTAGTGCACCTTGAAAATTTTTTTAGGTGCACCGTTGCAACCAACTCGAAAAGTTAGTCGAGAGCCCTGGCTTGTAGTGCTGTACAACCCCTCTAGAACATGACGTTCCCAAAATGCTGGTCTGCTCGTGGTACCATCAATCTCCAGAAGTAGTATGCGAGGTAAAGCCTTCAGTTACCAGGCTCCTCATCTCTAGAACCACTTACAGACCACGTTTCGGGAGGCAGACTCCCTCTCTACCTTTAAGGTTGGACTTAAAACATTCCTCTTTGATAAAGCTTTCAGTTAGGGACCAGCTTATAGTCCATATATAGTCCATAAATTAGACCCATAGTTAAGATGTAATAGGCCTAGACTGCCGGGGGGGATCTGGCACATATGGCTCTATCTCTCTCTCTCTCACGCTCTCTCTCCACATCTGCCTTTGCCCCTTTTGTTTGCTCCTGTACTCGTCTCTGGTTCTTGTCTTGTAGATGGCCTGGGATCCTTTGTGGAGACTGCCTGCTATTGTGGAGTCACAAAGCCTTAATAACTAAAATTACAGACATGACACATGTTTGCCCATTTCATTAGGAACATTCAATTCCCCTTATCATTATAGCTGTAAATGTAGATATTAGCATGATCTCTTTATCCATGGTTGTGCATCTATAGTATTCGCACCACTTAGTCATGAGATCCCTCTGAAAATGTGATGTCACACCTCAAGAGGCCTTTAACAAATTTATACTTAATGGAGACAAATATGGTAGGGATTACCCTGTGGTCTGGGCACCCATGAGTTCGTCACTACCATAAATTCTTATTTTCAGCAAGAATATCATTAATTATACTCCTATAAAATGATCACCACAACTATTCAGACATGAGGACCCTCCTGAAAACGAGATGTACCATCTCAAAAGGCTAACCTCTAATAAATCAGATGACAGGTGTATGGTTCATGGATCTGTCTCTAACTTTAGTTCTTACTTTAGTCCACTTGTCTCCTCTTACCTCCCTTCCTTCACCCTTGCACCCAGCACAGCATTGTGTGGATTTGCTGTTCATCGTGAGACTGGGATCCACATTCAAGATTTCCTGCTGCTTAACAGAAGGTTTTTTCTTGCTGCCATGATGGAGGGATTCATGATTGGCTATATGGATTCATGTTGGGTGTTGGATGTATATATTTGTATATATATGTATATGTGTATTTTATTTGTATATATGTATCCATGCATGTATTTGTATCCATAAATGAAGAGCTTTATGCTCTATTGTAAAGTGTCTTGAGATAGCACTTATGAATTCCTGCTACACAAATAAAGATTGATTGATTGATTGATTGAGATTGATTGAGACTTCTTAACTCTAACAGCTCAGAGTCTAGAGGTGTATTTTTGTTTTGCTCTGTTTTGCTGTTGTTTTAATAAGTCAAGCACTTTAGTCAACCACTCTTTTGACAGTACATCCATTAACAAGGAAGAGATAGGCAAAGCTCGCAAACTGCTAGTTAGCTTGGATCAAACGATGAGAGTTTTCGAGTAGCATTAGCCTGCCTCTGCCTACAGTCATCAGATAAACTCTGCTTTTTTTTTTTAATGGACCATTACGTTATCTATTTTTAGACTAAGACTAGTACTTTAAGGAATATGTTTAACTGAAAAGAGAAAACAGTCATAGTCACTTGCTGTCAAGTTGTTTTGACTCTAATTTGTAGAATGTGCACATTATCAGTCACTGTAGACGGGAGTAGAAAGACATATAAGAAATACTCCCAGTTTCATGCAGTTTATTCCCCTAACCTTTGGTGTGTAAAAGTTTTATATTATGTAAGATTATGATATGGGGTGTCGGTGGCACAGCTTGATTGTGCGCTTAGTCAGTGATGGGGTGGTTGCAGGTTCAAGCCCAGCTCCAGGTGACACATGGTGAGACACTAAGTGTCTTAGGCAAGACACTTGACCCCAAGTTGCTCCCACTGCTCAGTGGTGTGAAAATTGGCATGAAAGGCCATGAATGAATGAGATACTGATGGATAACTAACATAGAAACGCTGAACCATCTGTGAAGTGAATGTACGAGCAAATGGGTGTAAATGGGTAGGTGTGACCTGCAGTGTAAAGCTGTCTTGAGTAGTCAAAAGTCTAGAAAAGTGCGAAATTTTCTTTTGCTCCACAAGCATTTACATTTTTAAATAAACAATGAGTCTAGCTCAGGGGTGGTCATCTGGTAGCAAAAGGACCACAGCAGCCCTTCTACTCCCTCAATCTGGCACACCAATCATTTCCAAAAAAAACCAAATAATAATAATGTAAATATTAAGACAACAAAACTTTAGCTGCTAAATATTAATCACAATGATTTACCAGGACTTCATAAAGCAGTACAAATTAGAATAGGTGATAAAATATTTCTACCAACTACATTGGTGGCATGTGCTTTGTTTTTAGAAATTAAAGAACTGGTTTCACTATGAATGTATCTATAAATATCTTCTTAAGGCATTCATAATTTTAGAAAAAAAAAAATATTTGTTAACAATAGTAAAAGGCCATTAACAGTATTTGTGCTTTAATAACTGATAAACAGTGATAACACTGAAAAATAGCATAAAAATGCTGCATTTTGCAGAGATCGCAGAGAGATTTGCGTGGGGACATAATCTCTGCTCGCCATTTCGCTATTTTTTTTTCATCCATCGCCAGTGTTATCATAAAGTCACCTTGCTACCGTCTCAGCTGACCTGGTAAACAAACTTTGATGACGCCATAGCCGCGCGACACAAAGGTACAGCTACTTTTAGCCGCATTGCTGAGCAACTTGGCAGAATATTTATCTGATGTCGAAGAGTCAGACTACGACGACCGGTTTGAGTCTGAGTACACGGACGAGGAGCTCCATGAAAGAAGAATGTGGAGGGAGAGAGACGAACAGCTGGCTCGAGAACAACAAACAGGAGCACGTCCACGACTCAATGCTAACTGGTGGTGCGCTAGGACAGTGTTCGCCTATAGCAACAGAAGAGGAGTGTGTTTACTGCTCAGAGTGGGACTTGAAACCGGCTGACAAGCGTATGGATCTATCCAGGAATATATGTCTGACTACTCTGGAGGATTTCTCTGCAATGACAAACCGGGCTGTAGTAGAGACGAGCGATTTTGCAGAGATTATGTCCCGCGCTGAAGCTCCCTTGCCGTGGCCCCCGCTAAGTGCGGCTAAATCGGTTGGATCTAAATAACTTCTGAAGGACTCCGAGCTGCACGATGTTTGTCTGAGTGAGTATATGAGCATGCACAAACCTAAAAATAAGGTCCAGGTGTCAAAAAACCGGAGTTTCCCTTTAAATTGGCTTTAGTTATGTGTCATGTTTATTAAGTTGTGAATTTTAAATTGTTTTTGAGTTAAAATATGTGAATGTTGGTAAATTCCTATTTTTAAGCTTGATACAATATTTACTAGTTTTTATTCATGTTTTTTTTCTGACAATATATAACAATGCGGCCCTCGAGCACTGCAAAAATCTATGGTGCCCTCTGGTTCATCAAAGTTGGAAGACCCTGGTGCAGCTGGTCTAGACCCACCTGCCTGTCCATCACTACGAGGTTTCCCTGACTTTTCTCCTCTGTGCGAGTGCATTCTTTGAGTTTCTAGGGATGTTGATGTGTTTTCATTTGTCTATTTTGAACACTGTATCAGTGTTGACATTGTGTTTTGTTGCCAAATGTCTGTGATTCCTGCCACAGCCCAGTTTCCCTACAGGGACAAATAAACTAACTTTTATTTTATTTTTTTATTTAACCTTTATTTAACCTGGCCAAGAGGTCAGCAACACACGTCAAGGCAAATACATATTGCAAGCAAAAGTATACAACATAACAACATTTTAAAAATGCATTTTTTGTAAATGAAAAAAGATAGATGGATAGATAGATAGATAGATAGATAAATACTTTATTGATCCCCCGTAGGAGAAATTCAGTTGTCCAGCAGCTGTACATACACACACATACACATTCAAAAACAGGTTAAAAGTTACTAACAATAGAAATAAATAAATAAAAAGGTGCGCATGTTCAGACTGAGCCGTTATACAGTCTTATAGCAGTCTTATAGCAGCAATAATATACTGTCCTTTAAAGTGCTATAAAGGACAGTATATTATTAAACATACAAAACTATTCAGAAACACAGGCACTGCTTAATGGTTTCACTCTGTTTATCCATCAGCAAGGATCGAAAAGCTCCAAGTGAGATGAGCTCTGAGAGCTTCAGTTCAGTCTGTAGAGAGTTCCACGCTGTTGGAGCAGCAAAACTGAACGCTTTCTTCCCCAGTTCAGTTCTTACATGAGGAACAGAAAGATGGAAGACATCACAGGACCATAAGGCATAGTGGCTTGTAGTTCTCCGAACAAGAGAGCATAAGTAATATGGAACTAAGCCAAGGATTGCTTTATATGCAAGTGTCATTCAGTGCGTGAACCTTCGCGCACTTAAAGAGAGCAAACCAGAACAAATACACAGGTCACAATGATGTGTGAGGCGGCCATCACCCGTGACAAACCTCAATGCACTGTGATAAACAGTGTTTAAGGACTGGAGACATTTTAGAGGAGCACCAAAATACAGCACATCTCCATAATCAATCAGGGGAAGAAATGTTGCTGATACAAGCAGTTTCCGGGCTCTGAGTGAGAAACAACATTTGTTTCTGTAGAAGAAACCTAGCTTGACCCTGAGTTTGCTGACTAAGCCAGCAATGTGTGCTTTAAAAGAAAGCTCATGATCCAAAAGAAAACCCAGGTACTTATAATGAGAGACCAGCTCAACTGGGTTTCCTTGTTGAGTTACCACTGCTGGGATATTTGCTGGTAACTCACTTGTGTTTGAAAAGACCATGAGCTTTGTCTTTTCAGTGTTTAAAACCAGTTTCAGACTTCTTAGACGAGACTGAGCAACATTAAAAGCAACTTGTAAAAACTCAAAAGCCTGAGTGAGTGAGGATGAACAGCAATAAATAATGGTATCATCAGCATAAAAGTGATAAAATACATTTACATTCCATCACTTTACAGTAGAGCACAAACTATTGATATATATTGAAAATAAAATGGGTCCCAGGACTGGGCCTTAGGGCACCCCTTTGGAAACACCCAGAACAGCAGAGGTGGATCCAGCCACCTGCAAACACTGTGTTCTGTTTGTTAAATACTCACTGAACCAATGAGTGGCAGATTTAGAAATGCCAATGTTATGTAAAATTTTAGTCAAGAGTTTGTGATCTACTGTGTCAAAGGCTTTAGACAGATCAATAAAAAGAGCTACACAATATTTCTTACTGTCCAGAGCCTCGATAAAATCATTTAAAACTTTAAGACCAGTTGTAACAGTACTGTGCTGTTTTCTAAAACCAGATTGAAAAGATGATAAAATATTATTTGACTCTAAAAAATCATTTAACTGATCACTGACGATCCTTACAAACAACTTTGCTAAAACACATAATTTGGAAATTGGTCTATAGTTATTTACATTACTGGGTTCTCCCCCTTTTAACAGGGGAAGAATAAAAGCAGGTTTCCAAACTTTAGGGATTTTATTACTGATAAAACTCAGGTTAAAATACTGTATGTGCCAGAGGCTCAGCAATAAAATCAGCAGCCAATTTTAAAAAGAAAGGATCTACATTATCAGGCCCAGCAGCTTTTCCTGTGTCCAGTCTCTTCAGAGCAGTCTGAACCTCAGAGGCAGTCACAGCAGTAAACTCAAAAGGGCTGAAGGTGCTACCACTTGTCAATGATGGGAACAAGGGTGAGTTTACACTGGGTGGGTCATCTTTAGTCAGCTCAGGATTTAAAGACTCAAACAAGGAGCCAGCAGAGATAAAATGATCATTAAAATAATTTAAAATGGCTGTCTTATCAGACAGGGGACCAGAATCTGTAATTAAAGAGCTTGGTAGATCACTAGTCATTACATGACTGTTTAATTTTATGACCTGCCAAAACTTGTTGGGATCATTCAAATTTTTGGTAGATTCAGTTAGGTAAAAGTCAGACTTGCTTTTTTAATCTGAGCAGTGCATTTATTTCAAAGCTGACGAAAGCTGAGCCAATCTGTCTCTGATTTTGATTTCCGAGCCCTTGCCCAAGCAATGTCCCTTTCCTTTTAGTCCAGAGGCTTAGCGCATATTTTTGGGTGGATTGTGCACTTGCGGATAAAAGCGCCAAATTTTGTATGAGCCTTCTTAAAGACCAACTAAAGGATTTTAGCTTAGGAGCCCAACACAGAAATGGAAAATATCCATATACAACACCAAAGTTGTTTTTCATTATAAAAATAATACTTTTCTTAATTCATAAGAAGAACATTGATGATAAATTGTTCTTTTATGTCCTTTAAAGAACTTTAATTTTCATTTTAATTCATCCACTGATGATTACTTTCCCTAAATTAAGTTTAAAATAGAGTACAAAGACACCTGGTACCTGTACATCATCCATAAAGTCCTTCAAAGTTTAGGCGAAATTTAAAAAGGATGGGAGCATGCTTATTAATGATGCGAATGAACTCTTCATAAAAGTAGGTCAAGGCCAGCTCAACATCATAAAAAAGAGAAATTCTGCTCCATTTAAAAACAGCCAGGTCATGTAAAAATGCTTGTACACAAAAGTTTTTAAAATCTCTTTTAAAGAGAATATGCGGCTTGGATCTTGGCAGTTTTGTATTTCTTACTGCCGCAATGGCACAGTGATCCCTCAAATCATTAGCAAAAACACCTGTGTTTGTGTATTTGTGGGGGGCATTCGTTAAAATTAAATCAATTAAGGATGATTTTGAGTGGTTTTTATTATTTGGCCGGGTTGGGGAATTTACTAGTTGAGTTAGATTTAGTAAATCACAGACTGATTTAAGGTTGTCTGATGACGAAGTCAACCAGTCAAGGTTTAAATCCCCAACCAAAAGAAGTTCACTGTTGTAACCCAGCCACGAACGACACAAGCGAGGATAGAGCATCAGTGGAGGCAGATGGAGGCCTATAACACCCTATGATGTTGAGAGTCTGACCATGAGTGAAATCCAGCTTCAGGGCAAGGGCTTCAAACTGCTTGCAAATGGAAAGTGAGGATAGGAGGGTAACATTAAACGAATTTCAAATATATATTACTATCCCGCCACCTTTCCTCGGTCGATCACACCGGAAAACATTATACCCATTAACAGGGCCGTAGGCAGGATTTTTAAAATACTGAGGTCATTTTATCATGGGAGCGGTCAGGCTGTCGGGCCAGCACTGTCCAGTCGGTCATGTTCTAATCTCTGATATTATATTTTAGGCCTAAATGAATGCTTATATGCACAATCAGGAGCGTTTCTTGTCTTGCAACATACAGGCATGAAAATGGGTCTGTGGTGAGAAACGTCAGAAGACTGTAATGCCTCTAGGGGGGTCCGGGGGCACGCTCCCCCGGAAGAGAATTTCGAATATTTCATATTTAAAAGCATCAGTCTGATGAATTCTGAGAGAAACATGAAGCAGAATTACAGGATAGTATGACTGTATAATGAAGTATCTATCTATAAATTGTCACATTCTGCTACAGAAGAAATGAGACTGACAACTTCTGTCATGAAATATGTTAACAGCTAATTTCTACTGGAGGCTTGTTGTTATTGTTGTTGTGTTACCTCTCCTGCTGTGTTAGCTAACGTTATGCATCAATGACACTATGAGTCTTTCAGCAAACTTTAATTCTTTAGTGATATATTACCTGTAGCCAGAGGTGGGACCAAGTCATTGTTATGAAAGTCACAAGTTAGTCTCCAGACAAGACAGTCAAGTCCAAACTCATGTCCTGAGTCCTTTAGTTTCCGTTTCGAGTCCTTTTGAGTCTATCTTGGCTGTTTCTCTCTGGTCTGTCATGTTGTCCATCTCTGACTTAAATTTTATTATTTTACTGGTTGAATGTTGGCTGACAGGTGGATTTCTGTAAAACAGACCCAACAGTTTCAGGGGCTGCATTTACAGCTGTAGGGAATCACTGAAAAGAGATATACTTTTCTAACTCCAACTAAAACCCATTCACATTTTTTGAACTTAATGATGTTCTGGGGGCTGTGGAGGGTCTGATGTGGCCTCAAGGCCACCAGTGGATGATCACTGATGTCCAGTATGAGGACAGATTTGTCAAACTAGGTACATTCTGGGGTGACTGTCCTATTTATGGAAATGTATGAAAGATTTGCCTTAGCTAATATAAGATGTGGAAGGAAACAGTTATGTTTGACACTTTCAGATAAAACAGAGTGAGGAGTCGGCTCTTACTGCTCTATTCTGAGAAACAATGATCATCTCAACAGTCAACATGACCCAAATCTCAAAAAGATCAACCAGTTTAATTTGTTTAATGAAATATCGTGGCAGTTTGGACCTCAGATTAAAGAAAACACATTTTATGCATAAAAAGAGGAAAAATGTTACAAAGCTTCAGTAATAGTGAGAGCCCTGGGAGTTCACAGATCCATTAATCTTACAGTGTTTCTCTTCATGTTAGTTGTTTTCCAGATATCTCAACTCAAAGGTTTATCATAGGGAAATCCTCATGTCTGTGCCAAGATAAGAAGGATACATCAAGATCCTGAGGGAACAGCTAATTTGTGCTTGTTACAGCACAGCAGAGTAAAACAAAATATAGCTTTGTTGTCTGCTTAAGGCCTCTGAACACTGAAGACAAACCTGCCACATTTTTACCCGATTTATACACCGTCCACTGAATACAGCTCTGAGACCCACTTCTGGGCCTCGACCCACAGGTTGAGAATTGCTGCTCTAGTAGACTGCATTTGGAACTTGATCCTTTACAGATTGCTCTTATATCATGGAGAATAAGTGAGGCAGAAAACCTCAGGATGAATTCAGAAAAATTAAGTAAAAAAAGAGCTGAACTGTTCAGGAGTGCTGAGTTTAAATTAACCAAAAGGCGGACTCATACTTTTTTAAATTGCTGTGTTCTCTAAAAACCATGTAACGTGGGCCAACGAGACACCATAAATTATGACAACACACCAGGTGACTGACGATCACTCACTGTCCCTGCGTCTTTACGCTCACCGGCTCTCCGATCTTCACGGAGTTTCTCCGCGCCTTAAAGCGTCTTATCTCAAACTGAGGGCTGTCCCGCAGCCCCGCGGTCCCCAGCGCAACATTTCACGTAATTTGTAAGAATACAATTATTCAGATTATTCATTTATCTGTTCTGGTAGCGGCAGTCAGGAGATTTAAACCTCTGCCGAGTTTTCAAACATAGATGCTTCACGCAGCTCCGCGACCCAGATGTCAATCAAAGATTGGCTATGAAGAGACGATGAGTCACTCCGTCACCCTCCCTCGGCTCTACCACATAATTCCACAATATATATACAGTAGATCTATATTTTTTTTTCCCGGAAAAATATACCGAGGTCATGACCTCGGTGTCCTCAATGGTAGCTACGGGCATGCCCATTAATAGCAATGTCTTTTTCAGGGACTGATTTACTAAGCCAGGATTCTGACAGGACAAGTATGTCAGTATTGGTCGACTGAACCCAGATTTTAACAAGATCTAGCTTTGGGAGCAGACTCCTGACATTTAAATGAAGAATACCTAGGCCTGACCTAGTTCTGAATTCATCAGGAGTACTGATGTTATTTACAACCGGACCAGGATTTGGCTCGACATTGCCTGACAGCAGTAGTAAGAGCAAGAAGAAAAATTTTCGCTTGACATTACATGATGTCACAGAAACCAGACTTCTTGGCCTCACAGGATCAAGAGAAGAAATTTCAGTAAAACAATTTTTCAAAAATGAATTACACCATGAAAGCTGATTAAGGAAATTTGAATGTAAATCATCAGAAAATGTCAGTGACAGCTTTGGCAGCTCAGCAGGGGCCGAGGACCAGCTGTCAGTGATTGAGCTGAGTAAACACAGAGGTGGGCGGGGCACCTGGTCAGGTACACCGCCACACACGTGGAAAACCGATCCAGGAACAAGCAGGAGAACCAGCAGCAGTACCAGCGCCGAAGTCATTGTGATTGATTTGGGTTAGAGGAGAGATTTGGAGCTGTGGTTATGGAAGACAAAAAGGGGGAGAGTCACCTGATGAAGGGTCCTGATGCCGTGGGTGTAGCTGGAGCCACTGCACTCTGATGAGGGACGCTTGACGGCCAGGCGAGAGGCGAGGGGCTAACGGCTAGCGACCGGCAGCTAGCTCTCCAGCTAGCCACCAGAGGCTAACGCGCCAGCCAGCTGCACTGAGCCAAAGCGGCAGCCTGCCTCCTTGAGCTTAGGGCGCTAACCAGCTGCCAGGAGCTAACCAAGCAGCTAATTGCCCCGTGACCAACCTCCTCTTGGCAGATTTGACTCCCGGAATACACGGTTAGCCGCTAACAGGCTAGTGAGCAGCTAACAGCGTTGACATCCAGAAGAATAGTAAATGGACTTGAGCTTATATAGCGCTTTTCTAGTCTTTTGACTACTCAAAGCTGCTTTACACCACAGGTCACACCTACCCATTCATACCCATTCGCACCCATTCGCACTCATATTCACTCACTGATAGTTCTGAGTTTCTATGTTAGTTATCCATCAGTATCTCTAACACATTCACGCCCTTTCATGCCCATTTACACGCCACTGACGCAGCAGTGGGAGCAACTTGGGGTTAAGTGTCTTGCCCAAGGACACATCGCCATGTGTCGCCCGGAGCTGGGCTTGAACCTGCAACCTCCCGATCACTGACCAAGCGCACTATCCAACTGCGCCACCTACGCCCCTAGAAGAATGGCAGCAGAGCTGGACGGTCTAAGTAGACACTGGCTGTAGTAGACAGACGACCACCTGGTCCTCACGTCCAGAAACCGGCGCACGGCGCAGCCAGGACACCGGATGGGCAGCAGCAGCTGAGGATGGTAGCGGCCACAGCTAGAAGTCCTTCTCCCCCATGGGGCACCTGGAGGCGGGGTTGGGGACAGGTAAAGCCGGCGAGAGCTTCAGCTGATCCAAGCCTGGGTGACGGCTCCTCAATCTTGCTGGCCTGGCACAGTTCACCCCCGAGAGAGGGTAGGATACAGCAACCAACGATTTTCTCGATCACCGACAGGAATTGCAGGATTGAACCCCAGCTATAGCCCCACAGCCCGCCGGGCACACCAACGACTTGACAGGTGAGTACCGGTGGTGGGGAAAGTCGATAAAAAAACTTGGCAAAAGTTTCGTTTCCTCTCCAAAAAGGTTTTTTGAAAATCAGCCTTTCAAATAAGAGATGCAGACTTACTGACAGACCAGCAAAAGTTCAATCTGCCCATAGGGTCAGGACCTAGTCAGACGCAGAGACGTGTGCACGGCCATCTTGGATTGGGACCTGAAACTTACTGTACACTGAGCCACAATCTACCAGGATTTTTCACAAACAAGCACCTTTGACTACGAGCCACAGCCACAACCCGCTTCTTCTCATCATCTTGGACTTCAGAAAGATGATTCATCTGTTCAAATACAAACCCCACTTTCACCTTCAGTTGAGTCAAATGATCCAGATCACTAAAAAGCGCCTAAATTCCCACCATTCATGTCCTCAGAGATTTCACCTGTGGAGAAAATCGAGCAGAGTCAAGCGAGACTCCCATCCTCCCTTTGGCTTCTCGTTTCCTTTTCTCCCTGTCATCATCATTTGGAAATCAACCCCACAATTAAGTCATTTTCCAGGAATTTGGCTCCGTGGTCGTGGAGCCGGTCTGGTTGGGCCGTGCAGTAAAGCCAGAGCCGGGGTGTATTTTACTCTCCTCTTCCTCTTGAGTGTCATTTTTCATGTTCTTGGCAGGCAAACGCAGCACTGAAGGAGGAGTGAAGGTCTTGTCAATATCAACCCGGCATCATCAACATCAGCAGCAGTACATATATCTCCCCTGTCCCAACACTTCCCTCTAACGAAGCAAGGCTAATTTCACTCTTGAATGAAGAGATGGCGATCGGTTTACCAACAGGTCTCCGCTGTCATCCCGCCTGACATCTGTAAAAATAGCAGAGCGAATGCTAAAGCCTCTCCGCCTAATCTCCCTGTCCTCATTACATGCAGATTAATCTCTGTTCCAACTTGACAGACTCGTCGTTGAAACCTGCCCCATTGCACAAGGTTACCGAGTCAGTGCGGCATCAGGACTGTGTGTACACCTGCATGTGTGTGTGTAAATGCATGTTTCATTGCCTGCCTGCCAAAGCTACTTCCTTAAACATTCAGACATAATCCTGTCATTGCTGGAGGCGGGAAGGGGCTGAGGCCGGCAGTGGGATAAAAAAAAGGAAGGTACATGCCCAGGTGTGTCTGTTTCCACCAACACACCTGCACAGGAGAAAGGTTTAGGAACGAGCTGAATTATCCTCTCAAACCAGCACTTATGGAGCAATTATAGCTGTGTTTAAAAATAAAAACACAAGCCACAGGAGCAGGGACAGTGGATGTGGGTTTGAGGTGTTCCTGTGTTTTGGCAGAAGTCCTCTCTTAGTGGAAAAACACAGATGTCAACAAGCCTTCCCTGGAATCTTGCACCTCGTTCTTTTTTCATGCCAACCTTGGTCACAATTTGGAAAAACAGACTCTTGTTTACTCATGAACATCTACTGAGTTAAAGGATCTTTCTGCAGATCTACAGCTTAAGTTTTTGAGTTATGACTCCACCTTGGCTCCAGCAAAGGCTGGAAGCATGATCAGTGAAGATCGGAGAAGTTTATTAGCTCTCAGGTCAAAGGCGAAGGTCAGAAGGCACTATGTTCATCCTGTGACACAATATTTCCTATTAAATTTGATTTTTGAGGTCATAACTCAAGGTCATGAGGTTGATGAGATATGCCAGGACTGGATTGGCCAGCCTGTGTGGACTTGGTATCTCACTGATGGCCCAAGGGATTTTCTTTTTACTAGCTTTCACTCCAGCTCAATCAAGGGTGCTGGTAGAGATTTTGGGCTCCATGAAAAGAGATCAGATTGAGCCCTGTCCCAAACTAGCACTGCAGAACAAGCACTTGTGAAACAAATATGGGTATTTATTATCGAACCACATAGGATCTCATTATCTTTCCTTGCTTGCCATTAAATGTTTCAAACAACGTTGGAAGAACTTTCTCCAGACTTTCTGCCAATATTCCATCTGACTTTAGGCTGAATATTTTAGATGATGAAGGTCACAGGCCAAGGGCAATAGCTCATTGTCATTCTTGCCAAAATTGCATAAATGTCTACTTTAAATTTTTTTTAAAAAGGAGCAATTAGACTTTGGAGATAAAAGTTCAAAGGTGGAGGTCATGGGATCTTCAGTTTACCCTTTGCTTAAGAATGAATATCCCAGGAAAATATTTTAGGACATGTCCTTTCAGACAAAATGTGAGATGCTCAAATTTCAAAGGCGAAAATCTTTTTACTCATCTTCATCCCTTGCTTTTAAAATTTCTTTAAACCCAAACCAAACACTTCGTCTCTTCTCTACCCTTCACAAACCTTCACTGCCTTTCACTGTTCACCTGGCAGAGGCATTAAACTAGCTGCTGGAAGTTCTAGTTTAAGATGTGGCTTTTGGTAGCTGTGATAAAATTAAATAGGTGAGACTTGGTAGCACAGTCACACATCAGGAGGATATGTTGGACAACATTCAGCGGAGTACCTAATGCTCTTTTTATTTGGAGGTAAACAAAGTGAGTGCAACTGTAAGTCAGGAGTAACCCCAGAGGGCATGAGAAAGCTATGACTTTATAAAAATTACTTGTAACACCCAGTGCTTGATATTTCAAGTTACATTTATCTCTGTTATCCTTTGTCTCTGTCTTTAACATCTTTCTCAGTATTTCTGGCAGAATTTCCTGTTTAGAGCCATGAACATCAGAGTCATCAAAGTTCCAGTATCAGTTTTTGTCTCTGTCTCTGAGTTAAAATGAGCCATAGCTCCCACTAATACAATCCAGTCTACTTCAGTCTTCAAGTACATTTAAAGAGACTTTCATAGAAACCATCAGCAAAATGTCTCGTCAGGTGTGATGCTTTCTTTGCTCAGAGAAAAACAAAATTATGCTTTCTCAGTAATAAAACTTTTAGTTAAAAAGTAATGATTTTATTCCAAATTCAAAAACATGAAGCCACAGATGGAGCTACTCATGGGTCAATTTTTGACTCAATTTTGGGCATGAAAGAACAGCACTGGTGTCTGCAGAAGTGATTTCATTCTTGTGAAGTTTTATGAACATGCTCAACTTCAGCAGTCTTTGTTTCTGGTTTGAACCTTATTGCTGTGAGGCATGCGCACTCTGGTGCACCACCATTGCCACCAATGAGTGCATGTGTTGTATCAATAACACACAGTGACCTTAACCCTGCGCACTTACATTCAGTTTACTTTGGGATTGTCAGACTGGATAATTGTACAAATCTGGGGAAAAAACCTGATGCATTTTTGATGGATCATATTTAAAATTACAGCATGAAACATGAGAAAAAATAACCTTTAAGTTTGACCTCCAAAAAGTGAAGTGCAAAGTTTGGAAACAATCCTGCAAGACCTGGCAGACAGGTGGATTGACAACCTGACAAAATAAACTAAGAAAAAAGTACAGCATCAGGTCCTGGAGGTCCATTGAAGGCACAAAAACATTGAACTGACACTTTTACAACTGTGGAGGCATCTGCTTATGTAAGTCGCTGATTTAAGAAACACCTGGAAGGCATGTTGAGGCAAACACATCCCGTTATATCATTCAGACCATTTTGAGGCTAGAGTCCAGACATCAGTTACCATTTGCTGTTCTCTCTAATCAAGTCAGCACAGATTATCTTAAGCCAAAGAAAAACACAAATGAAGCATGTAAGTCAGTCATGCCTTCACCCATCTCCATCTTAAATCACACAAAGGCTGAGCTGCTATCAAAGGTCCCAAACCTACATCTGCACTTGGAAGTTGACCTTGGCTGATGCATATGTTGTCCTGTCAAAGCATCGGTCTCCCCGACAACCACACCAAAGTGAGACATTGTCCCATCCTGAACATACGTGAAGTTTCAGATAAGAGAGTTAACCAACAAGCTGGCAGGAAGAGATAGAAGATACAGTCCTGAAAAGAAAGATGTCAGCCTCTCCATCCCATCTGCCACTGACACCAACCTGCCGTATCCGCAGCCTCAGATTGTCTTGGCACCCTCTGCCTTCCTCTATTCATGAGAGTGAGGCTCTTGGCTGATACACATTAGCTAAATCTACAGACATGCAGTTATTCAGGATCTGGCTACTTGTTTTTGAAAGGGACTGGCACTGGAGAGCTCTTAGAGGAACAGAGATTGAGACAAAATAAAGAGGAGAATAAACTTCAATTCAAAGTGAACGATGGTGCTATTACTCTTAGTTAAAGCACTCTAAAAGGGAAGTTCTGGAATTTTAGAGTGGGTTTGTGTGAGGAACATGACATCAGCCTGAACATAAGCCACACTCACAAAGATGAGCTCTGCATCTGTGCAGAAATATAAGGCATGGAAGCTAGTGATATATATTTATAGCGTGCTTGTTTTCCGTTATGGAGGATTTATTGAGAATTTCCGGTTTGGGAAAGGCAGCCTTGTTATTGGTTAGATGGAGAAGTCCTGCCTCCACATGGCCTTGCTGTCTGTGAGTAGATGGAGCTAAAGTTTGCTTGCAATATGACAGCATCCATTAGCCAAAGACTCTTAAGCTTGGTCCAATTCTTTTACAGCAGACGGTCCTTCAGCCAGCCTCAGTTTGAGGGTGCAACATCATCTCAGATTTCACTTGGTTGGTGTTCTTCCACACTCCACTGTGTCTGACGGACCAAAGCCTGTCAAATGAAGCGTAAAATAGCCACCAGCCACGAGAGCTGCTGCCCTTGTTCCTGCCACCCAGCTCAATGAGTTGACCCTTTATTGCTGCTGAAAAAACACTGTAAAGCTTAAAGCAGCTCAAAAGTATTCTGAGCAATGGAATAAAAATATAGTTATATTTGAGCTGCTAAGATTTAGAGTGGTGCACAGATGATGCATTTTTGTAGGTCCATCTAGGAATTTTACCTTGCTATACAGGTGGACGTGCCTGATTGAACGTCAGTGATGTCATTGATTCACCTTGCCAAGATCAAATCTATGACTGTAAGTAAGCAAAAGCAGGCAACCCAATCAAAACCCTTGAGAGCAGAAAGAGGTGGGATCTAAGAGTGCAAGGAGAGCAGGAAGCTACTGTTAGGGATCAGCATAGATGCTAACAGCTTCAGCAGCAGTTTTGTCAGATCTAGACCAAATTCTTCATTAAATGAAAAACAAACAACACTACAATTTCTCTCCAATAAGGAAAATTTCACTTCCATGGCTCATTTTCTGTACACTGTGACAATAGCGCCAGCCCACTACATTATCTGACTTGCCTGTAATGAACATGATTGAACATGATGTCCAGTCACCTGCTGGATTTGCTTTTGAAAGCTTCCACCCATTCCCAAATACCTTCTATGGGCATGTTCTAAGATGGACTCATGAGGATATACTGAATGGTCCATCTGGTGCGTCAGTTTACCAGAAGTTTGCACTGGTTCTTTCAACAAAAATCATTTGGAATATTTGCAAATTCTTGTTAACTGCTAATTTTATCCCTGTGTGCTAATTTTGTCCCTACATGCAAGTTTATCCCTGCACAGGTTTTTGCACAATACCTGTTAATTTTATCTCTACACAGGTTTTCACAGTACTTATATAGTCTCTTGACTGCACGCATTTTTATTCACCCAGGGAATACTTTAATTTTTCTTGGGGTTAATCTGTAAAATTGTTTCGTGTCATGTTCATCGTGTAACCTGCTACTGGGTCCTTTGAATTTTCCTTTAGGATCAATAAAGTATCTATCTATCTGTCTATTCTAAAACACAATAAGGACTGAAAAGAACAAACATGAAATTATTATTTTTTTTTTTTTTTGTGATAATCTTGATGAACAAATCTAATACTTCCAATGTATGACCTCAGGCTGTAACCACATCATTCAGAAAACCTTGACTGCAAATTTTTAATAGACTGCCTACGGGTCCTGAATGCTGACAGGGTGAGATGATCTTCATCTTAGGACTCTCTGGTACGGTAGCTAGCTGGCATAGTACGAATAAATGATGATGCAGGTATTTTAATCAATGATCTCCTTACTGTCTGTTTAAGAGGAAAGCCCTTGTGTTACTCCCCACCCCACTTTGCAGCCTCTCTCTTCATCAGATTGACCTTGGGGTTTGGAGATGGTACCAAGGCTCACTGCAAATACTGCTGCAGCTAAGCTTTGTGAAACATCGACTTGAAGCTGCGCTATCACATAGGCCTTATCCAGATCAGTCAAATTTGGCATTTCTTTCTGGTGGCAGACACCAACTGACACTGTAAGAGGGCCCACGCTCACCTGGGGGAACCACAAGCTCAAAACAAGAGTCAATAGCTGTAGAATGATGAGTGGTTATATTCGTTGCAAAATAGCCTTTATTTGTGGCTGAACGAGGCACAACACTAACAAGCAGGTTGACTGTATGTATAACAACAGCAGACTCAGCGCGGGACTCTAGCTGCAGACATCAGGTAGGTAATGCAGTAAAACAGGTGACGTAAAGTGTCGTAAATAGTAAACACAGTGCTTTTTACATATAATCCATATATGACATCTCCCCCTTTTAAGTAAATACGATTCTATGCTAAAGTGCAATAACATTTAATTGGCAATTCCATCTCAAAATTGTTTAGCTGATGAACCTACAAACTCACTCAAAATATCTGGTCTACTCAAACATAAAATAATCAGAAACTTGTAACCCTTAGATCGGTACTGACCTATTTAGCTTTTTAGCCATTTCTTATGTAAACAGGGCCAGAAATTTAGCTGCTATAATTGCAATTTGTTGGAATAAATGCATTAAAGTGCGACAAAGTAATGAACACTTCAAACAATACATTGCAAACTCCATTGTAACTCAGTCTCTCTTTTTTTTATTTTTTTTGTTGCGTTTCCCTTCTCCCTGCATCCCCCCAAAGGCCATATAGTGCACAATGCACAACAAAGAGACTACAGGTCCAGTCTCTTGACAGGTTTGCACACACGTCCTGATCTGGTGCTAATAGTCATTGGCGAAGTGGCAGGTGTGTGCGCGTCGGCGAGAACCTGAGCAGGAACAGAGGATGCAGTCTCAGAAGCGATAGACTCAGGAGATGGAAGGGGCTCCACCAAACTACTCTCCACTGGTGGGTGCAAGGCCGTTTCTGCAGGTTGCGGAAGATTGTCCAGATGATGACGCAGATGACGGCGATTACGGCGGAACACTGCACCATGCTGCGTTTGCAGAAGGTAGGATCGTGGGGTAACACATTCCTTGGAAACAACTGAAGGTGTCGCCCAGGTCTTTTCCTGATCCAGTTTGGTGATGATGGTGTCTCCAGGACGAAGAGGAGGAAGAGGTCTTGCTCCATGACGGCGGTTGTAGTGTAAAGCTTGTTTAGCCTTCTCCATGGCGTCCTTCTGCATGATAATCTTTTTGTCAGGCCACTTTGGTTGAAGATTTTTCTCCAGAGTGGGCAAATTTGTGCTAATCTTTCTACCCATAAGAAGCTCAGCAGGACTGACTCCTGTAGTGGAGCAGGGTGTTGATCGGTAGCACATGAGAGCTATTAGCGGATCCTCCTGCTTGAGGATTTTCTTAGCAGTTTGCACAGCTCTCTCCGCGTGGCCATTTCCCTGAGGATGGTGGGGACTGGAAGTGATGTGTTTGAAGTCCATTTCATTTGCAAACTCTCGGAACTCGGAACAGCAAAACTGAGGTCCGTTGTCACTCACCACCTCATCAGGAATACCAAATCTGGCAAACGTGACTTTCAGTCTCTGAATAACTTGAAAGCTTGTGGTAGATGGCAGATGTAGTATCTCCAAAAAACGTGAGTAGTAGTCTGAAACTACTAGGTAGTTGCCTTTGTTAAACTCACAAAGATCGAGTCCAATCCTTTTCCAGGGACGGTCAGGCAGGAGCGTAGAAATGAGTGGTTCCTTCTGCTGGGTGCGTTTCTGTTCTTGGCATGTTTGACAACGCATTACAGTGTCTTTAAGCTCAGCAGAGAGGCCTGGCCACCAAACAGATGAGTTCGCTCTGTCCCTACATTTTGTGAGTCCTTGGTGTCCGGCATGTATCTTGTTTAGAATCTCTGACCTTTCTGACTTTGGGATGACGATTCTTGAACCACGTGTAACTAGACCGTTAGTCTCTGACAGCTCATTTTTCACTTTCATGTACGCTCTGACATTCAGTGGCACTTTGTCTTTGTATTCAGGCCATCCTTGTCTTGTGAATCTGATGACAGTTTGCAGTTCATCGTCATTTGTAGTAGCTGTTTTAATACTGTCCATTCTACTAGGAGATGCTGGGATACCTTGGATGACTGTGGCTATGTAACACTCAACATCACTGTGGGTATCTTTCTGCTCGCTTGTGTGTGGCTGTGGGCTACGCGACAGGGCATCTGCAACAACTAGGGTTTTCCCTGGCACATAAACAGCCTCTGGTTTGTACCTCATGAGCCTCATAAGAAGACGCTGACATCTTAAAGGAACGTTGGCCAAGCTTTGGCTGTTCACAAGAGGTACTAATGGTCTGTGGTCAGTCTCTAACCTGAACTGATCCAAGCCACACAGATACTTGTCAAACTTTTCACAAGCCCACACACTAGCCAAACACTCTTTCTCAATCTGGGCGTAGCGTGTTTCAGCCTCAGACAGACGCCGGGAGCAGTAGGCGACTGGTTTCCACACTTCTCCATGAAGCTGAAGGAGTACAGCCCCTAAGCCGTAGCTGCTTGCATCAGCAGACACGGTGGTTGGCTTGTCGATGTCATAAAAGGCGAGAACCGGTGCTGTGGTTAACATACTTTTGATGTTCTCGAAAGCTGACTGCTGTGAAGGACCCCATGTCCAGGTGTTCTTGGTCTTAAGTAGCTCATACAGGGGTTGACCAATGGTGGCAAGGGCAGGGATGTATTTGCCAAGATAATTGACCATGCCAAGCACTCGTTTCAGTTCTTGTACATTTTGTGGTGGGGGCAGCTGGCTGATTGCATCAACTTTCTCGGGGTCTGGCCTTACCCCAGAGTGGTCAATCAGGTGACCCAGAAACCGCAGTTGGTTCTGCCTCAAGGAGCACTTTTCTTTATTGAGCTTGAGGCCAGCTGACTCGATTCGATGGAACACTTTTTTCAGACGAGTGTCGTGTTCCTCTGTGGTTGACCCATACACCAAGATGTCATCCATGAAAATTTCTACCCCCTCCAAACCTTCCAGAGTTTCCAGCATTTTACGTTGGAAGATTTCGGGTGCACTTGTGATGCCAAAAGGTAGCCTCTTAAAGCAATACCTGCCAAATGGTGTTATAAACGTTGGTAGCTTGCAGCTGTCCGGATGCAGGGGGATCTGCCAGAATCCGCTGGCAGCATCTAGAGATGAGAACACTGTGGCGCCGCTTAGTTTGGAGGTTATCTCATCAGCAGTTGGCAGAATGTAGCGCTCTCTTTTAACTGACTTGTTTAGTTTTGTCAAGTCCACACAGATTCGGGCCCTGTTTGTGTTCCTCTTCTGAACCGGGACCATGGGAGCGCACCATTCAGTTGGTTGTGTCACGCGTTCAATGACACCATTTTGCTCCATTCTCACCAGTTCATCTTTGACCTTTTGTAACATGGGGAAGGGCACTCGCCGTGCAGTGTGTACAGCATATGGCACAGCATCTTCTCTTAGCTCGATTTTAACTGGTTCAGTCTTTAAAGTGCCATGTTCCCCATATGGCTGCTGCTGTTTGCCTGTGTTGGTTGCAATCTCATCAACTCTCCTCACAAGGTTCATTTCAACTGACAGGGAACGGCTGAGCAGATTGTTAACCTTTTGCCCACGCACGACATACATTTTTGACATGTAGTCTTTGCCTTTGTAGCCTACAGTCACATTGAGACAACCTAGACACAATAACTCTCCTCCTGGGCTGTCTAGAGAGAGCTCAGATGGCTGTAGCACCTTTTGGGCAAGGGAGTGGAAGGTATCTTCATTCATGACATTAACATCAGCTCCCGTGTCAATTTTAAATTCAACCGGGACAGCATCAACTTTAAATTTCACAGTCCATGAATCACTTGTTTTGTCTGAAATGCACACTGAGCCCAGAAAGTAGGAGGTCTGTTCACCTTTTCTCTGATTCTGAGACTTCATTTACTGACCTGCCGCTGCGACACACTCTGGCCCAGTGCCCCATCTTATGACAGTTATGACATGTAGCTTTCGCAGGCGGGCACTTTTCTTCACCCCTGTGCTGTGACTTGCCACATTTCCCACATTTTTTCTCAGCCTCTCCCCATTTTCTGCTTGTGTTTGACTTGCCTTGTTTGCGCGGTTGTTTCCAGTTTGTGCTTTTATTCCTGTGCCGTACCTCTTGCAGTGTTGCCGCTGTGTCCCCTTGCTGACAGACTTGAGCCGCGACCTCCTCCGATTGCCTCACAGTTTGTACAGTGAGCGCCAACGTGAGATCCGACATTAGCTGCAGCTTGCGTGAGAGCTCTCTGTCCTGGATCCCGACTACGATCCGGTCGCGGACGTGCTCCTCTCTGGCCGCTCCGAAGTCACAGTGCTCGGACAGTTCATAAAGAGCTCGGATAAAACTCTCTGCTTTCTCCCCTGGACGCTGGACACGCTGGTGAAAACACGCCCGTTCATGTATCACGTTCCTCCGCGGGAAAAAATACTCATCAAACTTAGCCAGAACAGTCTTTATATCGTCTTTGTCCTTGTCCTCCGTGAACGTGAAAGACTTAAAAATGTTCTCGGCTTCAGCGCCCATTGCGTATATTAGGCAGCTCACCTGCACTGAGCCCTCGTCTTTATTGAGCTTAGTGGCGATCCTGTACCGCTCAAACCGCTGTTTCCAGTCCGGCCATTCAGTCGGCTTGTCGAAGGAAAAATCCGCGGGTGGATTAAACTTAGCCATAGCGTTTGGTCGTCGTCTTTTCCTCTCTCTTTTACGCCGATAGTCAGGTCCGGGTGACTTCTGACACCATGTAGAATGACGAGTGGTTATATTCGTTGCAAAATAGCCTTTATTTGTGGCTGAACGAGGCACAACACTAACATGCAGGTTGACTGTATGTATAACAACAGCAGACTCAGCGCGGGACTCTAGCTGCAGACATCAGGTAGGTAATGCAGTAAAACAGGTGACGTAAAGTGTCGTAAATAGTAAACACAGTGCTTTTCACATATAATCTATATATGACAATAGCAACCGGGGAAAAGCTGTTTGGCTTTAGCGGAGAGGATTTGATCATTTTTTCATTGGTGCAACCTGCACACTGAGCTCTGCTTTTCAAATGCATGTTCCTTATAAATGTGGCACCATTAAAAAGGCAAATAAACTGGCTTTCTATAAGTTTAATGCCAAAAAGCAGGGGAATTGAACCAGAAAGCTTCTGGCAGTGTGGTATGTACTCTACCTGCTGCACAACTGAGCCACTCAGAAATAATCTACCCACACCAATTTTTGTGCTTAGTTTACATACATTTAAAAGGAGGGAGGGAAGGGGGGGGTTGATCTAAAATACACAAATTATCTGCTTCAAATTATAAACAAGCTTGTATTTACTGTAGTATTAGGAAGAAGGCACTCACTTCTCCAGCAAAGCTCACACCAGCTTCTATACTGTCTTCCTCTCACTCTGTCCAAGTTTTGAGGTTTCTTCTTCCCGACAAAATGCAGCAGAGCATTCCAGCACTTGTACGGTGCAGCTGCAGTTCAATATTAACAAAGCCCTCTGAAGCATATATCAGCCTGCCATGGAATTCAGTCTTTCCCAGAGGTTCGGAAAACAAACCCTATTCCCTTCAACCCAGGCTGGAAGTAGCATCTGTCAATAAAGCAGAAATGAAGGGCTTGATTATACAGCTGGCTGGCCAGGAGCCATTTCTCCCAGGACGGGGGACGAGTGAAAGATAAGAAGAAGAAGAAGAAAAGTAAGAATCTGGTTGTTTTACTTCGGCCAGGCCCTTCCTCACCCATGCTATGCAGCAGCTATAAATGTAACAGTCAAAACAAATCTTGGATGCCATGGGCTATTTTGCTTTCTGCACACAACCCAACTCCACCTATGCACACAAACACCAACCTGATAAGCATTTCATTACCGACCTCTTCTTTGGTGTGCATGCTTTAGTAGACATAGGCGCCTTTTGCGGACTCTGATGCTGCGTTCACACCGCAAGCGACCCAGCTACCAAAATCGCATCACCCACTGACGTACCGTCACATGTTCAGAAATACCTCATTTTGGTCACTGTTGCCGTCGGCCATCGCTCGGTGACGTCACATCCGTTCGAGTTTCACCACGATCATATCATATAATAGGATGTAGGATGATTGACATTATTCCAGATGAATCCTTTTCATTCACTTAACAACCACAAAACACTGCAGCTGATGCCCTGCAGCAGCATTATCTGTGAGTTTCACCACGGTCCGTTTGTCCTCACTGACAAATGTTTCCCACAAGGACATGGATTGTTGTCTCTGTAGTCCGGATGAATAACTGTCTGTCTCGGGTACTGTCACACATGCACACACCGCTGATTGGCTATTGCCGCACAGCCACACACGACATTGCCTGAAAAGATAAACTTTTTTTACTTTCACACGCGTGAAGAGCTATGAGGTAGTGTGAAAAGTGGCTGTCACATTGTGTGAGGGTTAGCCCCGCCCCATCGCGGTTGTACATTGACTTTGCATGGAGAGTGATCGCCGAGGCAGTACAAGTAGCGTGCGGTGGGTAAGCACCTTTACCGCGCTGACTGGAGTGTTCATTCGCTGCAGATTCTCGTATGGATTCAACAACACTAATAATCACTTGGTGAACAGTCATGTTTGCTCCAGGCGCTGATGGATGCAGCAGAAGGCTCTGAAATCTGCTCCACTCGGATATATGTGCTCTGCTGTAAAGACTTACCTGACTGCTGTGAGTTTGAATGTCGCTGCAAGTCAGCAGAACACCAGATGCAGTGGCGTAGTTTACGTAGGGTTGGTGGGTTATGAAAACCCACGGGCCCTCTTCACCACACTTCCGAGGATTTTTTGTTTGTTTGTTTGTTTGCTTGTTTAAATACGAGGTGGAATGAGCGCAGCAGCTGCCTTCTCTGCAGCAGCAAGTTAGTGCAGAGTGTAACGTGACGTCAGACTGGGTATTATGTTGCATATTAAGGGGGGGATACCCCTGCCGATTTGAGCTGATCCATTGGCCCATTGAAATGTGATTGGCTCAGCCGCATATTGAGCCAGACCGAAAAGGGAGAGATGAAGAAAAGACAGATGCCGCCAGAAAAAGCCGCTAGTGGAGCGGAAAGACGTATGGCTCAAAAAAAACATTTAGAAGAAGATGCAGCCAAATGCGCCAAACTTCCGGATCTTTTCCACCACAGTGGGGTCCTCAGGGGCGGAAAACATACGGGTGGTGGCCCTGGCCTGTGACGATGCGGGACCGAGCACCGCTACAGCAGGTAGACATGCAGGTAAACATGCACTGTCTACTGCAGCGACATGGTGCTACATCATCTCAACCACACAAACGCAGGGATTTCACCCATATAAATGGAGATTAACGGCTATTTTTAAACCGATAAAAAGTGGTTGTAAACAATAATGGTCCAAATGTAATGGGCTATATGTATATATATATATATATATGTTTGCACTTAAGAGTGTTTCCCATACATTTGTTAACTCGTGATTATTATTTTTCATTATTATTATTATTATTATTATTTAGTTTCAAATCTGCATTTGCTTCTCTTGGACCATTTGACTGTGCTTGCTTATAATACTCTTCTGTGCTATTTTAATTTTTTTCTGAACTCCACCACCGCCTGGGAATGACATTTCAGGCCTCAGAGGTGATCGTTTACAGCTTTGCCATTCTGTATGAACAGAGATAATTCTGTGGTGTGGACAGAATTGTCTGTGACGAAAATATCCACTAAATATATCAATAAAATAATCCATATATGTGTAGTCCAGATAATTGTTCAGGGCACAGACAGAAAAGCCATACATTATAAATCATTAATTTTCTTTGTCAATAAAAATGAAATCCATAGGCTTTATTATAACATTTATTATCAAGGATATATTGAGGGAGAGCATGAAAGTGAGGCAGCATTAGGTGCACAGGCAGAGCGCACTTTCAGTCGCCTTAAACTGATCAAGACTTGTCTGCACTCAAAAATGAGCGAGTCTCGCCTCTCAAGCCTGGCATTACTTCTCATTGAGAGAGAAATGTCTGGGAAGACTAACTTGGACAAGGTTGTTGATACATTTGCAGGAATGAAAAAAAGAAAAACACATCTCAAATAGTGGCATTAATGAGAGGTTGTATTCAGTATTTTACTTTTTTTTTTTTTTTCTGTCCTCTATTCTTGTGTGCAATGCGGCATGCCAAACATGCGGGCCCCTTTGACACATTTGAAAACCCATGTGGAATACATCCCAGCTACGCCACTGACCAGACGTGCTTGATGATGAAGTCTGAGAGCATAATATGCAACTGGAGCTGATGCACAAAGCAGAGAGTGGCTGTAAAAACGTCTGTAAATACATAAATATACGCACACAGTAACAGAGGAGACAGCTGAGGAATGTTTCGGGCTAAAATGGCTCCCCTCGACTCTCATGGGTGATTCTTGACGACACGCCAAGAGGAGAATTTGTCAAGAAACCTCATACTCGCTGCTCTGCACTTTGCATGCAGGGCTGCATCCAGACTTCATAAGACAGGAGGCCTCATTCATTTACCACCTCCTGTAATCTTCAAATTTTTAACTTACACTTTATTAGGTACACCTGTTTAACTTCCAGTTAATGCAAATAGCTTATTAGCCAACCACATGGAAACATATTAATCTATACAGACACAATAACTATAAATAATTATATGTAACTTTATTTATGCCGCACCTTTAAAAACAGATATTAACAAGTGCTTTAACGACAAAACAAAGGCAGAAAAGGCAAAACTCTGGAGACAATAAATCAACAATCAGGTCAAACAGAGACCAAAAGAGGTGTTCAGGACTGTAAGTGGCAGGGGGAGAGGAAATGCATGCCACTGTGACCGAACTTCCGCGAACCAGAGCGTGATCCAACATGGCAGTCTGCTGCTAGACAGACTGTAAACAAACTTTTCGATTCCCCCTTTTCTCTTCTTTTTCTATCACCTAACCATTCCCTTTTATATAATTCGCTTCACTACTTCTGATTCTGTCATCCACAACCCTACTGGAATGGAATCTGGATAAGCTGGAAGAGTTCATTCAAGATAACTATGACAGATTCTGCACCATGGGTCACTCTCAAAAATCAAAGAAGCCCCGCACACAGGAATCACCTACCTCGTCTGCTGACTCTTCACCAGTCACATCAAGACAAGACTGCTGTACTGCTGTAAATGAAATACTCCTTTCTATAGACAGCAAGTTCACCAACTTAGATGCCAGAATTGGCTTTATCGAGACTCTTCATCAGAAATTCCAGCACCTTCACCGCAGTCTGGAATTCACACAGAGTCAGATTGAAAAATGACGCAAGAAAATAAGTTACTGCAACAACTCAGTTTCCACCAAGGCCACAGAACTTGTTACCGTCACATCATAACCGGCAACTGTCTCCGCCGAAAATAAACAGAAGAGAAAACATCCTAGATCTACAGTCTCGCAGTATGACAGACAACCTCATCTTCTCCGGAATCCCAGAATCACCCACCGACAAATCCAAGAAGTTGGTAAAGGACAGACCTCTAAAACTTTCCCGGACACTGTCAGCAACATCACTTTTCATCGAGTTCACTGACTTTAAGCAAAAGGAGCTGGTACGGCAACAGGGCAGGCAGCTGAGAAAGACGAACTACGGAGTCAACGACCAGTATCCATCCGAAATCGTCCACAAATGGAAGGTACTGCTCTCCATCCGAAAACAGAATAGAAGGTAAGAGAGCAGCCCTTTATGTTGACAAATTATACATTGATGGTTAGTTGTTTCACGATAGGGATATCACCCCCTGGCTTTTCTGAATCTCAGACTTCTCCCGACCTCTCTCACCTCCCCCCCTCTCTCTATATATAAATCTCACCCTCATTCTCTCCCTCTCTCTATCTCACACTCATCCCCCCAACACCCCCTCCCACACTTTCTTTTCTACGCACCCTCCCTCTGACTTTCTCTCTCTGTCTCTCTCTCTGTCTCTGTCTTTGTCTCTCTTCACCTATATATAAACAAAACAAATTTTTGTTTTTGCTCACTAGTCTCAGCACCCTGCTCTGTTATGGCATTTTGCTCTGTTGCTTGTCTTGTTGTTATTTGTGCCCCCCCCAGTTTCTCAGCCCCTTGTAACCCCGGACAAAGAGATGTATGTATCTTGATAAATAAAAAAATCTCATTTGTCCATAACACAACCATCGCAGACCCTGAAGGAAGTTTTATTATCATTAATATGTTCATCAACAATAGTTTGGAAACAATAGGCAATATCTATGGCTCAAACAATGACGATCCTTCCTTTTTTTAACTTTTTTTTTTTTTTTTTTCCTTTGTCTGCATTATCTCTACAGCTGAGCACTGTGTCTGGTGGCAGCGTTGGAAAGACTAATGCATTTTTTTTTCTAGCAGTGAGAGATATGTGAATATGATTCACTGCTATAGTGACCATCACCAGCCCTCCCTGTAGGCTGCTCCATCATATAAAACTTTATTTAACCCCTGATGAGCTGAAGGGGAGGGCCGTGCCACACCACAGTGTGAAAGAAGGGGAAATAGTGACAGACAAGACAAAGACAAGACAAGACAAGACAAGACAACTGGGAGAAGAACAAACAGGTCTTGTAGCTAGTTTAAGATAGTACTTCAAGTGCTGTGCTGATGCAAGTCCATACTGGAAGTATGTGGTGTGTATGAAGAGGGTGGCTCATGTAGGGGGGGGGGGGAGTGGGTGGGATGAAGACCCTGGTTCGGGATGTGGAGGTGGAGGGGAGGTTAGGAGAGGGATGAAGACCCTGGTTCGGGTAGTGGGTGTGGGAGGGGGGTAGGGAAGGGATAAAGACCCTGGTTCGGGTAGTGGGTTAGGACAGGGAGGGTTGGAACGGGATGAAGACCCTGGTTCGGGTAGTGGGTGTGGGGAGGGGGGGTGGGAGTGGGAAGGGGATGAAGACCCTGGTTCGGGTAGTGGATGAGGGAAGGGGGGTGGGGGTGGGTCCTATGGAGAGTCTACTGTTATTGATTTGAGATAGCAGTTCAAGTGCTGTGCTGATCTAAGTCCATACAGGAAGTAGAGGCTGTAAGAAACCAGGGACACCAGAAATTTGGGGTCTTGATAGTGGGGGGGGGGGGCTATATGGATAAGAGATGGGGTGGCATGCATCCCAGGATGTGAGAAGACGTGTAAGAGTACCCGACTCAGCATAATCTGACGGGATCTATCATGTCTCTTAGTTAGTCTCGACAGGAGCTTGAGTATCTGTATATGCATGCATGTGAGGTGGTCACCGAATACCCGAGTAGTTGCCCAAACCCAGGGAAAACACGGCCATGGGCGCCCCCTGGGCCACCAGGGCAACTGAGACCCCCACACTGTCCCCAAACTACCAGGCCCAGGGACAGCCCCAGGACCCAAGGGGGCACAGACCCCCCCCCCCCCCCCGCCGACACCAAAGACAGCACCCAGGGCCCAGAGCGGTAGCCCCTCCGCAGACAGCACCCGCCCTCCCCGACCACCCGCCCACCCGGCCCCAAGCCCCCCCTGCCCCCAGCACCCAGCCACCCCCACCTCCCCGCGGCAGGCCGGGGGCCCCAAGCCACCCAGGAGCCAGACCCCGGGACCAGACCCCTCCCCAGAGGGGGGGCCACGAACCACAGCTAGGTCAGGTGGGGCTAGATGTGGGTGTGTAGCGGTGGGGTCGAAGTCGCCGCCTGCCCCCCAGAAAGCCGAGGCCATGAGAAGCGCCGGAGACCGCTGCCCAAGCGCCGGAAAGAGGCCCCGCGGCCACCCGCACAGGACAACAACCCCGAGGCAACCCACCATGCCGAGGCCCCCAGTGAGCAACAGGCCGAAGGACCCCGCACCACATCCCAACAAAGGACACATGCCCCAGCGAGGCCCACCCGCCCCCCAGGGCCGGCGCCAGGCCCCCACCCGCAGCCACCGGAGCCCAGCCGCACCTCGAAAGTCGCCGGCACCACCCATCCCCCCGCAAAGTCATAGCCAGCAAAGCCCGACCCCCACAGCCGCACCAAGCCTATGCTAGTCACAAACCCTATATCACCAACCCCTCCCCCCCTCGTTATTCTGCAATTTGCTCCCATACAAGATACATTATCCCTACACCGTGATTAAGTGCAGCTAAGTGTAATGTGGTGCATTAAAACTGGGGACAAACAGGTTGAGTGAGGGTCCACCAACCCCTCCTCTCCCTGCCTGGCCCAGAAAAGTGGATGTTGTGTTGCATTAAAAAACATAGGATAGGTGGGGCAGGCAAGAGGGGAACAGAGAGCGGCCACAGCCTAAAACAGATTGCGCCCCCCCTCCAGCCCCCCCCCCCTCTAAGTTAGTGTATGTAGTGCAGTTAAAAGAGGAGGACGGAAGAGACAGAGGGGTCGAGCTGGTCGCTCCCCCTATCATCCCCGACCCCAAGAACCCTAAGTGTTATGAATGTGCCCAACAGTGAAAATATATACAAAAGTGCAATGTGTGAGTGGTGAAGTGCAATTAAGAGGTAGGGCTAGTGAGGGCCAGGCCCAACCACCCACAACAGAGCGGGGGCATGGAAGCAGCACCAAGCAGCTCCCTGAACAGTAGGCCCCGGGATCCACAAGCGACAACCCAGGCGAGCTCCAGTGAGAAGGCGCGCCCAACAGGAACACCCATCCCCAGCAGACTGCAGCACCAGAACCACCGACCCAGCACCCACCAAGGACCCCATTTAGGCGGGCCACCCCCAGGGCGCCGACCTCCAGGGGAGGACCCCAGGGCCCCCCCAGGGCACTGAGACAGCGAGTCCCCGGCGTCCACCCCCGCCCGAGCCACCGGGGGAGGCAGGACCAGCACCAGAGGACACCCACCACCACTATCTCCTGCCCCATGGCAGGATCTGAAGCCACCCCACCCAGACCTAGTGATCCATCCAAGATGCTGCAGTCCCCCCCCGGAGGCAGGCCAGGCCCCAGCGGCCGACCCCCAGGCAGCCGAGGGCCCCCAACCCCCCGCAAGGGGAGGGGGGAGAGCAGGCGAGGGGGAAGGAGGAGGGGAAGGGCCGCAGGGTGGACAGCAGGAAGGGAAAGGCACGGGCGCGGCACAGAGGAGCCCACCACACCCAAGCCCCAAGGCCAGCCAAGGCACCAACGTGGGAGGAGGACGGCGCCATCCCCAGGACCCGCTGACTGAACACGGACCCAGCAGTCACAGGGAACAGGAGGGAAGGCACAGAGCACCCCAGTACCCCAGAGGAGGCCGCCAGGCCAGCGAGCCCCACAAGGCAGTGGGTCAACCTGGGTACCTAGGTGGAAAGATGTCTCCGACCACCATCACCAGAGTATATTTACCTTCCTTGGGTCCCACGAAACTGAGCTATTTACTTTCCTTGGGTCCCAGGAAACTGTACTTTTTAAACTGGTAGAAAAAAGAGAGAGAGAGAAAAAAAAAAAGAGAACAGATCAAGAGGGGGCAGTACTAGCTTACATGAGAGGGACATTTGGTTATGAGCATAGGTATGCTAGAAAGGGTTGCCAAATTGAGTCCTGGTCTTCTGTCCTTTGCATGTTTGATTCAGTTAGAATTTCCAATGATATGTAGTCGGCCAGGAGGTTTTTCCAGTGTGTAATGTTTATCGCTTGTTTTGATTTCCAGTTCATGAGGATAGTTTTCTTAGCAATGGTTAGGGCTATGAGAAGTGGTTTATTTATTTTCATATTATGGTTGAATGATGATAAATCCCCTAGCAGGCACAGTGAGGGGGACAGAGGGATGGGGCAGCCCAGAATGTTTGAGAGAGATGTGATAATATCAACCCAAAAGTGCTGAACAGGTGTGCAGTTCCAGGTGGCATGAAGGTAAGTGTCTGGAGTGTTTTGGGAGCAGTGGGTGCATGTGTCAGATTGTGCTAAACCCATTTTAAACATCCTATGCCCTGTAAAGTGAACCCTGTGGATTATTTTGTACTGGATTAGTTGAATATTACTGTTAGTGCTCATAGAAAAGGTGTTTTCACAGATTTGGTTCCAGAAGTCAGCATTGGGGGTGAGGGCCAGGTCATGTTCCCACTTTATTGATGGTAGTGATATTGATTTGTCTGAGTAAGCAATTATTTTATATATTTTGGACAAAGATTTTTTTTTTTATAGGGTTGATTTAAATCAAGTCCAAAGTTGAGGTGGGTAAGTTTAAGTTTGTACAAGTGATATTGAATTTAGACGTAATGGCAGATTTAAGTTGTAGGTATTCAAGAAAATGGTTTTCCCCAATACTGAACTCCTGGACCAGATCAGAGAATGGCAACAAAGTGCTATTTTTGAAAATGTGTCTAAAATGAGTGATTCCCTTCCTGGTCCATGCATGGAGGTTAATTGATTTTTTGTTGATTTTGATGTCTGGGTTGTTCCAAATTGATGTGTATTCTGACATTGCAAAAGAGGTGTTTGTGATTTTGTGGAATTTCCACCAAGCTGTCAGAGCTGTTGATATGGTTAGACTTTTAAAACATGGGTGGAGTTTAACTGATTGATTTAAAAATGGTAGGTCTGAAATTTTTATTTCGTTACAAAATGTTTTTTCTGTCCTTTTTTCAGCTTCTTTCATTCCCTATCAAATGTTTCCAATTGCTCAGTAATTATAGAAGGTGATTTCAACACAACTATTAAGCCAACACTTGATAAATCGAATAGAATCAAAACTAACCGTATCTAGCAATCTACTAATACCATAAAGCATTTCATGAGTGATCTTGGTCTTGCCGATGGCTGGCGACTACAGTACCCATCAGAGAGTACTCATTCCGCTCACCTGTTCACCACCTGTTCATTGACCTCTTTCTGACTAGCAACTCAATTATATCACGGATCTCTGATTCAAAAATTCAGCCTACAATTATTAGTGATCATGCTCCAATACCTTTCAGATGGAACCCAATTAACCAACCCAAATGCACCACTACATGGCATTTTAACTCATCTCTTCAGAAAGACCCAGAATTTGACAGCTATTTCAGGAGAGAGTGGGCCTCCTTCCTTGAAATAAATGATTCCCCAGAGACATCATTCACCATTCTGTGGGAAACAGGTAAAGCAGTCCTACCAGGTAAAATCATATTATTCTCTGTTGATAAGAAAAAAAGGGAAAAGGAATACGAAATTAAATTAGAACAAAATATAAAGCTGTTAGATACGCAGAATGCAAGCAACCCAACAGAAGAAACACAGAAATAATTAAGAAAGTATTATGCCGAACGAAATGAGATCTTAAATAAGAGAGCACAGTTTTTAATTCAGAGACAGGAAAACTTCCATCATAACAATAAATTTGATCAATATTTAGCAAATCTAATTAAACAAAATAAAGAGAGATCAACAGTCATAACTATTAAAGACGCATCAGGGATGCCTACCAATTCACCACAGGAAATAAACGAAAAACATTTAAAACATTTACGCCAACCTTTACTCATCAGCAAACGAACCAAGACAGGAAGGCATTGACTCTTTTCTCAACAACGTCGAACTTCCAAAGATTGCTCCAGAGCAATCCAAAGCTCTAGATACACCAATAACAGAAACAGAACTTTCTGCAGCCCTACACCTTAAGCCAAACAACAAAGCACCAGGTCCTGATGGCTTTGCTGTTGAATTCTATATACACTTTTGGCCTATTTTATCCCTTCTTCTTTATGAGAGCAAATAACTAAAATAAAATTATAGTCTAGATTTCCAACACATATGAATACTGCTGAGATTTCACTCATCCAGAACCCAATAAAGATCCAACCCTCCCATCAAACTACCGTCCCATCTCTTTAATCAATGTAGACATCAAAATCATCAGTAAAACTCTAGCACACAGGATAGAAAAAATAACTCCTTCAAAAATCCACCAGGATCAGACTGGTTTTATCAAAGGTAGACAGTCATCCATCATAGATTATTCAACTTGATCCACTACTCATCATGACAGCAGGAAGACACCATCATAGCAACATTTACTCTGTCAAAAGCGTTTGACAGAGTAAACTGGAAAACTCTCTTCACTACTCTAAGAAAATTTGGCTTTGGGGATTCATTTATTCACTGGATTAAGATTCTGTACATTGCTCTTTCAGCTACTGTCACCACCAATGGACTAACCTCACAGAGTTTCAGACTGCATTGGGGGACAAGGCAGGGATGCTCACTCTCTCCTTCACTATTTACCATCTTTATAGAGCCTTTGACAGCAGCTATATGCCAGAATGTGCCCATCAAGGGAACTCAAACATCCCAAATTCAACATAATATTATTTTGTATGCAAATGACATTTTTCTGTTTCTACAAGACCCTCAATCGTCTCTGCAGGAAACAGGGAATCTCATTGAATCATTCTCCAAGATTTCCGATTACTCAATAAACTAGAACAATCAATCAACCAATCAGTCAATATTTATTTCTAAAGCCCTTTACAGTAACCCAAAAAGGCCCCCAAAGTGCTTTACAGTAGTGTCAAACAATAAATAAGAACACTATAGATAAAAACAACATAAAACAATGCTGCAAGAACAATATATAAAAGCAAGAGATACATAAGAATACAACGGGAGGTGTGACAAAGCAGCAAGGTGCATAAAAGCCATTCGGAAAGATAAAACAAAATAAAACTATCTGACATGAGCCGAAAACCTAGAAGCCTTAGTGAGGATTAAAAGCCATTCTAAAAAAGTGAGTTTTTAGTTTAGATTTAAAAAGACCAAAGTCAGTCGTGGTGCGGATGTCTGGGGGCAGCTTGTTCCACAACGTAGGTGCAGCAACAGCAAAAGAACGGTCCCCCCACTGTTTGTATCTCGACCTTGGAACATCCAAAAGGAACTGGCCAGAAGAATGCAGGGCCCTTGTATGGCTGCGTAAATTTAAAATCTCCGATAAATATAGAGGAGCCAGGCCATGAATGGCATTAAAAACAAACAAAAAAAGTTTAAAATCAATTCTAAAATGAACTGGAAGCCAGTGGAGAGATGACAGCACAGGGGTAATGTGCTCACGTCTTGGTGCGTCAGTTAGAAGTCTCGAAGCAGTATTTTGAACGAGCTGAAGGCGAGAGAGGGAGGATTGGCTGAGGCCAAAATAAAGGGCATTACAGTAGTCCAGGCGGGAACTGATAAAAGCATGAATGGCCTTTTCAAGATCCTGCCGACTGAGGAAGGGCTTCACCTTGGCCAAGAGGCGCAGCTGAAAAAAACTTGTTTTCACCACAGAGGTTATCTGTTTGTCAAACTTTAGGCCACAGTCAAAAGTTACCCCCAGGTTTTTTACCTGTGATTTAAAATGAGGAGACAGGGCTCCGAGATTCATTGTGGCTGCATTTGGCAAAGAAGGACTAAACAGGATATATTCAGTTTTGCTGTCATTCAGGTGCAGAAAGTTACGTGGCAGCCACTGCTTGATGTCATTAATGCAGCCCAGTAATTTATTGAGTGTTGAGCCTTCCTTTGGGTTCAGATGTAAATACAACTGTAAATCATCCGCATAAAGGTGAAACAACATGTTATGCTTTTGGATGACTGAGCCCAATGGAAGCAGATACAAGGAAAAGAGAACAGGGCCAAGAATAGATCCCTGTGGCACCCCATAGAGAAGTGGTACATCTGATGAGCAGAGGTCACCAATCATCACAGAAAAGCTTCTATCTGACAGATAGGACCTAAACCATTGAAGAGCTGTCCCATGGATGCCTACATGCTGCTCTAGGCGAGATACAAGGACTGCGTGGTTAACAGTATCAAAAGCCGCTGTGAGGTCAAGCAGCACCAGCACCGTGGGATTCCCAGCATCCACAGACAGGGTGATATCATTGTGAACCTTTAGCAATGCTGACTCAGTACTATGTCAGGATCTGAAACCGGACTGAAATTTATCAAGGATCGAGTTTGATTCTAAAAATGACTGTAGTTGTGTGAAAACAACTTTTTCTAAAACCTTAGAGAGAAAAGGCAGGTGGGATACAGGTCTGAAATTAGACAGCACAGAGGGATCGAGATGGGGGTTTTTTAACAGAGGCCTGACCACAGCATGTTTAAAGGCAGCCGGGACAAACCCTGAACAGAGACAAGAGTTAACAAAAATAATTCAGGAGTTTGGCTGGAATGATGTCCAGGGGGCAGTTAGTAGGTTTCATGCCACTAACCAGCTTAGAGAGGGCAGGCAGAGAAATCGCCTGAAACTGGTCAAAGACAGCAGAAGGTGCAGGAAAAACACACACATCACCAGGAGACAACAATAAGTTATTTACACTCTGCCTGACAGATGCCACCTTATTAGTGAAAAATGTGACAAACTCTTCACAGGTAGCTGTGGAAGCATCAGACAGGACAGAGGGACATGGGTTAACAACAGAGTCAATAATGTTAAATAGCACTCTAGGACGATGAGAGCTGTTGGCTATGACAGAGGACAGATATTTAGACTTAGCCTCCCTCAGGGCTCTCTGGTAATCAGCCAAGCTGTCCCTTGACATGCCCAAGGATACATGTAATTTGTCCTTCTTCCAGCGACGCTCAGCCTGTCTGCATTTTTGCCTTAGTGCACGGGTGGAGTCGCTCAACCAGGGATCTGTCTTGGGCTTGATGTTTTTTTTGCAAAAAGGAGCAACAGATTCCAAAATCTCAGAGTGGAAAGCAGAGAGCAGGCTATCTGGGCAAAGGGGAGAAACCAGTGGACTGTCCATGTACAGCTGAGAGTCCATGAAGGCGGAGTCAACTTTGAATGTCCATCAGAGCCACCGATCGGTAACTTTTCCAGAGACTCGCGGATGTTAAGAAGAGCCAGGCGATCATACACCCGCAGCGTAGACACACTCCACATAACAAGCAGCAAACACAGGTAAAACAACAACAGACCCAGGAGAGGCAGACGGCAAGCCAGACACAGGGGCGCCATCTTCAAGCATCAATGCAACAGAATAAATCCTCTATTCTTCCATTACACAACACCATCTCCATCAACTGGGGTGGTGGCGGTGGCCTTAGGGTGCAGCTGGGCTCCGAGGCCTACTGGTGGGGGCCCGGAGTGGCACCCAGGGGTCGGGTGGGCCCTGCTGGATCATGTATCCCTCTGTGACCTGTGGTGAGGGATCCATCGGCCTGTCACTCGCTTGGGACCTCAGCGTGGGTGGCTGCCTGTGGGTCGCTGCTCTGTGCGGGTGGATCGGGGGCCTTCTTTGGCACTTAGGTGGCGGTCTCCGGCATTCACCTTGGCCTCAGCTCTTCTAGGGGGCAGGGCGTATCCGCGACCTCACCACCGCACTCCCACATTCCGCCTCACCTGGCCTAACTGCTGCTGGTACCTGGAGCAACATAAGATCTGCTACACCCCCCTCTCCTGTTGAGACTGACTGGAAAGAAATGATTGGTCCCATCAAAACATGCTGAGTTGGGCACTCTTACACATCTTCTCACGTCCAGTGATGCATGCGCTTCCATATCTCGCCCCTGTGGGTCCACCCCCTACTATCAAGACCCCACATCTCTGGTGTACCTGGTTTCTTACAACCTTTACTTCCTGTATGGACTTAGCACAGCACTTGGACTACTATGTCAAATTAATTACAGTACCTGTTTGTCCTCCTCCCAGTTGTCTTGTCTTGTTCCGTCTGTCACTACTTCCCCTTCTTTCACACTGTGGTGTGGCGCAGCCCTTCCCATCAGCTCACATCAGGGGTTAAATAAAGTTTGAAAGAAAAAAAAAAACAGAGACCAAAAGAGTCAAAGCTAGAGGGTCATGATTATTAATGCAACAAAAGGAAAGAAAATGGTAAACTGGCAAGCTGGGAACAACTGACGTAATTTAGGAATATCCTAATATATTATGTGATCATGTACATATGACGAACATTAGTCAAGAAGGTTTTCATTTTATATATAATGATAAGGAGATGGTAAAACAGTGAATAGATGATAAATTTATAGATACATAGATAAATTGATGAAAGTTGACAGTTTAAAAGAATAGGGTAGAAACAAGACGAGTAAACGAGAAAACAACTAAGTACATAAAATAAGATTAGGAGTATACTGAACATGAGAAAATGGTAAAACATGACTAAAATGATGAGAAACCAGTGAGGAGAGTAAGAGCAACAGAGTTTAAAAGTAGTTTAATTTGTATTTGTATTTGTAAAACAACTATGTAAACAAAATAAATAGCTAACATGGACAATGAACAATGTAATTAACAAAATATGTACATGATAAAAACATGATGTAAAAGAAGTGTAAAGAAATGATTTATAAGATGTGATTTAAAGATGTCAGTGATTGAGCAGACCTTATCTATGGTCAAGACAGCCATGGTTGACCATGATTGGAATATCGACAACCATTTGTAAGGTTTATAGAGAAATGGTCCTAGAAAAAGCGGGAGTGCGTTCCTGATTTCGAAGGTCATTTAATGTCATTTTCAACAAATCAAAATCACATGGCACCAAGGTTATTATAGTTTTGTATTTTTCTAACTATAGTTTAGTTTTAGTTAGTTTTGACATTGTTTTTCTAATTATAGTTTAGTATTAGTTTCAACATTTTTTTTCATTAGTTTAGTTTTAATTAGTTTTAGAGTGGGCATTCTAGTTTTTATTTAGTTTTGATTTTTGTAACAAGGCTTAGTTTTAGTTTAGTTTCAGTTTAGTTTTAGTTTCTTCATACCTTATTTGCCAGGTGCAGGATTCAAAAAGGTCAGAGTAAGTATTTTATAATACTGTTTATTTTCAAGTCCAACATAGTGCTCACTGCTCAGTCAATGCTGATACTGTACTGTTGGCTGCTGCCTTCAACAAAATAAAATAAAATAAAATTAATATAAAAATATAGACCTCAATAAAAAACTCTCGGCTTCCTTGTTTTCATAGGCTGTATAAGCCTCCTTATGGGTGCTCCTCAAATGGGCTTTTAAGTTTGTGGGATTTTTTCCACATATCTGACCAGTTTTAATTCCCGCCAGGCACTTGCTTTTGTTTGTCTCACTGTCGTACTCAAAAAAATCCCAAATGGGACACTGCCCCCTCCTCCCAACTTTAGCCATTTCTTCCAAGTTGTTCCAACAACACATCTTGTGGCGGCACTGAGCACAGCCAGTCAGTGCAGTAAACAAGCACTTCCCAATACGTCGCTATGATGGTGCCGTACCGCGCTGACAACTGCCCAACACTGTCGTAAAATTGGTTGGGAACATGTGTCGGATTAATTTAAAGCCTAAAGGCTAATAAATATTGTCAAAAACAATAACGAAGGACATTTTGTCTATAATTTTAGTTTCAGTTAGTTTTGTGAACACAAGATACAGTTTTAGTTTACTTATCGTTTTTGTTTTCTTTTCTAGTTTTTATTAGTTTGAGTTAACTGCAATGTATTTTAAATTTTAGTTTTCGTTTTTCGTTTCGTTTTAGTTAACTATTATAACCTTGCATGGCGCATGCACAGACCACCGCAGCCATGCTATGTTTTGTTGACCTACCTGCAATAGTTTAGTTTCTTATGTATTTCTTTCGAAAACTATGCAAAGTGCTAATCTTTGTCTAAAATAGATAACGTAAATGGCACAGTAAAAAAATGATTCACAACTAGCACACAGGACCGTTTACAGTTACTGAAGAGTTTACCTTATGACTGTAGGCAATGGCAGGCTAACGCCACTCATTGACTCTCAGTGTTTGAACTTAACTAATTAGCTTAGTCTAAAGAATGGTGTCTATCTGCTTGTCATGGACTTGGGAGTGAGGCAAGACACAAAATGAAAAAAAAGATCTTGGCATGTCGCTTTTGGTAAACACTAAAAGTTGAGGGTGTATTTCTAAAACCGTAACAATTTGGCCATGTGGCACTGAGGATAAAACCAAAGTGGCCCTCTTGGAGATTGAAGTTGCCCATCCCTGATCTATAACAATATTTCTACTTCTATTATGTGTTTATATTGTTCATTAATATGCACTGCAACCTCTAAATAAAATTTGTTTAGTGAAATAAATGTTTTCCAGCATAACGTGATGTATTTTGTTAAAACGAAAGAAGGTCCTTATAGAAGAAGGTTCTTTGCCCGGGGCCTCCAAATGACCTGAGCAGCCCCTGCCCAAAGAATGAAAACATGTGCATGAGTGTGTTTGTGAGCAGGATCCACATCTCCTCACCCGATGGAGCCGAGCAGCACAGAGCGCCCCCCACATCCCACCTAACAAAATAAACAGAGCGATTAAAAAACAACATACAGAGCCAGCTCCACTCGGGATGTTCACCTAAACTTTTCCAGTGCTGCCCCCCTTCTCTCTCGCCCCTGCGCCCTCCCTCTCCTCCTTTCATCTTTTTCACATGCTTTTACAGTGAGGTACGCTGAAAGCTCTCTTTGTTGCCACGGTCTGTGGCGTTTGAATGGTACCAAACAAGCGCCAAAATGCACCGAGCCCCCAAGACAGCCACTGAAAAGAATTCTTCCACTGACTTCTCCCTGGCCAAGCGACAATGAGTGGGACCACTCCTTTCTAGTCCAGCCCCCACTAATGGCTAAGACAATATTTGCAGGAATGAGGGGGATTTAATTTGCATTCAGGCTGTCTCCGTTTCTTTTCACAGGTCCTAGGCCCGCTCGGTTCAACTGTGCTGCGGGCTCCAAAAGTTCGCATTCTGCCGATTTCACTTTGATTTTCTTTATTCCTTTTTCAGCTCCCCCTCCCTATATCTTCACCCGAGCCCCCATCCTGTCCTCTCTCTTTTTTCAGCGGTGTTTCAAACACCATTCGCTGCCCTGAGCTGCTCAGTTTCTTTAATTCAGGCCAAAAAAAAGGCAGACAGGGATGCAAGAAAAGGACCAGGTGTGGGTCAGAGAAAGGAGAGCGGAGCAGAATCAGTGACATCTTTACGGCACTGTGCTTATTTTTGTTATGGAGGTGCAGCAGGAGCAGGAGGGAGAGGGGCATTATAAGAGGAGGGGGATACTCTTTACATTATATGAAAGATGTAACACACTAAGGAGTATGCTGATACATGCACATTTCTGAGGATAAGGATTGATATTCATGCTCACTTTCAATGCCCTTTCCACTCTTTTTTGATTTCTGTTGTTTTATCCACATTTTATTTCAACATAATCTTAAAATATGACTTTTTAACATTTCAGCGACTTTGTTTAGGCTAATTTTTCAGTTTTTTTACTGAACGTTGATTACTTAAAATCTCACATGTTCACTCTGTATTTGGAAAATCCACTACTAGCTGCTGTGCTCCAAAAATATGGAAAAAATTTCTAACAGAGTCGATATGCAAACTTGTTTCTCATGTTAAGACAGTCATTGCAAATGGTTTTATTGCAGTATGTGATTGTTTTGAGAATTCTTTCTTTTCTTGTTTTCTCTAAAAATCATCATCATTGTAAATGAGTGAAACCTGATTTTCCTGACTTAAATAAATATAACTGTATTCCTGACATTTCAAACTCTTGGCATCATCTGTCTTATTTTCCTCATTGTTTTAAGTTAGCTTCCTACTCTCGGTATTTCTTCCTTTTGATATTTTGATTCTTTCATTTTCTGCTTTTTTTCCAACTTTATTCTCAACAACAGACTTGAATCATGGACATTTTGACTTTTTTTTCATTATGGCTTTTAACTTAAAGCTATGGTCTACGATTTGGAAGCTTGGTACATCTTAATAACACCGTTTATAAGGCCATTATGGTCCTATGGTCCAATCTACGCAATATAAGGACCAAAAAGAATGACAAAAATCCATTTAGTATATCCGCTGCAAAGCGGCATAATAGTTGACCAATCTGAACCACCGCTGTGTTTCACAACCTACCCATGTCCTCTCTCACTGTGTCTCACATAAAATGCCCAAATATACAATACCCAAAACCAGTGAAGTTGGCACGTTGTGTAAATTGTAAATAAAAACAGAATACAATGATTTGCAAATCCTTTTCAACTTATATTCAATTGAATACACAGCAAAGACAAGATATTTAATGTTCGAACTGAGAAACTTTATTTTCTTTTGCAAATAATCATCAACTTAGAATTTAATGGCAGCAACACGTTGCAAAAAAGTTGGCACAGGGGCATTTTTACCACTGTGTTACATCGCCTTTCCTTTTAACAACACTCAGTAAATGTTTGGGAACTGAGGAGACCAATTTTTGAAGCTTTTCGGTTGGAATTCTTTCCCATTCTTGCTTGATGTACAGCTTAAGTTGTGCAACAGTCCGGGGTCTCCATTGTTGTATTTTATGCTTCATAATGCACCACACATTTTCAATGGGGGACAGGTCTGGACTACAGGGAGGCCAGTCTAGTACCTGCACTCTTTTACTACGAAGCCACGCTGTTGTAACACGTGCAGAATGGGGCTTGGCATTGTCTTGCTGAAATAAGCAGGGGCGTCCATGAAAAAGACGTTGCTTGGAAGGCAACATATGTTGCTCCAAAACCTGTATGTACCTTTCAGCATTAATGGTGCCTTCACAGATGTGTAAGTTACCCATGCCTTGGGCACTAATACACCCCCATACCATCACAGATGCTGGCTTTTGAACTTTGCGCCTATAACAGTTCGGCTGGTTCTTTTCCTCTTTGGTCCGGAGGACACGACGACCACAGTTTCCAAAAACAATTTGAAATGTGGACTCGTCAGACCACAGAACACTGTTCCACTTTGCATCAGTCCATCTTAGATGAGCTCGCCCAGCGGCGGCGTTTCTGGGTGTTGTTGATAAATGGCTTTCGCTTTGCATAGTAGAGTTTTAACTTGCACTTACAGATGTAGCGACCAACTGTAGTTACTGACAGTGGTTTTCTGAAGTGTTCCTGAGCCCATGTGGTGATATCCTTTACACGGTGATGCCGGTTTTTGATGCAGTAACGCCTGAGGGATCGAAGATCACGGGCATTCAATGTTGGTTTTCGGCCTTGCCGCTTACGTGCAGTGATTTCTCCAGATTCTCTGAACCTTTTGATGATATTACGGACCGTAGATGATGATATCCCTAAATTCCTTGCAATAGCTTGTTGAGAAATGTTCTTAAACTGTTGGACAATTTGCTCACGCATTTGTTCACAAAGTGATGACCCTCGCCCCATCCTTGTTTGTGAATGACTGAGCATTTCAGGGAAGCTGCTTTTATACCCAATCATGGCAACCACCTGTTCCCAATTAGCCTGTTCACCTGTGGGATGTTCCAAATAAGTGTTTGATGAGCATTCTTCACCTTTCTCAGTCTTTTTTGCCACTTGTACCAGCTTTTTTGAAACATGTTGCAGGCATCAAATTCCAAATGAGCTAATATTTGCAAAAAATAACAAAGTTTACCAGTTCGAACATTAAGTATCTTGTCTTTGCTGTGTATTCAATTGAATATAAGTTGAAAGGGATTTGGAAATCATTGTATTCTGTTTTTATTTACAATTTACACAACGTGCCAACTTCACTGGTTTTGGGTATTGTACATAAATCAAGCCTTGTTTCCACTGAGTGGTTTGGTTTAACTAGTACAGTTTGGTACAGTTTGAAGCGGTTAACCCTGATTTTGTGGAAACAAGTAATTGTGCACCGTACTCATCTGAGCTGATCTGGACTGCTTTCTAGAAATGCAGCTTTACTTTTTAGCACTGCTATGACTTCCCTTCATTTTCTCTTTTGCTCTTTTTTTCAGATGTAGAAAATATAGGTATTTAATCTTATCTTTTTTCCTCAACATTTCATCCATTTTGAGGTTTTCTTTTTGATATTTTCTGAAAATTTCAACTTCTGACTGCCATTTTCACTTTTTAAAATATTTATTTCAACTTCAATATTTTTTTTATTTCACTTCGGGGTGCTGGCGCAAGGATACATCGCCCACTTGTTGCATCACAAAATACATCCAAACACAGGGGCACTTACCAGGAAAATTGCAACAGTGTGAAAGAATCTTTCTGCAGCTGGTCATCCAACATGTATTTGTGTGTAGTTTTACCTGAAAAGTGGGGCAGTTTTAAGTCCTTTATTGGTTCCATTTAGTACTGCCCTCTGAGATCGGCAGAGCAGACCGATTACAACATGCACTTTTATGCTTTTATATAAGCTCTGATTTTTCAGGTGTGTAATATACAAGTGTGTACAAGCAAAATACTTAAGATATTTTATCTTGCAAACATCGCAATTGCAGCCCAAAAACGCCAAAATATTCTCCTTCTATTCATCACATTCCCTCCAAACTTGTGTAACAATTATTAAACAGACTGTTAAGCTGTTCTCATCCAATATTTTGGATCCAAATTAATTAAACTTTGTGTAATCATCGTTTAACTCTCAAACGTTACCACTCACAGGCAAACAGAGCACTGCCATCTTGTGAGCAAGGGGATGAAAAATGGCTGCACTGTTATTGGTAGAAGACTTTGTCATGTTGATAACTGCTCTGATTTGTTGGTACAACTGAGCATATTCGGGCAGAAATCAAGTAATTGTGTATGCATCAAGCAATAGGTATTTCCACATCTGTTTGTGAGAGAAAATTGTGTATTTGTTGTGAAAATACTGAAATTTCATTGATTAAAACTTTGAAAAAGGTTATTTTTTAGTTGTCTAGGAACGTAACGTTGAGCAAAATCCTAGAACTATCCCTTTAAAGCTGTGGTCTATGATTTGGAAGCGTGGTACATCTTAATAACACCATTTATAGGGCCGTTATGGTCCTATGGTCCGATCTATGCAATATGAAGACCAAAAAGAATGAAAAAATCCTTTCAGTATATCCGCTGCAAAGCAGCTTAAACGGCGATTCAGATTGGTCCGTGAGTCCATCCAATCCCCTGTCTCCCCTGCTCCGCACCTTCTCGCCCATGGTCCTGCCTCCTCCCCACTACCTCTCTCATGTACCGGTGAGCAGCTAGCTGCACAGCTACTGAAGCATCATGGATCTGCTTCTGTTATCCTCCACATCGAAGAGAAGGAAACGTAAAAGTTTCGAGGAAAAGGCTGAAGTAAGGAAGAAATATGAGCAACACAGGTCCCAACGAAAACTTAACATTGGAGAATCGTACGGTGGAAAAAGCTGCAGAATGATTTGGGATTGTTGAACACTACGCCGGCTGCCGGCTACCAAACGCCAGACCCTCTTCGCTGCCGGTCTAATTGAAATGGCTACCGCTGTGTGTTACAAGGGGGATGACTGTCGTGTTTGTTACTTTCAGTTGAGCTGAGTTGTTTTTGGTTGTTGTTGATATTTTCTGCCGGCCGGCTTCTTGCTATTTGAGGGGGCGTGTTGTTAGGAGGCGACACGAGCTGGGGGGCGGGATCTTCGAACACTGAGGGGAGGGGTGAGTGAAGGTGGGGCAGGCTGCGTTTTTCAAATCTGTCTCAACAGCCAAACTGGTTTTCGGATTGTAGACCCTAGCTTGAAATGACTGAAGTCAATTGTAGGAGGTTTTCAACATGTTTTATTATATTGAAATGCTGAGTCAGCATTTCAACATATTGTTCTCCCTAAACTCCATTTTGTTCTTTTTCTTCTTATTATTCCTCAGGTTTGCCACCTTTCACAGGCTTCAAATTTGCACAGATTTTCACAGAAAAAAAATTAACATATGCAGCATGTTCAGGAGAAGTGCGCTTGTATTTTTCAAAGCTTTAACAGTTATACTTTTTTACAGTAAAAAATAATTTCTGCATGTATTTTTACATTGAAATCAATGGGACATTTCCGCGGCTCTGCTGAAAACTTCAGCAACTTTGAAGCTCCACAGATTGGGCATGCTTCCACCTACAGACTTCATTTGTGCTTTAAAAGCTGCACTGACTGATTTTTACATATCTTCAGGTTTTTGCTGGCTTCTACAGTTTTTTAAATGTGAATTTTTAAGCAACACCAAGTTTTGAGGAAATCAATAGCCTTAGAGCGATTGTGACGTGATCTCAGAGCAGACAGACACATAAGAATTCTCGCGGACTCAGCAGAATTATCCTGTTATAACTTCGTCAAAACGTCCTCCACAAACATAATTTCTATATCAAAACGTCGCTACCCTTTTCCTCTTACACGTGAAATCAGCTTCAAAGTTTAATCTGACATCGTTTTGTCTCAGTGAGCTTCAGCTTTTGCGGTATGCCTCAAAATCTTCCATTTGCACTAATGCAATTCTTTACCTCGGGACAGCTGGGCGCTCAACTTTGAAGCCCGTTTTTAACTCGCCACTATGTCAACATTTTTTACTCTATGGACATAAAAATTACATCCATAGCTTCAGCATGGTCTTGGGATGCTCACAGTCTAATCCCTTTTCTGATATCTACCACGGTTTTGGCACAGCGAGCCTTCGTTTACCCGGAAGTACCCAGCTCTTTTCCCTCAGCTCCTGCATACATTGGCTGTGAAAGGTGGAGCTTAGCTTAGCTTAGCGCTAGCGGCTTCGGCTCAGCACTGAGGAACAGACCCGCAGCTGCAGTACAAATCCTCTGTGAAGCACAGACATTTAGCGGAGGTTTTGGTGAGACACGACGCGGAAACGGTAACCGCTCCATGCCCGCTACATGCGCGTAAAGGTCTGTTTACTGCACGGCCGCTTCCAAACATCGTAAATTCACTGTCGTTCAGAAAGCACCACACAGGAAGTCACCATGTGGAGTGGCCGGAAGTTTCAAAATAAAACACAAAGCACGGACTCTTGCACGTAATGTTCAGAGAAAAAAATTTGCACAAATCAGAATGTTGAACAGAAGTCTTTTGTTTTTTCTCAAATTCTTGACTGTGATAGTTTTAAAAGACAAAAATGCTTTGACTGATTTTTTTCACATTGAAATGAATTGGACATTTATGCAGTTCTGCTGAACCTGCTACATCTTTCAAGCTTTACAGATTTGATGTACTTACGCCTACAAACTCCATTCTTGCTTTAACAAATGCATTTATCTCTCACTCATTTTACAGATTCATAAAACATACATACATATATATGCATCATTTTATACAGACATACACAGATCAACAGAAATATACCCATAATGAAATCTACCTTTTCATTTATGCACATACTTTGATAAATACATAAATAAATAACATCACACAAACATACATGCACAAATGCATATATAGAATAATGAACATTATTATTTATCCACACATATGCAAATATATGTCCACAGAAATTTATCAATACTCCATGTTTTTCTTTATAATGCTTATCTTTGAACATTTTTAACTCTTCTGCTGATGTTTTACATTGACATAAATGGGAGATTTATACAGCCCTGCTAAAACTGCTTCAACTTCTGAGCTCTACACATTTGGCATAGTTTCACCTACATACTGCATTTTTGCTTTAACACATTAATTTCACTCTCAGTCATTTTACAGATGCATACATACATACATATGCATCATTTTATTCAGACTTAATCACAAACAGAAATATACCCATAATGAAAGATACCTTTTCATTTACATACTCTGCATACATAGAGCCATCATACAAACATACATGCACAAATGCATATATAGACTAATGACCACAGTAATTTATTCACACATATGCACACATATGTACATGAACAGAAATGTATCCATTCTGTATTTCTTTCTTTCTTTAGGATGCTTATTTCAGAACATATTTAAAACATCTGCTACTGATTAAAGTCTTTGTCATTTAGGTCTTATCCAGTTACCTCTTTTAACAATTGTAACTCCTTCAGGGCGGGCAAACATATCAGCGGCTTTATGCAATTTTGTTTCACCTTAATTCAGTTTTTAGCTGACTATCACAACTTTTAACATTTTTATTTAGCATAGCCAGTTGTAAGCTTTGTTTTGCTGTTTCCAACTGCTTATGTCACATTTTCAGCTTTATTTGCACTGGCTTTAGAAATTTCATTTCACAGTTCCAGCATTCAGACTCAGCATTTCAACGCATTTGCTGCAAGGAAATGCAAATTCTCTAGTTAGTTTTAAAATTGTATTTAATTCAGTGTATTCATAATTAATTGTTGATTTAGGAGCCATTTCAAGTGAAAATAAGACCTGTTTCACACTGGCAGGATTTACTAGCATGGCAGCAGCGGTGCCTGTTTTCATTTCAGCAGGCATGTCATCAAGTCAAAACTTTGAGACTCCAAGTGTTAGCCGTTTTTTCTCCTGGACAGAAAATCTTGATAATACAATGCTTGCCATATTTTTCTGCAAGCTGTTGGTGTTTCTTGGCCAAAACAGACAGAAAATGAAAGAGAAAGAGCTTATCAAGACATATTCCAGCTGGTGCAAATGTCCACAGCAGTGGAATATGTCACAGTCATATTCCATTCATTCATATTTTATTCATTTAACTTCTCAGGTCAGATATACAGCAGAGAGAGACACAGAGGCTGCAGGATGTTCCCATGCCTGGTGTGAAAGCTGTGGCAGCACTTGCCAGAGCCTAAACATGTAAACCAAATGCTTTCAGTGTGAAAGGGGCATCAGGGCTGCATGTGGTTCCCAAGCCATCAACAGCTCATCTCGACATGCTATAGATCTCACACTGTGCAGTCAGGAGAATGAACTGTTTTGGATATTTATGATTTCTGCCTTTAACATGTTAAGTTTTGTTTGTCTCAGGGGTTGTTTTGTTGTTTAGTGTTCTGTTAACACTGTTTCGCTGCCTTGCTCCTGGGGTTCACTGTTCTTGTGCTTTGTTCTTATGGTTTACATGCATGTCAAAGCACATTGGTTACTCCTGTGTTTTGAAATGGTTGCACAAATAAAATTATGAGAAAATCTGTCCAGGAGATAAAGAATCTCTGTCTGAAATGCAACATCCCTCCTTGTTTTTGCGTGGTAAAACTAATTGCATTGGTTTCTCAGATTATCCTCAGGTGCAATACGCCTGAATTAGAGCCCTCCTGATCTATTGGGCTGAAAGTGTGACTCAAAAATATGTAGATACAGCAGCCTGCAGGATTAACTATGAAAGCTTTTTATCTAAAACGGATATTTCAATAGCTATTGGTACAGGTTCAAAAGTAGCTTCTAGCTACAAAAATAATTCCTCGGCCGGCGACCGATTAAACAAAGTAATTAGCAAAGTGGCTTTAAAAGCACGGTGCTTTAGATTACAAAAGAAAAATACAACAGGCTAAAACAGCCCTAATGCTGAGTGACAGCCAGAGAGAGGAGAGATGTGGTAAAACACCAAACTGTGTTTTCCTCTAGGCTTTTTGAAGTCCTTAAAGCAGCTTTCACACACATATTAAACTAAACACACTGCTAATTTTCACCGCTACGTTTTCACCCATTTGATGCTGAAAATGAAAATGTTCCCGAGGATTGTTACCATAGAAATCAACGTACTGAACGCCTGTCGCATCAATTGCTGCTGTGTGAGTGACTTTTTTTTGTTTCCCTGGTCTGTGAGAGGCTCAGCTCAGAGCGACGACAAAGAGACGGAGGAGAGCGACGTCAATTTGGGCGTTAAATCAGAGAGGCTGGAATCCAGCCAGGAGGCGAACATCCACATGCGGACTGATCATTTTCAGTGACGGAGAAATCTATATTTATGATGCTCCACTCTGAAGCAGTGATCTGAGTGTATTTAATTTGTTCATGAAGAGGAGGACTGACAAATGGAGACCATTGAATATCAAAGAAGTCACTGTTACTGGTTTATCATTTTCATATTGGTGGTAGTTATATGATGAGTTCCTTGGCCAGCCTGACCTAATGTTTGATCTGACCTGAAGAGGAAGTCTGCCATCTTAAATAAGGTGTATTTCATGCCTACAGCTGTGTTATTTTGTTCTAATTCAAATTAAACAAATCAGCATATTTTTTTTGGATCAATTCATGTTCACATTACTGTATTTTAATCACGGCAGGTCAGTCCTCACATCAGTGTGTCATCCAGAGATGGATCTAGGTGTAGGATGTGAAAACTAGGGTTGGGAATATAAATATCTATAGCTCTTTTTGTATCAATGACCCCAAAAATTTCCAAATCAAATTATTAACCCACCAAAATGTTTATCTGTGAATCTCCACTAACTGTTATAAGTGTCTCTTTTTTCTACCAGCAACTTTTCGTGTCACGCGACAATCAGATGAATCAAACTGCACCCACAAGCATGCACATAGAAAGAAAACACAGATTTTTGCCATACTAAAAAAGGAATGATAGAAAGGAAACACCAATTTATGGACTGTTGCTCCCAAAAAATTCTTGAAGTCACATATCAAATTGATTGTGTGAAGCTTAAAAAGATTTATAAATCAGTATGATAGGCCTACATTAATATAGTTTTTCTATTTGTTTTTGTTATGGAATAAATATAAACACATATAATAAATATCAAGTCATTCAAATATCATTGGAACATCCGCTAAATATATTATCATTAGGGTAAGATTTAAAAAAACCACTAAAATTAAGATCGGATTGTCCTGAGTCTAGAACATGCATTTTCTTTGTGTGCTTTTGGTCACTAAAAATCTTTAAAATAATATCATTAATACTTTGGATGCATTGAAGTATTTGAAAAAGACAGCTATTGCCTATAACAAGTGAAAACCTATCGATTTAATAGACAGTTTTACAATAACAGCTTATTCCTTTGGTGTCTTTTTCCACTTTTTGCCCTTTTTCAGACTATCCACCATCTTAGCACTGTCAATAGAGACTGAAATGTTTAAAATGAAAAAAGAAGAGATTTTCTACTTTTAGGGCAAAAACAGTAAAAATACAATCCATTTTCTGACAGCAAAACCAGTAAACCAGGACAGAACGGTGCTTCTGCCACAACATGGAATATGGAAACTGATTGATTGATAATTATAGGGACCCCTCAGTGTGTTTTGTTTTACAACTTCATTTGGAACTCTCTCCCACTGGACAGTGACACTTAGAAACCTGGTTTTTCTACCTCACTTCAGATCACAACTCAAAACCCATCTGTTCAAAAGGGTATACTCTCCTCAACTTCTATGTTCTATTTTAACTTGTGTCACTCTTGTCTGTTGTCTTTATTTATTTCAATTGTGTGTCACGTGTCCTTGAGTCTTCAGAAAGGTGCTTTTAAATAAAATGTAATATTATTATTATTATTTTATTGCAAAATAATATACTATGACACTGAAAGAAACAAGTCCATTTTTTAAGTAAGCAGCTTGTGCTCTTGACCAGAAATATCAGTATCTCCTATAATGAGTTATTCACGAGTAAGGACCACGCCATCAACAGGATGAATTTGGCATTTTTTTATTGCTTATAGTGGATAACAAGCAACATAGCAGGTACTTGAAGAGGATAACGGTTTGGGGGAAACTTCATGGGGAACCCGTCGTAGCTCCCGGGCGCAACAAACCCACAAAAAGCTCCCAGTTACAATAATACGGAGATGACAAGAGAGCAACCAAATTGTATAGACGAGGTTGTAACAAGCACGTAGTCCGAGCTCGATATACGTATTCTTACTTGTTACTAAAGGAGACTGAGTGGGAGAAAAGCCTGATGTAGCATAAATTAAAACCTGAAATGAGTGGTGATTTTAACAGAGTTCTAGAGGCTGGATGACAGATGGATAAAAAGAATCGATGGGTGTGTTGATAGGTGGATTGTAGTCTGTAAATTGATTTAGATGGGTACGACAACTAGATGGACACACTGTTTAGAGGGGGATGGCCATGATATTTGAAAAAGATCTTAATAAGCAAAAGCAAGCTTGATGTATAAAAGACCATGTTGACTTCAATGAATTTCTATTCTTGGAATGTTATTTGTCAATGGTGGTAGGAGTTATGGAAATATAAATGACTGAGAGGCAGCAAAGGGCTTGCAGTGAAAGTCAGTTAGCTTTGTTCATTGACTGGTAGAATGACAGTAGTATCTTTGAACACAATCAAAATTAATTGATTGATTCAGACCAATGTCTGTAATGCACCAAAAATTAAGAATTATTTCAGTTAAGATGAAAAGTTTTTTGAAAACCGGCATGACAATCAGGCAAATTCTATTTAGTTTTCAAAACCAAAATGCTTATTATTTTAGAATCCCCCCAAAAAAGCAGACAGGACCACATAAGTTTTACAAACGAAAGACCTGTGCATGTGTTTATCGTTCATGGGGAAGGTGATGCTTGTCTGATCAGCGTGAAGGAGCAAGAGAAGGACTTCAGCATGACTTGAATTGATGTCGAAAAAGCGAAGCGGAGCTGGGTAGGAGAAAGCACCTTAGTAACCGAAGCCAAGTAATTTGGTACTGTTTTTGTAATAGATGAATACTTTGAATAGATGAAATAGATTGTTTCAAAAAAGTCAAAAGAGGGACTGGAAAACTGGGATAACTATTCCGGTATCATGGTTCCCTTAGATGAGCGTGCTGTCAAGTATTTCTGATGGCACGGCTATATAGATTAACTTTGCTACCGGAGGGACCATAGTTAATCTAAACTAAGGTTAACCATGGTAGCAAACAGGGGCAGAGTGGGACTAATTTTCAGCCCTGGAATTTCGTGCCTCAGGCCAGCCACTTTATATCATGACCTATTGTATTAAAATAATGTGATCATAACTTTACATGTTAAGTGTGCTGTTCCCTAAAGCCAATAATACTAAACAAAAAGATTTTTTTCACTGGCAAAATATGCAGGTCTATTGCATCTAACATTAATCTTATTCAATTTCAATTGTGTGCTTTGTTAACTAGCTTACTTTTGATGATAAAAAGGGCCACGACTATCAACTATCATTTGGGCACAGAAAGTGGTTATATTAGAACTGATGCTTGCTTGTTCATACACTCTGTTACAACAGCTCACCTGTTTCTTCAACACTGACAGCAGTAATCCCTTCCTCACCACTTTCCCCTGTGTCTGCCTCTGACATTAAATCACATTTTTAAAAAACAGTCAGTCGTCAGCCTTCTGATCAATTCAAGTCAGTTTCATTATTGTAATGCTGAATCATCAATCATCAATTATCTCAGGGCATTTTTCATATCGAGTAGGTCTACACTATACTCTATATATTAATTATAATATTCACTCAGTGAACATTGGCAATCCTACCTGCCCACTCTGCACCTGTGGTGGGCTCATGGCTGGTGCTTGGTGCTGCTGCATCTCGCTCCTGAGGGTCTACAAGACAAAGTTTCCCCAGTTATGTGAAGTCGCATCACACAAAAAGGGGCTATTTGTGCACATTTCACTGCATCATTTTCAAGCGTTTTCCTCTTTTTAATTCTTATCTTTCCGCGCCACCCTTGCTCTTTTTATCCATCTTGCCGGCAGCCCAGTACTGTGGCTACTAGCTGGCTCATCACACAGACTCCGACTGGCGGAGCTAATTGCTTTTAGCCTGCACGGACGTGTTGTTACGTCAGGATGCCTCTAAAAAAAAAAAGCTGCCGATGGAGACGGCCCACAGGGATAGCAGTAACAGCATGTAATGCTCACTCAGTACCATGAATGAGCACAAAACCAAAAACTTATAATAATACTAAAAAATGTATATTAACACTGGCCCTCACGGCCCAAATGTCAGGCCGGCCCATCAGGAATTGTCCTGGCCCTCCCGATTAGCCACTCTGGGCATGGTAGCAAAACTGAAGCACTGACATCCTGGTGCCAGGTGCCCATACAAGTACAGACCTGAATGGTTCATAACGGTGGCTAGCAAAGGCGCTGGCATCCTGGTGCCAGGTGTCCCAACTGATTTGACCTTAGGTGGCCGATGATGACATTCTGGTTTCTGAAGACTTCTCTGTGTGACCCTTGATATTTGTTGATCGGAGCCAGCACTGGCACTAATGACCCGGTGCCAGGTGCTCATACTTGCATAACCCTGTATGGTTGATGATGGTGGCTGGCAAGGGCACTGGCATCCCGGTGCCAGGTGCCTAAAATTATTATGGTCTTTGATGGCCAATGATGACGTTCTGGTTCCTGGAGCCTCCTCTGGTTGACCTTAAATATTTTTTGATTGTAGCCAGCACTGGCACTAACCACCCGGTGCCAGGTGCTCATACTTGCATTACCCTGTATGTTTGATGATGGTAGCTGGCAAGGGCACTGGCATCCCGGTGCCAGGTGCCCCAACTGATATGACCTTGGGTGGCCGATGATGACGTTCTGGTTCCTGGAGCCTCTGCTGGTTGTTCCTTTGTATTTGTTGATTGTATCCAGCACTGGCACTAACCACCCGGTGCCAGGTGCTCATACTTGCATTACCCTGTTTGGTTCATGATGGTGGCTGTGAAGGAGTACTGCGCATGCAGTTGTTAGAATTATATACAAGCTAATGCTAACATTTGTCCAAAGATGTAATTTTATGCTAACAATTATTCAAACATATGTTAGGGCAGATCAATTCAAACATGTTTGTTCAACAGGTCAGATGTTTCGCAAGTCATATAGGTGCCATTGCGATTAGACAGAACCGTGGTTTCAGTTAAGGTCTGGGGGGGCAGTTTCCCCATTTCACATCCTGTAGTTGGTCCTGTGGTTTTGCGAAACTGCAAGAACTTTCGTTGAACTCTTGGTTGAACTTCTGCCTCAAGTCTGACCTTTATCCAGACATTATGTTTATCTTCTTGACAGACATAGCTTATGAAACCAGACATGATCTTACCACGTGATAAGTTGGTACTTCCCAAATCCTGATGTGTATAAGATCTTGTGTATGCTTGTGTTCAATGCTCTTTTCTGTACATCCCTGGTGAGGTGCAGAACTGAGCCCTCAGCAGTTGAGTATTTTTATTATTTTATGTATTGTCTCACATATTGTCAATAAATGGTTGGCTAACCGATCTAATCTGGACTTGTGTCTTCTTCCAAACTGAACATGAACTTCCAACACAGTGACGATAGCATTTCACCCTGAAACGCTCTGATTCAGGTTTACACAAACAAGCATGGAGGAGTGTTTTGAAAACTCTCCACTCTGGAGCCTGTTTTCAAAAGATTCCAATTTTCGGACAAACCGCAAGAACCAAAACACAAACACAAGGCCAAAACGCAATGAAAACTTATCAGATCTGACCTTATTCTGCCCCGTGTAAATGGCCCCTTTGTGTTATATAGCCACGTGTGATAAGGAGAAACAGTGTAAGATGTATAATATACACACGTGGACAAAATTGTTGGTACCCCTCGTTTAATTAAAGAAAAAACCACAATGGTTACATTGTGGTTAAATCAGACATTGCTTTTGAACCGTGGTTTAAAGGGGACATATCATGCTGATGCATGATTTAATAGTTACATATAATATAACAAATTTGAAAACAAGCCCTTACACCCCCTTAATTTTCAAAAAATGAGATATTGTATGTTTTCTGATATCCTAGAACGAGATTTGATGCCTCTTGTTACAACCAGCTCTAGGGGAAAAGGGAGGTAAGGTAAAAACCAAGATGTTGAGGTTTAAGTTATTTATTAAACAAAAAAGATAAAATTGTGATTACAAAAGGGTGAGGCAAATAACTAAATGAGTACTGTAATGAAAACAAAATGGGAACAAAAAGAGACTCTAATCTAGAGTTTTTACAACCAAAATCCTAATTAAATAAATTAACAAAATTAAATACAAACAGCACCCAATCTAATGTAAACCAAAACTAGCGTGTGAGCAGTATATCAATCAATCAAACAAACTAGTGCCTCAAATACACAGAGCTTCAAGAGTTTAAAAGAGTTTTTCTCAAAGTCTAACAAAGTCTCTCTCTCCATCGTGAGCATGGCTGGTTGCAGCTTGCTGCCGGGGATCTGGTGCGTCTCGTTTTTATACGGCCCCTTAGGCTCCTCCGATTGGCTGGTTTCCTCTGAACAATCAGTGTCCATCAGCGCACCTGCCTCAAATCAGTCGGCCTGCTGCAGCAGCCCCTGAGAAATGACACTCACGCACACAATCACTCTAACGCACGCTTGCTTGAGCATGCACACAAACACACACAAAGGGAGAGAGAGAGACTCCTGTACGGCGGTGGCCGTAACATCTCTCCACCTCCCTCAACCGGAGTGTGATCCGTAGATCCTCCGTTTTCACCCCAGCTTGGGTGACAGCGCTCGGCTCGGTGGCTGCGGCAGCCTCCGCTCCCACATCCACCTGGCCGCTGAGTGCCTGTGCGGCCGTGGCAGCCTCCGCTCCCACGTCCACTGACACACTCTCAGGAGCGCTCAACAGTTTTGGCAACACCCTGCCCTCCTCCATCAATTTTTGGGACAAACATTTTTTAATCTCTGCCTTTCGAACGTTTAAGGGCACAGAGATATCAAAAAAGTTTGCAATCAGCAACAAATTCGCCTTGGTGCACCGATCCAGTTTATCAATGGAGGGATGTTGTGCAAATTCATCTAAATCAAAGATTTTTAGCGACAAAAGTGCCAACCAAGACAATGCAGAGAAAATACAATTTAAATACTCACCGACCGAACAATAGAAAAATAGGACGAGCCCCCAAAAATATGTTATGCACCCGTCTAGGGGTAAGGCACGTAACAAATTTACAAGGGTAAAAGGGAAAAATCACTCTCGGTCTCCAAAAATATAAACAAAGCAATGATCAAAATTTTCACAATTTATTTACAATAACCAAAAATTCAAGCCAGAGGCAGAAATGTATATACAATAAACAAACTAAAAAGCAGAGATTTTAACAAGAAGAAAAAGGGTACAAAAACAAAAAGCAGCAATGGCTGGCTCGCAAAACAAGGATTTACCCCCAAAACAATTAACACACTATCTAACACAATACCACTACCAAAAAACTAGTAAATCACACAGATCACAAAATTCACAATAAAGTTTGGAGGCCAACAGGGATTCAACAACTGCTGTCAGAGAACGCCATCGTCCAGCTGCTCCCTGCGGCTTTTTGAAAGGGGAGCCGTTGCTCCGTGGCCAATGGGAGGGCTGCTTCTCCGTCATTCGATCGGCTCCCTCCGCCAATCGCGCCGGGGCACCTGAGCGCTGCTGCACCAACGATCCACCTGAAAGCACGAGCACTCACTCCCACAGGCGCACACACACACACAAACCATACTCACAGGAAGAGCAGCTCCACAAATAACAAAATTCTTCATAAAAATACGGCCAGGGCCGTAACAGGGAGAGAGAGAAACTCCTGTACGGCGGTGGCTGTAACACCTTCCCCCTTAAAGTGATGTTCCGGGATGGAACAAAATGGGTCCTATCACAAGGTTTAGGGCAGAAATTACCCCTACAGCAGTGTTTATGTGCAGCAGAAGCGCAGAGCGCTAGGACCAAGCACCCCCTTCCTCCTCCGGTCCTGATCGTCTGCTGATTCCTCTGCAGTCACACGGGGCCATATTTTACTTGACCAAAAACACAAATAAACGGACTCCCACCGAAAAAATCTGATATCGGTCTGCATTCACGCTTTATTTAGAGAATTTTCAGCGCGTTACTTTCACACAAAAACACCGCTAAATAAGGCTCTATTTCTCATAGCGCCGTGAAACGGCCTCCGCGGAAGAGCCAGAGGCTCTGCCGCGGAGGCTGTGGCTGTGGCTCTTGGGTTGTGGGAGCTGCGAGGACAGCAGCGTGTCACAGGAGCGATTTTGCGCTTTCAAAAGCATGTTGGCAGTTAGTGGACCAGACAAAGTCGACTTTGGGGCTCATCAGCACAGTTAAGGACTGAACAACAGACGAAAAATTACAACAAAAGCCGCGGTAGTAGCCAGCCATGCCCAGAAAACGGCGCAACGCTTTCAAGTATTTGGGACTGGGAAATCATTAATGGCAGCCACTTTAGCATCGAGGGGTCTCACTTGGCCCTGGCCCACCTGTCTACCCAGGTAGGTGACGATGGCTTTGCCGAAGTCACATTTGGCAAGGTTTAAGGTGAGAGACGCCGCGCAAGACGAGTGAACACCTGCTCGAGGATGTGGAGGTGCTCCTCCCACGTCATGGTGTACACGATTAAGTCATCTAAATACGCATTACAATTTGGCAAACCAGACAATACTGTGTCCACAAGCCGCTGAAAGGTAGCAGGGGCGTTACACATGCCAAATGCCATGACTGTACTGTAAGAAACAGTCCGGAGTTACAAATGCAGAGATTTTAGAGGCGCGCTCAGTTAAAGGGACTTGCCAGTAGCCCTTTAATAAGTCTAATTTGCTCACGAATTTTGCAGAGCCGAGGGTGACAACACAATCTTCCATTCTTGGAAGGGGGTACGAGTCAGGCACAGTTACAGAATTAACTTTTCGAAAATCGGTGATGAAACGAGGAGAACAGTCTGATTTTGCCTCGAGCAAACAGGGAGAACTCCACGAACTGGAGCTTGGCACAGCCAATCCGTTTTCTAACAGATACTCCTTTTCTTTTTTCATTAACTCTCGCTCTACGGGATTCACTCTATACGGGTGTTGCCGGATGGGTTTTGAATCTTTGACAGCAATGTCATGCTGCAAAACGGTGGTGCGAGTAGGAATATCATTAAAGAGACATTTAAAACGACCAATTAACGCAGTTATGTCACTCTGTTGCGCGCAGGTTAGGTGGCTTAACTGGGACGGGAGCGTTTTAAGCATCTCAGAATTCGGCAACCGAGCAGTCTGATGCGATGAATGACGCGTCTTTAAATAATCTTCATCAGTGCAAGAAGGCTCAGTTACAATTAACGCACTAGCAGCAACGTCAGGCTTCTGAGTTTTCGTCTGTAAAGCGGCAGTGAGATTTTTATCACGCGTAAAATACGGTTTAAGCATATTAATATGACAAACCCGGGTTTTACGCCTTCTCTCTGGTGTAGCAATAACATAATCTGTTCACTGAGGCGTTCACGGACCTCATACGGACCAGTAAATTTCACGGAGAGAGCGGAGCCAGGAATAGGCAATAAGGCCAGCACTTTATCGTCTACATTAAAACAACGAGACACGGCAGAACGGTCATAATGGCGCTTCATCACAGACTGAGGGGATAACAAACACTCTTTAGCGAGGGAATTAGCACAGTGCAACCTCTCACGAAATTTGGACACACAATCAAGAACGTTTAAACAAGAGGATTCAGAAGAGAGCAAGGTTTCCTGCAAGGATTTAAGTGGACCGCGGGGTGTGTGTCCAAAGACTAATTCTGCTGGACTAAATCCTATGGACTCTTGGACAGCATTTCTGGCAGCTATTTCCGGAGCATCGACTTTAACGTCTGGTGCCATCTTTCTAAGGCGCCTTGGGACTCAGGATGATAAGGACTGGAAATGGAGTGTTTAATTTTTAATGTTTTGAGGACTTGTTTGAAAAGTCGAGATTGAAAGTTGGTGCCTTGATCCGTTTGGATTACGCGGAGAAGACCAAAAGTAGAAAAGAATTTTGTGAGGGCCTTAATTACTGAGCTGGCTGTGATTTTACGCAGTGGAATGGCCTCTGGATAACGGGTGGTGATGCACATGATGGTAAGCAAGTACTGGTTACCCGATTTAGAGTGGGGCAATGGTCCAACACAATCTACAATGACTCGCTCAAATGGTTCACCTATTGCAGGGATAGGATGGAGTGGAGCAGGTGGAATTTTCTGGTTCGGTTTACCCACTAGTTGACAAATGTGACAGGAGTGACAGAATTTTACAACGTCAGATTTTAGACCAGGCCAAAAGAAATATTTAAGAATCTGATTGTACGTTTTGTTTACCCCCAAATGACCTGACCATGGGTTTTCATGAGCAATGGACAGCACATGTTGCCTATATGCCAATGGCACAACAACCTGGTAAACACCGTCAGAGTCAGTTAAAGAAGGAGACCATTTACGCACCAGTGTGTCTTCATTGAGGAGAAAGGCTACTGATTCAACACTTGCTTTGTCTTCACTTACCACACTTTCAAAGCAACGTTTTAAGGTCGGATCAGCCCTCTGCGCAGCGGTGAGGCGTTCACTGTCCACAGGCAGCGTCAGACTGCCTGACGGGGGTGAACTGTCAGAGCACACCGGCCCGGCGGATTCTGAGGGCGAAGATACAGGAGTTTTCTCCGTCGCAGTTTCTGCATTTTCCTCTGAAAAAGCAGACATAAGCACAGAATCAGACAACGAAAATTCATCAATTTTTCTAGCTTGTGCTCGAGTGACGGCACAAGACGGGAACAATTTAGAGTCAGATTCAGATACATTTACAATTTGGGCACTCTGAGGGGAATCCAATACCTCAAGCGCAGGGATTATTTTATCGCCAGACATGTCATTTCCCATCAAAAGCACTACACCTTTTATGGGCAGAGCAGGGCACACAACCACAGGGAAAACACCACTTACCAAGTCAGATTTAATGTGAATTTCATGCACAGGCTGCAGGGTATACCCATCTCGATTCCCTGTAAGGCAACACTATAACCACAAGCAGACTTCTCAGAGAATGGTAACGCACTGGGCAAGATTACAGATTGAGAGGCACCAGTGTCTCTCAAAATGTGCACTGGGCACTGATCAGCAGACTCACCTGTTAGTGATACCCACCCATCAAAGATGAACGGCTAGAAACAAGGATCTGGGTAGACAGAAGAAATAGGATTAGTTTTTGTACATTTTTCTGTTTTAATTAATCCAACGCCTTTAGGAGGCGGCCCATTACCGTTTTGTTCTTTTCTTTTTAATGTGGGGCAGTTTGCAATGAGGTGACCAGCTTTATGACAATAGAAACAATCTCTCTCATCCTTTTTGTTAAATACTCTGGATGTTACATTCTGAGGTGCTGGAGCACGAGGCTTTTCAGAGCCAGATTGAAAAACAGATTTGTGCGTAAGCACATACTCGTCAGCCAAAACAGAAGCAGCAGAGAGAGATGATACTTTCTGTTCATTTAAGTACACCACAATGCGCTCAGGCAGACAGTGTTTAAATTCCTCAAGGAGGATGAGTTCACGAAGTGTGTTAAAATCAGCTGCTTTGCAAGTGTTACTCCATTTATCAAAGAGCGTTCCCTTTTCCCTTGCAAACTAAACGCAAGTTTGAGAGGGGACCTTCTTGTGATTACGAAACTTTGGTCTATAGGCTTCCGGGACCAACTCATAGGCACGTAAAATTGCCATTTTCATACTCTCAAAATTTAAGCTGTCCTCTAAAGGTAGAGCAGCTACAGCTTCTTGGGCCTTACTGTGAATTTTGCATTGTAACAATAGTGGCCATGCCTCACAAGGCCACTGGAGCGTGGACGCAATGCGCTCAAATGCAGCGAAATAGCTGTCAACTTCATTGTCTCTGAAAGGAGGGACGAGAGAAATATTTTTGCCAATGTCAAACTTGTCACAGGTAGAGCTGGTAAGAGGGAGAGACATACCTGCATCCACAGATGCACTCGGTGCTGGACTTTCTCTCAGCTGGGCTTGCACCTCCAGCTGACGTAGGCGGACTTCCTTGTCGGCCTCAATTTCCAGCTTGCGTATTTCCAACCTCAGCTGATTTTGCCGACTCTCAGCCTTTTCCTGGGCCTCCATCTGGAGTCGAGCCAACCGGACCTTCAGTCTGGCCTCGCCCAGAGAATCGGTGCTGGCTGGAGAAAAGGGATCATAGCGTGGCAGAGTAAACAGCATTTTGGGCCGCTCACCCGCCTCACCAGTCTCCCGCTGTGCTGCAGGAGCAGCAGGCTTTGTCTCAGCTGCTGATCTGTGGCTACCCGCCCCCTCAGACCCAGGTGCGTACACAGGTGACTCAGGAAGCACCGGCAACAAAATCAATCCCAGCTCAACCAACTTACCTATAACAAGTGTTTTTAATTCTTTCTTTAGAATGGTTTTACTGAAAGAGACATCGAAATGAACAGCTATTTCAATCAATTGATCTTTTCTTAATTTATTAATTTGCTCCACGGTAGGATTTGCCAAGAAGCTGTCTAGGTCAAACAAAGCCATTGTACTTACCGGACACACGCAATTTAATTTTAGTTTCAGAAAAACACAATCTTATTTCTTTATTTAACAATAACTAAATTTGTATCGGGTCTCCTTTAACGGATTTTAATCCCGACGAGCCCCCATTTATGTTACGACCAGCTCTAGGGGAAAAGGGAAGTAACATAAAAACCAAGATGTTGAAAGGTTTAAGTTATTTATTAAACAAAAAAAAGATAAAATTGTGATTACAAAAGGGTGAGGCAAATGACTAAATGACGAAAACAAAACGAGAACAAAAAGAGACTCTAACCTAGAGTTTTTACAACCAAAATCCTAATTAAATAAATTAACAAAATTAAATACAAACAGCACCCAATCAAATGTAAACCAAAACTAGCGTGTGAGCAGTATATCAATCAATCAAACAAACTAGTGCCTCAAATACACAGAGCTTCAAGAGTTTAAAAGAGTTTTTCTCAAAGTCTAACAAAGTCCCTCTCGTGAGCATGGCTGGTTGCAGCTTGCTGCCGGGGATCTGGTGCGTCTCGTTTTTATACGGCCCCTTAGGCTCCTCCGATTGGCTGGTTTTCTCTGACCAATCAGTGTCTGTCAGCGCACCTGCCTCGAATCAGTCGGCCTGCTGCAGCAGCCCCCGAGAAATGACACTCACGCACACAATCACTCTAACGCACGCTTGCTTGAGCATGCACACAAACACACAAAGGGAGAGAGAGAGACTCCTGTACGGCGGTGGCTGTAACATCTCTGAAAATAGGTCATTGCGAGATGTCCGCAAGATTTAAATCATCGTGACGACACGAGGTACCTTTCTTTTTATTGAAGTAATCTGATAAAACACTTCCTCCTCTGTGATGTCCGTTAGCCACAAAACTGTCAGCGAGGAACACATCCACCAGCAGCAGTATGTAGCTCCCTAGCTGACATTCCCTCATTACCAGCTCTGGCCTGTAGGGGGACTCAATACACGGTCGCTGCTTTGAGCCTGCTGGAAAATACAGTAGAAGAAGAAGGACAGGCTGGCTCTAACCCTGATAGACCTGACCAATCAGAGCACAAAGGGCTGTGACGTTGCGAGGTAACTCTAGGTCATCCTGAGATCTGAGCTTTTTAACAAGAGCTTGATAATGGCCGAAAATGAGGATTTTGAGAACGCAATTGTGGGGCAATGAAGGAACTAAATGACTAGGGATGTAACGGTTACCGGTAAAATGATAAAATTTCCCACGGTAATCATTACCGTGTCTTTTTAAAATTACCGTTTTACCGTGTTTGACCACCAGCCTGTGTCAATAACGCACAGTAATGATGCTGTTTGCCTGGAAAAGCCTGAACTATGTATCTGTCCTCGATTAAGCGGCCTACACTGATGCGCGCATGCGCAGTTTGCATTGTTTGGCCTCTGAGTCTGAGAGCGAAGTTCGAGCCACAGCTGAGTTTCCTCGAAACAAACTCTGAAGTCTAGTTGAATTGTGGATTTTTACAAGGATCCTGAGGAGAAACTGATAGAAGACAGTCTCCCTGTCTAAACACGAAGCTGCAGCAAAAGAAAATGACGTGTGCGATTTCAACAGCAGGAACTCTTCGAGTAAATGAACTGACGGAGCCGCAGGGAGAGAGAGAGCGAGCGAGAGAGAGACCGAGCGCGAGAGAGAGAGGGAGGATTCAGTGAGCCGTACCTGAGAGAATGACAGGTAGCTTATCAGTAATTCTATCCAAAAATGTGTACATCTTATAAATAACAGAATTGGTGTCATTCTGGACTGTGTGCTTGCCTTCGATTTGCCGATTGTTCGCCGTATTTTGAGATAGATCGACTTTTTTCGTCAAAGTTCGTGTTTTATGGATTTAATCAATCTTAATTCGGAAAAATTTAGAGGAGAAAATACTGAGGAGATCTGCCGGGGAGAGGGTAGACCAGAGGAGAGTCATGAAGGGGGTAAATTGCTTCAGGGACTATCGTCATTTAAAAAAAAAGTCCTGGACATGGTCTAATATAAGGAGCTGTAACATGGACATTAATGCTGCAGGCAAACTAAAATGTGTGAGTGTATACAAAATAATTTAAGTTGTTTATTTTTATTTCTTATGAAAGAAGGGTAAAATAATCTACTCAAAGGGCATTTCTTGACACATTATTGACAAAAAAGACAGAAAAGAACCATGATGATAATAATATTGAAGGGGTTAAGCGATTAAATTGTGTGTAAAAGTACTTTTTGAACATTTTGAGCACACTGCAACAATACAGTGATAATAATGATAACCGAGATAATTTTGGTCACAATAACCGTGATACAAAATTTTCAGATCGTTACATCCCTATAAATGACTTGTACTGAAGGCAGAAATGCTTTACAGGCATCCTAGTCTGGCATAGTGAAAAGGAGAAACAAGCATGAATTGTCTCCTTTAAGAGAATTACTTTAAAAAATAAACTCATGAAACTGGCCTAGACAAAAATGATGGTACCCCTAGAAAGACTGAGAATAATGTGACCATAGGGACATGTTCAATCAAGGTGGGTCCTCTTATTAGCATAACAGGTGTCTGCCAACTTGTAATCAGTCAGTTGGCCTAGTTATGGGGTTACAAGTCATCACTGTGCTGTTTGGTATCATGGTGTGTACCACACTGAATATGGACCACAGAAAGCTAAGGAGAGAGCTGTCTCAGGGGATTAGAAAGAAAATTATAGACAAGCATGTTAAAGGTAAAGGCTATAAGACCATCTCCAAGCAGCTTGATGTTCCTGTGACTACAGCGGCACAGATTATTCAGGAGTTTAAGGTCCACAGGACTGTAGCCAACCTCCCTGGACGTGGCTTCAGGAGGAAAACTGATGACAAACTGAAGAGACGGATAATACGAATGGAAACCGAAGAGCCCAGAACAATTTCCAAAGACATTAGAGGTGAACTCCAGGGTCAAGGTGCATCAGAGTCAGATCACACCATCCATCACTGTTTGAGCCAAAGTGGACTTAATGGAGGACATCACCGTTGTAAGCAAATCATAAAAAAAATGAGACTGGAATTTGTCAAAATGCATAATGACAAGCCACGAAGCTCCTGGGAGAATGTCCTGACAAAACTGAAGCTTTTTGGCAAGTCACATCAGCTCTGTGTTCACAGATACAAAAATGAAGCATCGAAAGAAAAAAAACACTGTACCTAGTTTGAAACATGAAGGAGGCTCAGTTATGTTGTGGGGCTGCTTTTCTGCATCTTGCACAGGTTGTCTTGAATCTGTGCAGGGTACAATGATATCTCAAGACCATCAAGAAATTGTTGAGCAAAATGTGCGGCCCAGTGTCAAAAAGCTTGGTGTCAGCCACAGGTCATGGGTCTTTCAAAAGGATAATGACCCAAAACACATTGCAAAAACACCCAAGAATGGATCAAAACAAACATTGGACTATTCTGAAGTGGCCTTCTATGAGCCCTGATCTCAATCCTATTGAACGTTTGTGGAAGGATAAGGGTACCATCATTTTTGTCCAGGCCAGTTTCATTAGTTTGTTTTTTAAAATAATTCTCTTGGACTACAATTCAAAAGCAAAGTCTGATTTTCATTAGTTGATTTTCAGTAAATTTTTATTTATTATCACTTTTGTCAGTTTCAGCTTATTTCAGTGACTAAGTGGGTTTTTCTCTCTTTAATGGAAGGGTACCAACAACTTTGTCCACATCTGTATTAAGCCATTAATAAAGAGAGATATGATGCCAATCAATCAATGTTAAACAGAACCATGGGGTATGATGAAACTAAGAAGTACAGTTGAAAAGATACTATGCTATTAAATAAGGATAAAAGATGAGAATCGATTTAGATTATTTGATAAGTAATGATAGAATATGTGGGGCAATATGATTTGATTCCATAATGTTTAATCTTATACAGAACGATGAATACAATGAAACAATGAAAGACGCTGATTGATACGAAACAATGCCATTTATGAGGAAGGATATAATGCAAAATGATTTGAGTTTATTGATGAGCCACGATAACAAAAAATGTAGAGCGGTAAGATTTGATTCAACATGATTTAGCGTTATTCAGAACCTCGTGATACAATGAAACAATGTAACGTATAGATTAATATTGATTAATAATCAATATATAATTTTGTGTTATACGAGAACAAAGCAATACTTTATGGTATGATGGCATAATACGATGCAATACGAGTTGATTGGATGCGATGCCATTTTATATGATATGTAAGATATGATATCATGTTACATTGAAACTGAGATACGGTATGGTTGAATGATGTATGAGTAGATCTGATGATGTTAAACGATACAATATATAGAGAGCAATATGATAAGATTAAAACTGAATGATAAATCAAACGAAAGAAAAATTAAACAGACTTTGAAAGGCTGCGCTTCTGTCCAAAGAGTTTGTGTGGAGGCCTGGATTGTGCTTAAAGAAGCTTGATGTTGATTATTATTCTCACCTTTATGAGTCATTTTATTGATTTACTATTATTTATTTACTTATTAATTTAAATAGTAAAAAGTATGATAATTGTTTTCTGCTTTTCATCTCTTCTGTTTTTTAGACGACGTACTTTACCTTTAATGATGCGTGTCTAATGCGTGATGTCGTCATCCGGAAGCGGGTTATCGACGGGGCTAAGGCTCATGAAAGAAAAGTTTGTTTTGGTTCTAAGCAGTTCAACAGAAGGCATTTCTGTTCCTCATGGGACTGGGGGGTAGCCTGACAGCTTGTGAAGGGTGGGAGTGATGATCGATGTGTTGTCATATTGTGTTGGATATTTGGCCCCAAAATGACTTAATATAACTCTACAGAGTGATATTTACAAGATCTGACTCCAGCCAGTACTGGCATGTATTGTATGTACAATACCAAAGGTATGAATCAGTTTTTAGCAGGCAAAATAAGCTAATTTTTACATTGTAATTTCCCTTTTCTCATTTTTAAGGGGTAAAAAGTACTGGTTGGAGCCAAATCTTGCAAATGTCACTCTATTGAGTTATATTAAGTCATTTTGGGGCTAGATATCCATCAATGTACATAACCAGAGGCATGAATCAGTTTTTGGCAAGCAAAAAAAGCTGTTTTTCACATTGTAATGTCCCTTTGCTCATTTTTTAAGGGGTAAAAAGTACTGGTTGGAGTGAAATCTTGTAAGTATCACTGAAGCGGTGAGGTGCATTTCTGAAGTGTGCCTCCAGGCTGGTTGAACATTGGTGTGGGTCTGCTCAGTAGGTGAGTGATGGCGATTGACTTTCCTGGTGCCATGCAGTGCGTCAAGCATGCAAAACAAAAGAGGGAAATGGTCGGATAGGATTTATAGGAACACAGAAAGAGGCGTGGTTGAGGTGTGGTCCTGCTCCCAAAATTCTGCTTAAAGCTCCACAAAATATCAGCTCTAGGCAAAAATCCAATATCATTCATCCTCAATGTAAACCCTTTAAAATCTGGTTGCTTCCCTTTGCCCCTAACTAAGCAAAGTCGTAACAAAACACATTTTCCTTTCAAACATAAGATGCTTTGTAGTGAGCCTTATGCTATCTTTTGAAGGTCCACTCGGTAAATTGTGTTTTATGTAAGCTGTGAGCTTACATAAAACAGAAGACTGAGCGACCAAAAAACTTGAGCAATTTCCCCTCTACATCCTCGAAAATTTCCAGAGACTTTTAATCCTGGACTCTGCAGAAACTGCTCAGGGTTGGCTGTGGTTCTGCAAACAAGAAAAAAAATCCAGCTCTCCTCTGAGGCATCTTTGCTTTGACAATAATTTGTCCTCAGAGGTTGTAACACTGACATTGTTCGTGCCTCTAAACTGCAAACTGCTGCTGTTTTAAAGATGTCTTTCAGCAGGAAAAAATACATATAGCCTCTGTCAGGAGGTTTGTGCCTGCGGGAGCGTCAGATGGTAAACAGATGTTTGACAGGGCTGTTCACACACACCTCAATAAAGCCGATTGTGTTTGCGTATTCTCTTTGAGAGGTCGAGGCATGAGATGTCTGCTTTTGCATACACAATTTTCCTGAAATGTGTTTTTCAGTCATAAATATTCAGCTGACAAATTGAACAATAATGGAGGGAAACAGGCCATCTGACCCTGAGGATGACCTCTGCAGCATAATGGCAGACATGTTGTATTATCGAACAGCAGCCGCTGGATTTTGGTTTTAGTTAGGTGCTCATTATGTCACCTATGAGTCATCTGCTCCAGGAATTTACAAGCATGAGACACCAATGCCGTTTTTTCATCTGCTTCACTGAGCAAAGAGAAGGTGTGTGTGTTTGTGTGTGTGCATACTGTGAATCAAGTGAAGGTTATAATTTCTCACCTCAGTGAACCTTGATCAGATCTCAAACAAAAAAAGTATGGAGGTTCACAACTCACTCTCACAGTGATTGCTGGTTCTAAGGTTAAAAATTATAGGTTGTTTGTTATGTTGGCCAATGCTAAAACTGTCTTACATACTCAAGAGAACCCATAGTAGCTTTTTGGAGTCTTAGATGCACTTTTATTTGTTTAAATTCTCCAAGAGCACTTTTATGGACATATACTCACCAGTGTGATGGTCTAGTCAATCACTCAGGGTTGCAGTCACAAACAAAAAAGTACAACCAGAGATAAATCATCTGCTATGCTTCATGCTCTAGCACCCTTCCACCTGTGCTCTGGAGTAACCAGAGGAAACACCACTGAATGTTTTGATGTTATATGAATTATTGAATGTCGTCAATGAGATTTCCCATTATAAAGTTCAGCATTGTTTTGAGATGTCAATCTGGATTAGATCCAGATGAAACTTGCCTTGATGATGGAGACATGGACCTTATATTATCCTGTGAAATTCGAAGCAAGCCCATAAAAGGGCAGAGATACGTTTTTTTAATTTGACCCCATGTTAACTTTTTTTGCATTCAGACAAAAAAACTACTAAAATCTGATCATTTCTACTTTAAGCTATTGCCAACTCCTCCTAAAAATGTGCTAAATCTGTCCAGTAGTTTTTGAGTAAACTGGTAAACAAACAAACAATTGGACAAACAAACAGACAAACAAACATAACCTTCACGGCTGAGGTTATAATCAATAGAGTGATCACATTAACTCAGACTGTTTGATAAAACACACACCATCACCTCTCAAAGGTGTAGTGGTTTATTAGTTACTGTGTCAGGTGGTGTTTTGCAGGTGACTCTGTTTCTGAATGTCAGTGTGAAACATCTCAGCAGAGTTGACATCAGGGGTAACCAACCAGGTGACCACAAGCACCTGGTAGCCCTCTGGGAGCCAATGAGGGGCCCTCAGGGATATTTAAAAAATAAACTCAAGCTAGAGTACCATCACAGAACTTGAAAAAGACTCTTTTCAAATTTCGATTGGATAGATAGACGGAATGACGGACGGACGGACGGACAGACAGACAGACAGACGGATAGATCGATAGATAGATACATATCAGTTATTATTTGCAACTATGTTTTATGTCGACTTAAGCTTTAGCAATTTCATGCTATTAAAACTCATTGAGTTGAATTCAATAGATAGATATAACTATTGACAGAGCAACAGATAGAAAGTTGCATAGATAGATAGATAGATAGATAGATAGATAGATAGATAGATAGATAGATAGATAGATAGATAGATAGATAGATAGATAGATAGATAGATAGACATATTATTCCAGACTCAAAGATCCATATAATCAAAATACAAAAGTATAAATACTGACAATAAAATACATCAACATAGAAACATATATTTACTCCAATGTTTCTAGTAACAAAGGAAATACCTAACACTTCATGAGAGTTGAGTGACATCAAAATTTCATTTTCTGAAGCAGTTAATCAGCACCCAAATTGGTACATTACATTTCTAAGCGCAGCGTGCAAAGTGGGGACATTTTACGTGACAAAGAACTTGCTAACTCTTGGTAATTTGAAAAACATTCTGACAGCATCACTGCCACCTGCAACTCAACTCGAGCACTCTTAAAAATGAATAGGAACCAAAGTTTAGAAAAAGTGAGCTCTTTAAAACAGACAAGGTTATATATGAGAGAATTGAGGAATCGCTAGATGGATTTTTTTATAAATAATTCATGTATTTATTTGTATAAATTCATGTATTTATATTTGTTATTTGATGTATTTATCCCTGTGCTCTCATTGGTCAATGTTTCTGATGTGGGGGGACAAATTGTGGGAGGCAGAACAAAATCAAACCTGTGAGACTTTCGGTCATTATGACACTCTACATGAGAAGAAACAACTGATTTTCGCAGCTGGCAGGTCCTGAAACCCTACAACTGTTGGGGTTGGGCCATGTATTTCCTTATTTGTAACCTAGTTAACTAGAGGTTAGTTACTCATTTGTTAACAAACAACTTTACCAGTTTTTGTGGCTTTATAATGAGCGTGACTGAATGGAGAATTAAAAGACAGTTGAATGAACTTTGGGGTGAGGAGCAGCGAGACAAACAACACTGACCAAACTGCTTCAGTAAAGGAGCTACTTTAGCCTCAGTCCACCACAGCTCGAAACCTTTCCACAGGGTCAGCAGAGAGGGGGAGCAGAGCGAGGGCTGCTGTCAAATCAAACCTCCACCACCACAAATACACACAAATACACACCCTCATGACTCACATCCAGAAAGTAATATAAAAACGTAAACAACTTTGACAAAAAACACGCAGCGGCTGAGAGAGTTGCAGAACAGCTGAGGGTTGAGATGTGTTGGTGTGTAAAGGGGGAGGGCCGGGTGAGGAAGGGGTGAGGAGCTCACTCATATTGAATGGGCTCCACCGCTCTCTGTTTGTAGCCTGAGCCAGGGCTCAGATTGAGGGGGACCGGCTCCTCCACTGTTTCTTTGCCTGCGGTCATATTGACTCCAGCCAGGCTGCTGGGTCTGATTTGACTGCAGGCGATGTGTGGGCCTTCTTGGCTGCATGGCTGCCTTCTCCACCGATGAGGAGAGGTGAGGAGGCTGTGGAGAAAGGGAGGGGGGTTTGAGAGAAGCCCTGTGAGCGAGTTTAGTTTTCCACAGGGCAAATACCCATGCTCCCATCCTCCAAATTAATGAGATGAAGTCCCGATGATAACGATTTTGACAGCTTGTCTGTCTGCTATCTGCCTGCTGCTCGCTGTCTGTTCGACAGGAATTCCAATGAGCGTGGTCTGACGACGGCTTCCATTGGTAATTGTGTTCCAGAAGGCATCTTAATGAATCTAAATTGGTAAAGCCTCTATTCCTGTTCCACTAATCAGGATTAGCTGATTCACAACCCAGGCATCACTTCATTATCCTCAAAACAGTTTGAAGCAAAATAATCAAAATAAGTTGCCAAAAACATCAGAGCATTAAAAATAGATCCAACTTCCACATTCCTCTGCTCCATGACATCACTCTGTGAGGGTGCCACAGGTGAAATGCTCCTCTGATAAAGCTATACTTAGAGAGTGAAAGCTGTCCACCCTCTCAGTTGTAAAGTTTAGCAGGAGCACACTGCAGCAGATCTTTGATACATGAGGTTTTACTTGACGTGTTACAGCTTCCTGTACATGCAGACACCAAAGGTGAGTTACGATGACAGCTGCTGAAAAACACATTTCAGGGTCTGTCTTTCTCATCGCTCAGAAAGTTCGATCTCATGGTCTCTTCATCCTGATTTAAAGCTAAAAGTCACTCACATGATATGGGGGGGCAGCCCATGTGGGGGCATGTCACACCCAAAATTTAGCCTGAGGTGTTAAAAAATGAAGAAGTGAAAAAACACTGATTATTTCTAAAGCAACAGAAGTTATTATGAAGGAAAACTGCATACATGTACATTATCTATCCATCCATCATTTGAATCGCTGATCTCTTTCACAGTTGGGGGCCAAAAGGGGGCATTGCCTGAGAGAAGCTATGCATGCATTGAGAGAACATGCACACATCATCTAGACAGACTCAGAGGTTGGCACACGAGCAATTGTTTTGCTGTAAAGGTGTCTTCACACCAAATGCGACTTGAGTCTCCTCGGCAACCACTCTACATGCAAAGTCAATGTACAGCCGCGATGGATGAATGATTTATAAACATACTGTTAATTATATATTCTATACATTTACCTACGAGAAACCATAAACTAATAATATTGTTTAACAAAAATCTGGTAAAGCATTTCATCATGCATTGCTCAGTGAAATGATTAAAAGTTTAAACAAAAACAGATTCGATTCAGTGTTTCAGTATTCCACCTGTTCCACTACTTACTTATATACTTGTAATCTGTTTTATGGCCTTCGTGTCTTTTTGCATAGCAACGGCTTGGACAATTTTAATTTGTAGACTGGAACTATAGTGAGGGAAAGTGTCACATCTCAGTCTGCAGCCTCAGTCTCTCCCACAGCCTGTCACTCCCAGCTGCACCATAATCAGTCCTGACTCACCTCACCTGTGCCGCCGCTCACACCTGCACCTCATCTCCCGTAATCAAGCCAGCTACAAAAGCCCCAGCTCCACACTCAACCAGCGTCAGACTGTCGTCGCACTCATGCTGAGAAGTCCAGACTTGTTTCCCGGATTGATCACCCGTTGCCGACCAGTTTCGTCCCAGACTCTGCCTCATACGCCTGACCCTCGGCTTGACTCCAAGGTATCGACTAGCTTCTGTCCTGCATTCACCCGCCTGTCTGAATCCCCGGCTTTCGATCCTGCTGAAGTCTTCTGTTGCCGAATCCAGCCAACTCTACGTTGTGACCCACGTCTGGTATCTGACCCTGCTTCCGTCTCCTGTTGCCGAATCCAGCCCGCTCTACGTTGTGACCCACGTCTGGTATCTGACCCTGCTTCCGTCTCCTGTTGCCGAGCCCAGTCTGCCCTTCGTTGTACCATTCGCCTGGTGTCTGACTCCCTGCCTGTCTTCGACTACCCGAGTTCGCCTGAATCACTCCTCCAAGTGTTCCTGAACGCCTCAGCTCGTCTGTGTGTGAGTCAAGCCTGCTTCACCTCCTTCTCTAAAGACTGTGTGAGCTTCTGTCACTGCATCTCCTGGGTGGCTCAGTCGGTAAGGCGTCCGACTGTTGATCGAGCTGTCGCGGGTTCGACCCCCGCTCAAGCCACAGCCTGCTCTCTGTTTAAACGGTGTGGGTGTCAGTTTTGGACTCCTCTGAGGTGCTGCAATCAGAGAAGTGTTCGTCTCTTGGGTTCGCTGCCGCGGGTTGAAGCCCCGCTCAAGTCGCAGCTACATTCCTGTAAAGACTGTGTGAGCCCCGCTCAAGTCTCCGCATCTCCCCTGAAAAGGCTGAGGGAACCGTCATCTGAACAGCTCCGGGTTAGCTCAGTCGGGAGAGCACCCGTCTACAAATCCCCTGGTTGCGGGTTCGCAGCCCGCTCTGAACTGTGTTTGGTCTTGGTGTTAATAAAGACTATTCTCATTAAAACTGCTTGCTTCTGGGTCCTACCTGCAAACGTGTCAGGAAAGGGGATCTGAGAAATCCATAACATGTATGATTGGCTGGTTATTTCATAGAATGGAGTCTTTGAATTTGCTTGTGTATGGTTGGAGGGGTTTCTGATTTTGAAAATGTTTATAATATCCCAATTAATAGATTACAGATGCAACATGTGCACACATGCCAGAGGTTCTCTTTCCAGCAGGACAGAGACAATAATATGCCTTCACAGGATCATCTGATGCATTCTTGTCAAATTGAATCCAAACATTGTATTTTATTTGAGATCTGTGACGAGAATGAATCTGTCCCCTAATGAGATCAGCACCATGCTGGTAAACCCAAATCTCATAGTCACCATCATTTTTTTGATGCTCAGCAATGTAGCCAGGGGACTGTTTGATTTGGTATGTACCGCATGTTATGGTCTCAAGGTATTCCAGATCCACATGAGGGAACGAGATATCAGATGCTTCAAGCTTCTGCCATTCACTACGAGCTCTACGTCACATATTTGGGTCTTCTGCAACTCGTTTTGCCAAAACATTGTCTTTTTTTAAAAGTGAAAGCATATGCTGAGCCATCTTAGTATCTCGTTCCTCTCGATCTGGATCTGAAACATATATTGGTCCTCTGAAGGCATTGAGACATGCAGTTACTATGCGCACTAATTTGCCAATGACCTCAACGAAATAATTTGAGGTAAGTTGTTCCTTAAACAACATCCACTTTAAACGCCCGTGGTAGGACTCTACTATCCATCTTGTTTTGGTACAGCAACGATCACTATTTGCTGTTGAGGAATCCAATTGGGATTTACCAGTTGGTAAAAATGACGGCATTCTAGCATCATACCCCAACTTAGCAAGAAGATCTAAGGCATCCCTGAAACCGCGATCTACAATCATATTGTCATTTGCTTCTAACCAAGATTTCAATATTTCAATTTTTTCCATGATGAGCCGAGTTATTGTTGCATCATTTACATTACCATGGTAGGGGCCAACAGTGTCTAAAACATATCCATCAGGCAGTACAACTGACATGAATTTTAGGTAATTTCGTTTTTTCTGTCCTCCGTAAGATGCCCTCTGAAACTGATGATCACTGCATTTGTTGAGGTAGATATATGTACCATCTAAGATAAGAGTGACCTGGTCACCATAAAAAGCTTTAGTAAAGACAGTGTTGTGAGTTATGGCATTGTGGCTTGAAATATGATTTGTGCCAAGGTATTTGGGAACAACTATTGTGTTCAAAATATCTGCAATTGTATGAAAATATCTTGACAGTGTAGCTTGGGAAAGATTAGTAAGCATGGTCATTTGATTCCATGAAAGGTTTGTTTTCAGTTTTGCCCAAAAGTAAAGAAGCAAATCTATTGCTCTGGAACTATCACTTGAACCTGAAACAAGATCAGATTCACACATGTCATACATGTTCTGAAATTGCACCAATGTCCAGCCAGTCCATGCATGGCAGTCAGAATCTGACAAGGTTTCAAACTTCAGTTTGGGTGATGTCTCATGTTTGGATACTTCATGTAGAATATATATAATATATATACTTCATATATAGAATATATGAAAAAAATATATAATTCAATTGAATACACAATACTAAATTGAAGTTAACATCCATTTGCTGCAAATTGCATGAAATAAAACATTACCCTTGATATAATGCAAGACATGGAACAGTATCCTGATTCTTCCACAGTAACCCAACCTGTTAATTGAACAACTTTACAGGTCTCAGAATTTGATGATTTTTTTTCCCACTTTGAGAATATATATGTGGCCAAATAATTTGTAAGTATTTTATTTGTACAGCAACTGTAAGTTGGTCAGACACATCTCTAAAGAACTGAATTTGTTGAAAAAATCATTTAAAAAAACTATTTTTTTTCCAGTTAAAATTCAATAACTTCTTTCAATTGTAATACTTAGCTTTACATTTGATTTCAAAAGATGCACCAGACTTCAGTGAAGGTGATTTGACCCAATTTGATGATTTATTATTTGTGTTTGAGTAAGTTTTGGGGTAAAGTGTGCACCCTGGCTCACACCTATGGCAATGATCATAAAATAGGTCATAGTACAGGCCCTGGATGACTTTTGGATTTTCTAAAGGTATATTCTTGGGAGTCTCGGGGTGTACTATAAATACCACACAATAAACAAAAAATTGGGCTGTGGGCAAAATTACATGTATTGTGAAAGAGGTCCTTTCTTGAATTTCTGAGGTCCTGTTTTACACTTAGATAAAAATGAAACATCTACAAACCTTTATTAAATCCCAGTATGGTTTGAATGTATAAATGAACAGAAACAAATTTAACTTTTGTCTAGTTTTCGTCAGGGGAGAAAAAGGTTGTTGATGAAAACTATGACGAAAACAATTAGTCAACAAAATGAACACCTCTCTCATGCTGAAGGTTTTATATCATCCAGGATCTTGTCCTCAGACTGTCCCTAAAGGACAATAATCTTGAAGACATCTACGAAAACACAAAGCAGCGAGGAGGAGATTCCTTTGTCTATTCAGCTCATGCTGCATGAAAACAATGACAAAGACACAGAGCAGCTGTTCTTTCCAGCACAGATAAATCACAGGAGCAGTTTTATGTCTGTGTTTTATATGAATGTTGTCAGAGAGGAGCAGACTTTGACTATCCGACACTTTTACAGCAGCTCTATGATTCAGTATTTAAAATAGGCCACGTGTGCTCAGTCATCTTCCATGTCACTTCTCTCTACTGTTCGTCTGTTTAATATCTGGGATTTCCCATCAGCCTGTTAATGTCATGTGATTCTGTGTGAGTGAACATGGGAGTTATTGATGGCAGCAGCATGTTGAAGCATCATGAATCTGTTGTGTAATCCTGATGATGTGAGCAAACAAGTGTTATTTACAGTGATGAAAAAGCTCATTGTAAAATGCAGTTACTACTGAGAAAAGTAGCTCACCACACCTTTGCAGGTATCATCATTATTATCTTTGCCATAAGGTTAAGTTTTAACATGTGTATGCTTGTTTGTTTGTGAGCAAGATTGCACAATTTTACTGGGCAGATTTTGCTGAAATTTTCAGGAGATGTTGGTAATGACACAACTTAAAAATGATTAGATGTTGGTGATCCAGAAAACCTCCATTAGTGAACAAACATTTTTGACAATAGCTGTCTAAGGGCGTTTTCACACCAACCACATTTAGTGCGCACCAAAGAAGTTTTGGCCCAGGGTTTGGTACATTAGTGTCAATGTGAATGCAACCACCGCACTTTGGTGCGCACCAAATCAGCCGGTCCGAGACCTTCATGACGGGGTGGTCTCGATCCGCTCCATCTCCCTACATTTGGTGCTGTTTCACTGGTGTGAAACAAAGTGGTCCGAACCGATCTGCTTTTGATGCATTACTTCCTGTTAATCCCGCGGTTGAATCTTTTGCTTACTCAATTTGTCGATTTGTTTATTCTGGTTGAGGATTACTATGATTTATGAGGGTCCAGAAGGTCGCTGATGCCGTCTCAAACACAATACAAAAAACACATTTGAAGGAAAATGTAGAAGAGAGCGAAATGTAAACATTGGTTGTCTGGTGTAGGAAATGGTTACCATGGTAGCCTCTTCCTCGTTCTCCTCCGTAGTAGGTTTGGTAACCAGTTACGTGCATATTGCCTCCTGCTGTTTCAAACTGAGTAAATACACAAGTGGGTCTGGGCATGCTTCGATATTGCCAGTGTGAATGCAAGGGGGAGGGGGGCGAACCCATGGTGAACCGCGCTGCAGCATGGTTCAAAACAAGTGGACCCAATGTGAAAACGCCCTAATTCATAATGGTAGGAACATGATTCTGAGTACTAAGTGGGGAATCATAGCCTTGCAGAGCACACGGACCTGCCCGATTCTCAAATCATGCATTTCCATCTTGCCAGCCTCTGTTGTCCAATGGTTTCACTCGGCTAAATGCTTACCGGCCCAATCAGGGAAGAGCAGCAGGAGCTGCGGGCGTGACAACAACAGAAAGTGACAAGGAAGTGAATTCACTTCTTGTTGTACAAATAATGGCGGCTAATGTCGGTTAGCTGCCAGTTATACTCAGTTATACAAGTTATACTTGGCGAAATATGCTCTCCTCATCAGTTTACTTTCGAAGTAAAGGTTTATGTCACATATAAGTGTTTAATGATACGTCTGTGATGTATAATTTAATGAGAAATGATAGTCTTAAGGTAGTTAAGCTATCGGCTAATGGCCGTTAGCCGCTACAGCTAACAGCTAATAAGGGCAAACAACAGTTAACGGCTGCTAGTTGTTTCGACTAACAACAGTTACCCGCTAGCAACAGTTACTGTTGTTTGCTCTTGTAAGCCGTTAGCCCACGTCATAGCAGCGCTGCTTGATATGTATTGGTCTGTGCTGAGTGACATCACAGACCAATACATTTTTGCAGGGCTCTTCCCCAGATGGATTAGTAAAATATTTCAAATATGGAACTTTCCATATGGCATGTAGTAGTAGTAGTAGTAGTAGTAGTAGTAGTAGTAGTTCTTTATTTGGTCTGTAAGGCAATTTCATTTACATGCACTTTTCAATCTCTTTTGTTATTTCTTTTTCTAAACAATGATCGTAATGCTGATAACCATGAAGAGAAGTAGAGAATACTAAATGAATGTAATAACCAGACCAAAAGGCGTAGGCTGAAGCCTAAGCTTATTGCGCCTACCCATTGAATTTTTAAATAAACATCATGCTAGAAGAAGTTACAAACTGGGATAATACAAACACAAAACAAGCAAACAAACAGAAAAAAAACAACAACAAAGGAAGAAAAAAAACAACAAATTGAAAAAAGGGAAGAAAGAATCTGACCTTTTTTTTTTTTTTTTTAGAATTTTGCTCATAATTTGACATAATGTAGACCTATATAGGACACTTCTATAAACTACGCATATATATATATACATATATATATATATATACATATACATACATATATATATACATACATGCACACATCTACATACACATACATATATATATATATATATATACATGCACATACATACAAACATACATATACACATACATACATATACATACACATATACATACATATGTACACACATACATACATACACATACATACATATACATGTGTGCACATACACACACGTATATATACATACATACGCACGTACACAAACATACATGTACACCCACACCTCCATGCACACTATGGCTAAATATTTATCATTCTAAGGTTCTGTATTTGTTAATTGCTTTTGCTTTATATATCTTTTTAAATGTATTTAATGAGCTATAGTTTTTTAAATCTATATCCAAGCTATTCCATAGTTTGATCCCAATGACCGATTCACATCTGGCTTTATTATTTATCCTTGCGTCATTTCGAATGAAGATGGCAGTTCCTCTAAGGTCATCGTGGCTCTCTCTGGGGTGGAACAGTTCCTGGACACAGGTTGGAAGCAGGTGATTGTACGCCTTATACATCATGATTGCGGTACTTAATTCAACAATATCCTGTAGTTTCAAAGTATATACATCAATGAATAGCAAATTTGTTGGTGCATAGTAGTCTGATTTGCTGACGATTCTTATGGCCTTTTTTTGAAGTAAGAAAATTGGTTTGATAGCTGTCTTGTAGTTGTTCCCCTAAACTTCCACACAATAGCTCATGTATGGGAGTACGAGGGAACAGTACAAGATGTATAGTGATTTATTATTTAGGATTGGTTTCATTCTGTACATTATTGCTATGGTCTTTGATATTTTAGCCCTTAAGTTATTAATATGTGTTTCCCAATTTATTTTATTATCAATTGTTATGCCCAAAAACTTTGTTTCAGTAACTCGTTTGATTTCTACATTGTCAATCATAATTTTGGCCCCTTTGGTAATTGGTCTATTAACAAAGATTATGAATTTAGTTTTATTGATGTTTAGTGATAGTTTATTAATATCAAACCACTTCTTTAATACAGATAGCTCGCTTTGTACTGTGTCCAAGAGCAGGTCCAGATGTTTTCCTGAGCAGCACAAACTTGTGTCATCAGCAAACAGAACACATTTCATTTGGTTAAAGATCTCACACACGTCATTTATGTACATAATAAAAAGCCTCGGACCCAGAACTGAGCCTTGCGGAACTCCATATGTTATTTTTTTCTTGTCTGACTCAGCACTGTTCATGTGCACATACTGGAATCTATCGCTGAGATAGCTTTTTATCCAATCATTAGCTGTCCCTCTAACTCCATATCTTTCCATTTTTTTCAATAGCAGCCCATGATGAATAGTGTCGAATGCCTTGCTAAGATCAATGAATACCCCTACTGTATATTGCCTATTGTTTGTTGCGGTTGTTATTTGTTCTACTAAGTCGATGACTGCCACTGAGGTAGACATATTTGGTCTGAAGCCGTACTGATGCTTAGTGAGTAAATTGTGTTTTTCAACAAAGCTGTCAAGCCTGGCTGCAAACAGTTTTTCTAAAATTTTAGAAAATTGTGAGAGCAGAGAAATTGGTCTGTAGTTTGTAAAATCATACTTGTCTCCACTTTTAAAATTAGGGATTATTTTAGCAATTATCATTTTACTGGGGAAGATGCCGGTTTGAAAAGATAAATTACAAATGTAGGAAAAAGGTGTTACTATTGCATAAATTATTTCTTTAACAAGCATCATATCTATGTCAGTATTTTCTGTAGACCTTTTGTTTTGACATTTTTTGACAATCTCTATTATCTCACTCTCGTGCACTTTCTTGATGAATATGGAACTGGGATTTGGTTTAATATTTCTTACATCAACGCCTTCAGTATCTGTAGGCTCCACAATTGCACTTGCTAATGTGGGTCCTACATTAACAAAAAAGTTATTGAATTCATTGACTATTGTCTCTTGCTCATGTATGATTAGGTTGTCTTTGTTCAATTGTTTTGGATATTCTGCTTTTACTTTACCTTTTTTGATTATACTATTTAATATTTTCCAGGTCCCGTAAGTGTCACTCCTATGCTTTTCCAATAGTTCATGATAATACTCCTTCTTTTTAATTCTTGTAATACTTATTAGTTTATTCTTATATGTTTTATACCTATTTTCTGCTTCCTTGGTTCTATCTTTCATATATTACTTGTATAGTAGGTTTTTCTTTTTGCACGCATTTTCTAAGCCTTTAGTGATCCATGGGCTATTTTGTCTGGATTCTTTTTTATTTACAAATGTTCTTACGGGACAATGCTTATCATAGAGTTCAATTATAGTAGATATGAATGCTTCATAGGCCTGATCAGGGTCTTCAGTACCATAGACTTCATCACAGGTCTGTGTACATAGATCTTCCTTTAAGGCGTTGACAGCCCCGGGCATTCTTCACCTTATCTGCTTGAGATGATACTTATTTATATTTGTGTCCTTTCTTAATAGTTGTTTAAAGATACCAAAAACAGGTAAATGATCAGAGATATCATTCAAAAGCAATCCTGCTGTTATGTGGCATTCAATTTGATTTATAAATATATTATCTATTAATGTGGCTGTATCTACCGTAATTCTACTAGGTTTGGTGATTATTGGAAATAAACTGTTACTATATCTTTCATTTATAAAATCTGTTATTTTTGGGTTCCCATGGGGGTTTAGAAGGTCCACGTTGAAGTCCCCACAAAGTATGTGTATTTTGTTACCTGTATTTCTAAACATGTTATCGAGTTTTTCATTGAATATATCTAAACAAGAGCCAGGTGTTCTTTATATACAACTGATTATAATATTTTTAGATTCTGCAACATCAATTTCTATCGTTAAACATTCCATAACTCCATCAATGGTGGTCGTCATTGACGGAACCACTCTACACCTTAAAGCCATATCAACATACAACAACATTGCAACTCCTCCTGATTTGGTATAGGTCCTGTCTGCTGTGAACAACTCATATCCTTCCATTCCTACATTATAACCCTTGTCTTTATTGAGGCAAGTTTCGGATACTGCAGTGATATTGAATTTGCTGAATTGACTTAGATATTTCTCGATTTTTGAATATTTATTGTGGAGACTCCTGGCGTTGAAGTGAATTAGTGAAAGTTCTCCTTCAGTCTTAATGCGTTTAAAATGTTCATAGTATGTTCAATCAGTATAATATTCACAGCTGTTATTTATGTAGTTAAAGAAATTATTTTCAGGATCTATTCTGTTCTCAAAATCTTGCATTTTGTATTCCACATGATCAAATGTTTTCAGGTTAAGGTTTTCATAAGCCAATTACAGTTCATGAACGGAATTACCTCCACCAACAGCATCAGTAGAGTCAAGTTCATGATCATCAATGTCCCTAAAAGAGAACACAGTTTCTTCCTGACTAGTAGTCATCTTCTTTGGAGTAGTCCGTTCTTAATGTCACTTTCCATATAAGATTACAACCATCAGTCCTGATTACGATTCTGCAACCATGCACACACACGCAACCGTACGGACACACACATGTCCCCAGAGCGCATGCAACCGCTCTGGCGCACACACATGTCCCCACACATGCCCACACACTGGCACTCATGCATGCACACGTACCCTTTAAAGGCCCAATATGTAGGATTCCACTTATTCTGCTCTCGAGCTCCCTCTGTGGTCGTTGGTGTAACTGCACTGTCGTAAAACCGAGCGCCGCACAACAGCGTGTATTTGTTTACATGAAGAGGAAGGAGCCGAGCCGAGGACCTCCAGAGAGACATATAAACCATGTGGACTGATCAGGCACAGTCTGAGCATGTTTCTTTCCTAATGTATCGTTTTTCAAGCATCAGCAGTCAGTAGTTAGCTCAGCGTTTGCATGTGTATTCTGTAAGTTTGCCCGCAGCTTTTAGCCTGGGGATAATGGCTGATATATAATGGCGACCTAGGAGGGACTCGTTTGTTACCCGCTAGTAGAGAAAACTTTACGAGTTACAAACTTTGTAAACTAAGCTGAGGCCCTCTGAGACATGACTGTGGTAGGATGACTCTATGCTCTCTGCAAAGCTGCTAAATATGAGACGAAGAAAACGCCGATAATGACGGAGCAGAGTGATGACACAGCTGAGCTACACCATCATCTACAGTTTATGAAACACGTAAAGAATAAACTCCATCAGCTGTGAAAAACTTTAACACATACGAGTTAGACAGCGGGCATTAGGCAAAAAGTTACGCTGTAACGTTACGTCTGTTCATTTGTGTAATTTTCTGCTTCGATGTGTATGTTAGACACAGGACTGAGCCTCCAGTTCAGACCCCTGAGAAGAGAAGAAGAATCAGAGATGTGGAGGTCTGGAGGAGCAGCAGAGAGATCCAGCTGACCAGAGGAGACCTTCTAATGTGTTTTATGTTATGATGTGCAAAACTCACAAATGTAATACTGTGTAACTCATTTTATTAACATTAATAAAGTATATGTCATATAAACTGCACACCTACTCATTTCAATAACAAAAAACTTTATTTGTTCACAAAAGGCAGTTCAAGTCTTGGGAGCAGGTTGGTTCAGGACGTTGAATATCGAGTTATTAGGAAATCTGGGTTATGTCGTGGTGTTTGCTGAAGTACAAAATAAAACTACTTACCATTATACAATTAGAACAAATACAGAAAAAATTAGGCGATAGTAAAACTGAGTGTAGGGCTAAAATAATACAACAGAGATAAAGATCGAATTGGAAAATATAAAAATGCCTGAAAGTCAAGAGAAAAAGTGCTACAACACTGAATATCAACTTATAGAAGCATGTAGAAATGTTTTTATTCAGAGTAAATATGCAGGACATCAGAAATGATTAAAGAATATTCTCATGTGTAAATACTTCAGTGTTTGCTAACTTGTAAAATAAAACTGGCCCAAATCTCCCCCTTATTTACTGTATTATACAGAGAAAGAGCTGAAGTGGAAATGAAAGAAGTGGCAGCAGGTTTCTGGATCACTGAAGGCTCGGTCCATTTTGAATCCTCATCAGAATCACGGCTTTCTGAAGGTCTTGATGTAACTGTGTTCTTCTGTGTCTTTAAAATCCGATAAACTCCAGCTCTGGGATATTTTTGATTGTAGTTCTGTTGATACCTGGAAAGAGAAAAGACTTTTATTTTACAGTTTTTTATTTCACATCTGTTTAGTTTGTAGTTGTCAAATACCAAGTATTTCGAGTACATTTTGTTGTGTATGAAGATTAGATGGATTGCAATGAGTAAACCTGTTTGTTATTTCACCATGAAAGAATAAAATCTTTATGAACCCCCCCCCCAAAAAAGGCACATTGTTACTGTAAATATGGCAGGTATAGAAGAGAGATCAGAAATAAAATACAGTATTTATTACATTATTTGATTTATAGGTTTACAGAAGCACACTGCATTGTACCTAATTGTCATTCAATACAGACTATAATCTTCACACAGTACATTTTTAACTATTTGGATAGATCAAGCACACAAAGGTTCATTAATGACAGTAAATAGTGAAACTATAATCATAAACTTTGAGCCCTGCAGACATTTCAGAAAACATACCTCCTGTTTTCTGACTCCTGTGGTGGTGTTAGTGTCTCCTGTCTGAAGCTGATGCTGATCACCTGAGCTGATACCTGAAATAAATACTGAGCTCAGTGAACTGGACAGAATATATTATGGTCATCTCATGCGTCTGCGTTACGTTTTCTATGTAATCATCTCCAATATTACAGAATAACAGGACATGAGCTAACTTCAGATCATCTGATTGTTGGTTGACAGCCTCTGAAGTGTTCAACACTCAACATCACTGCTGTGCTAATCATCATAATAATATCAGATTATAAATCTAATCGATCATAACTCATAACAACAGCATGTGAGGCTAACACACATGCTAACAGTAACAGTGTATTTCTTTCTTATTTCTCTGATCAGTAAAGTGACAGAATAAAAACCTCAGCAGCTCAAATCAAGTATGAAACTTATAAAGACTTCTTTACTCACCCTGTCACAGCAGCAGAAGAGCTCACAGTCTGACATCAGCCTGTTGATTCACGTAGTTCAAAACATCGCTAAAGTCCGTCCAATCTTCTCTCTGGTCCGGCTTTTTACTCGTTTTTTCCTCCTCTGTCTTTCCCAGTCCTCATCCGTCATAGTCCTCTTTCATATCATAGCCTCAGCTTTCATAAAAACAGGACACACGCGTCTGTGATCCGCTGTTTACATCGGCCATAAGCTGAACTCCTCCGGAGCCGTACAGCAGTTGAACCGCTTTACGGCAGTAAACCGCGGCTCGCGCCCAAGAGTTACTGAGCGCCAGTGAAGCTGTCAAGGCTGCACGGGGGGAGAGAGGGAGTGACTATTCGCATTATTTACTGACTCTCCACTGTTAGAAGGCCTTGAAAACAGTTAAGATAAGGTGTTAAAGTTACATATTGTTACTTTAACACGTACAATAAAGCCTGCACACCCGCACGCCCACGATAGTCCACCGCACTGATCAACCTGACAGAAGCCGCTTGTCCATCCTTGAAGAAGAAATAAATCAAAAAGAGAGGGAAAAAATCAAAAAAAAAAAAAAAAAGAAAAAGCCCAAAAGAAGAACACAGAAAGTTCCCAAAAGAGATGAGGTTCCATCACAGACCCTTCGGCCCAGTGGCACTCCAAATAAAAAAAGTACATTGCCAAGCCCAGGCCACAAAAATAATCAATGTCTGGGGCGTAATTATCCTTTCCTTATAAGTCCTAAAGTAAAGTTCCATAGTGGATAGATGAGAGAGGAAGAACATGCAACCCGCAAAAGCCATGCATATAGTTCCTCTTTTTGAGGAGACAGTAACATTATTCATAATCATCGAGGTCTTTGAGTTCTCTTAGGTTGGGGGAATCATATTATTTGAAATATTTGTGTTTTTAAAAGGGAAAAAAATACAGTAAACCGTATGCTGTTAAAACAAATCAGGGATTTTATTTTTAGGCTGTATTTTCCACTCCTACTCAAAGATGTAATAGCAATATGCGAGCTACCTTGGTGGTTTGTGCTTTCTTAGAGCTTTCTAATTGTATTATTATCAGATTTGGGTTTTTTGTGCCATTATTACAGACAAACAGTGCTTTTCTGCATATTTTCTGGTTGTGCTTTTAATTTTAGCTTTCCATATCTGATATATTATTTTCTGTTGCATCTCTTTTATTTGTCTTTTCAAATATTTTTGGTACTTTGCAGTTCTGCTCCTGTAAGTTCTGTAATAAATCATATTTAATCATTTTATCACTTACATTCATATTAAAAAAAATACATTCAGTCAGATACAAATATCAACCTTAAGATGGAGGTAATAAAATAAGGACATGTGTAGCTTGATCACACCCTCACTGCTTGATCAGTAAAATAACTAAGTTTCTTCAGAGCAATTTGACTCAGAAGACAACAACGCTACTGGGAAATGCAATAGAGCTCCTATTGTCATTATTTATAGAGACATTGCCGCTCATCAATGCTTATTTACAGTTAATTCTCCAAACACAGACTACAGTTGGTCTCTCATGTCCAAACAATAATCTCTGGCCTTTCCTTAGAAAAAGACAAGAATGACAGATACCATTTTAAAAACACTTGCTGTGCTTTTCATTAAGGTTATCTGACCAGGGTGAACTCCTTTCCTTTGTGCTAATTTAGGTCAAAAGATGTAGATGCTGTTGACCTCTTTCCTGTCTATAAAAACAACAATCGCCATTCGAGAAGTAGGTATTTGTTCCACAAGTGATTCAAGCAAGTTCATAATGATAAGTGAAATATGACTATCACAGCAGCAAAAAGCCAAAACCTTTATTTTAAAAGCCTTGCTAAATAAAATATATTCAACATATTAAAACCACTCAGATTATTTTTCGTTCTGTTTTCAGATCAACTCAACATGTGTGCAAACACTTTTGAAAAGAAAAAAAACCTCAAATGTTTAAAATTACAGCTTAATTTAGAGGTATTCAAAACAGGTAGACAAAAACACAGAAATATGACTGAACCCATTTCATTAAATTTAGCTACTGGACTGTGTTAGTAAAACAGATAAAATGTAGCATAATGCATAATTATTGAATTTAGAAAAAAAGACATCCTTAATCACAGATTTCCATTAATAGCTCAACAAAGTCAACAGTCACTGTAAAAGGTCTTTGGGTGGCTAGTAAGGTTTCAGGGTGCCCTGGTCATGACCAGAATCATCCTGCACACAGCAGAGAGGAGATGCTGAAGGTTTATCTCCACTTTCAGACTGAAAACAAGAGCAAACTGCACGAATCCGTATGAGTGTTGGTGCTCAAGGCTATTAGCAAAATATTTCCTGTAGAAGAAGAAAAATTAGTGCAATTCATGCTGCAATTTAACACTGCAATCTGGTTTTCTTCATGATACCTGCCAAGGGTCTCATCTAATAAAGGCCAGATTATTTATTTAAAGAACATACAAAGAGTCGAGTAAAAGTGGACAGAGGGCCGAAGTTACATGCATAAATGCATATCCAAAACTCTGCGAAAGTCAAAAACACCTTGGTATGCTTGCTTTTTAAGTCATATCCTTTTTGCAGATTTTTTACATATCGCTTGATTGCAGAAGTCTAAATTCATTTTGCAGTGCTTTCCCAAAAGACAGAAGAATCCATACAGCCTTCACTGGTTTAGACTCACCACAGTGGTGTTTTACCTGACGTAGCAGCTCTTTTCCATGGGCATTGTCTCAGTAGGCCTCACTGAATTAGCCTCTATCACCTCCTGCAGTCCCCTCTGCTCCACCACACCACCATTAATGAAGCTGCCGCATTATGCCTCATATAATAACTATTTCATTAAATCGTGACTGCACAAGTTTGACTCAGGGCTCTGACCCCTGAGAGAAGGCGTCTTTGTCATCACGCAGGGAGGAATAAGATGTGAGGAGGGTGTGATGCTGCAGCCGTGGTCAGAATCAGTGCAGGTTACCTCTGAAGGCTTCTCTATCAGCCTCCAATTATACCTAATTGGGTTGCCAGTCACCCTTTAAATTAGCTTGGCTAACAAGATTTCCTGCTGTCACACAACTGTGTGCAAAATAATGAATAAATACAGTATCTGAGGTGTGAGGCTCTGTTGCCTCACACTCGGAGGAGCTCCACAGAAAGACCAATTAAGAAGAAACCCCGAGTCAGAGTCAACAGGAGAGCGAGAGACAAAGACGGAGGGAAAAAAAGAGCGAGCAAGACACGACTAAAGGTAAAGGAATGTAATATTTGCCTTCCTGAGATTGAATATTTAACAAAGCTCACAGTTATAAAGTAACACAATGCTCAGACGTTGACACTCTTATTAATTTTTAACCAGCTGAGCTGAGCGTTCAGCAATGTGTTCTCTGGAAATGTTTTGCATATAGAATGAGGATGCAGAATGAAAGCAGAGGTTCAAAAATTCATCACGTCAATATGGACATGCTACAGGATTCATGTAATTGTGTGTGTTAGGCTGCAATTGTCATTAAAGGATTTATCATGAAGCTCAGTCTGTCATTGTGTAGGGCTGTGTGGGTCTTTGACAGAGCAGCCAATAAGTTAAATTATCACAAGTACTCACATCGTCCCACAGTGTAGACATTTGGTTTTAACCACAGATTGGGGTTGTCCAACCTTTTTCATTGAGGGCCACACACTGGGAAATTAAGGTTGATCACGGGAATCGGACTGAGATGCAAACTCGATACATCACCAGGTGTGCCGCCTTTGGTCAGAATTTCCCACTGTGAAGCCATACAAGCTCCAGCTACCCCAGCTTTTCCAGTTCATGACTGGAGCTTGTCTAATGCCACGTTCCCACTGACATTAGCATGTCAACACAGGTTTTTTCAACGTGGGTTAACTCGCTAATAATTAGTAAGTGACTCCTTTCCGACTGCCAGCAGACCTGGGTCTAATCAGCAGCAGACAAGCTGCATGTTCTTTTTTTCCTCTGGTGCGTCAAGTTGATGACATCCTTCGCGTACCTAAACATCCATGTAAACAACGAAAAGCAGAATGGAAGCCATGGACCTGGTGTTCAACTGTTTTCCATACTGTCCCTCTTTAAAAATTTACAAACTCAGTATTGACTAAACGAAATCTGAGCGCTGATTACACGGAAAGCGGATTAAATAGACGAAGAGTCATGGAAGTTACAGACAGAGGGAATGGGTGCAATGTTATGCCATAGGCACCTTTCACCAATGTCATCCCATAAATAATAACTTATTTATATAGCATTTTTTAAAACAGAAGTTTACAAATTGTAGCGGGTTCACCCGAGGCGAGCTGATAAAAAACTGTGTGGCTTGCAGGATCAGTCGCCTCGGGTCTAAATTGATTGGGCCCTTTCCAACTGCTGACAGGAGCTGATTGTTACCGGGTTTAAACAGATTTTTTGGCCAGTCTGAAAGAGGTATAAATGGGATGCCGTAATTCCTTTTCCCCCTCATATCCCCTTAAAGCTATGACTGGTAACCCGATTTAGACACTGTATGCTTTTTGTAATACTGGTTAAAATGGTCTTTATGACCCAATGGCAATCAATTCATAATGTGTTCTTAAAATACAGCGAAAAATATCCACTATCTAGAGCAGGAGTAAAACAGGGAAAACACCAACCAATAAAACCTTTGGAACCCACATTTTTAACCAAATCAAATCCCATCGCTGTTCTGCCCGCTTCTTGCGAGTACATTTTGCCGGCATGTACAGACTCTAATTCAGTGTATGAAGCCGAGCTGAGAGGGATCCAAGTCCACTGGAGAATGCTTACCTGTCAAGTTTTGGCTTTGAAAATACGGGAGGCCTACTACGAGCCGTCCCAACCAAGCTCCAGTATCCCTCACATTTTAAGACAGGTGGATAAGAAATCTAAAATAAACACTTTGGCGGAGCCCTGAGGAGATGCTACATTCAAATTCATGCTAGTTTTCCACAATTACCGACCCTAGCTTTAAGTAGGCCCATATATAATCTGTTATTTTTTCCCAAATTCTAAATTTATTTTTCCCCATATTCCCTTTTTGTTTTTTTTTTCAGTTGTAATTCTTTTAGAATTCGGTTTTCAGTATTTTTAAATACCTACATTGCTAACTACTGGCCTGGCATGCACACTACAGCATTTTCAGTTGTTCTGGTGTTTCCATGTGAATGTGGAGCATTTTTAAAAAACGCAAAGGAGAAATCTTTCAATTTCTGGTGACAGCGTTGTCGTGTAAACAAGGTCTTCGAATGGTTTGTCCACTGCTGTTGCTGTAAAGAATGTCCACACAAAACAATGCTGCATGGCGCACAAGAGAACTTGAGATTCCTCCATTGTTGCTCTTTGTATACACCTACATACACAAGGTCAGGGTTTCCTGCTCCAAATTGTTCCAAACTGTACTGAACAGAGACGAGGTGATGCACCTCAGTGAGTGGCCACATGAAGCAGCAGTAGATAATCCAAACTGAAACGATTCAACAGGCAGCAGAGGAAAGAAAGCTCCACAATAATTGTCAAAGTTATTCTGTTTCAGTCAGCTCAGAACATATTTGATTTATTGGACATGTCTCAAGACACTTCTGTGGCAATTGTGTGAAACTTTTCTCTCCACTCCCTCCTTGAATCCTGTGCAGAAGTGATGCAGAGAAAGAGGAAATGGTCATGCATTTAACAGCCATTGTATGTGGACACGCTGTTTTAATGCATGAGCTGCAGAAAACCTTCAGGGAGGACGAGGCCATGCAGGAGCAGCTTTTCAATCAAATCAAATCTCCATGCACCATAGCAGGAAACTTTGGCCTCCACGGTGAAGGGAGAATGTCTTATCCTGATAATTACACTGGGATATAGCAATTGGACTGCCGAAGGGTAGGAGTTCTCCCATCGCGAAAACTTCTCCAAGCTGCAGCAAACTGGATGAGACTACTGTAGGACTGTGTTTGATCCTCTTAAAATGAGAGGAAATCAGGCAGAGCCATGAAGCGTGGATCCATTCATGCTTTTTAACACTGGAGCAGCATATGTTCACATCAATGCATAGGAAGACCCTGTGTTGATATAACCAGGGGACAACATCAAGCTCCTGACACTGCTGAGGAATGAGGGAGATCTTGGCTTCTGAGTAGGTAAGGAAATTACAGATCATTTTTTAACAATGATGAAATTAAGCTCATCTTAATGAGAGGCTCAGCCAGGCTAAATAACTCTGTGCTCCATTATAAGGTGATATGTAAAATCTGGCAACCCTATTAGTCAACACATAGGCCTACTCTGTCTTAGTTGTGATGTTAAATGTGTGCTTTGTTTCTCCTGGGCTGCAGTATTAGCAAAACAAAACACACCCATGTCTGCAGTGTCAAATGAAGCACTTCGTTAGCACTCCTGCTAATCATTTGTTTGCTCTGTGGCAGTCATACAATCACCAGAAGTGAAGAGCTCAACTGCTTGTCCCGTGTTAAGGCAATTATTGAAACGGACTGATCCTGATCTTGTTATTTCACTGGCTTGGCAGAACTGTTTGCTGTGTAGCTGCCGTTACAGGTAAGTGCTGTTTTATCAGGGACAGGGGTAGAACTCCCTTCTTCTCTGAATAAGTTTTTTGTAATCTATAAATGTTAATAATTCTTTAGTTATAGAGTGTAATGGTAAGCTATGTATTTGTAAAGCATCACCACAGCTGCATGAGAGCTTCTACAAGCTAATATTTACACAAGGATGAAAAGAATCTCATAATAATCATTATTATTGACATATGCAGTGCGCCTACATTCTGTTAAATGTCATGTTATTGTACAACCCATCAAAATTCTACAAGGCATGTAACCATTGACCTTGCAATGAAGCTGGATTTTCCAGATTCCATGTCTATCATTAGCTTTGATTGGTAAGCTATTTGTAAAATGGAGTGACCTTAGACACACTCACTCATAAACATATCAGTTTCACTGCACCAAAGCTATCCTGGAAGGACAGAAGGGACAAAAGCAGGCAGAAATCTCCAGGGCTGATAATGGAGGCCTCATGAAAGTGCCAAAGCTTAAAGTACCCAGAGTCAACTTTAGGCTGGCTGCAGAAACCTGACACCTTAATGAAAATATGCAGCGGAAACATGTTTTTTTTTACAGCTTGGTTTGAAAAATGGCTTCAGTCTAAGTATATAAAACTGTGTTCACATTGTGTGTATGTGTGTGTGTGGGGGGGGGGCGGGGGGTATATTGCACTCATTTTTTTTTTAATGAGGATGTCTGTGAGAAGAAGAAGCTAAAGTTTGGTTGAGATAACGTGTGCAGTATAGTGGTGTCTAATTAAGGGCAACAACTACATTTCAAAGTCTCCTATAACCATCGGCTGATGTCATTTTGCTTCAACCAAGTCTCTGTTACAAGCTGTGGACCAAAGTGGCGCACTTCCTTTAGGCTATTTTCATTTATTAAGAAGAAATATAAATACAAATGATAACAAAGATAGTGATAACAAAGAAGTTGCGATAATAATGCGATTATGTTGTTATATTACTATTATGATTATTTATGAGTGTTATAACTTCAAACAAATATGAACCACAGTTTTTTCTTTACTCATATTAACCTGGACTGCTTTGTTTGTTTGTTTTTTCACTAAATTCTCTTGCTTTTATAATGTTTATAAATGTGCAGCACTCAATGTCTTTTCTTAGAAATAATAATTTCAGTGGACTCTTATTAAATGAAAAAAGTAATATAATATAAATAAAATAAAAACATATCAGACTGACGAGCGATCAATAAAATGTGCATTATCCGTTTGTATGAACATCATCCTTTACAGAAGTTTGTGCTATGCTCGTGAGGTGTAGCAGTTTACTTACTCACTTTGTCAACAGATTTTGTCAACAGATGACTCTCAGCCAACAGAGTTTTTAAATTTCATCTTTAACCAGCTGATAAAAAAAGAGTGAGTCCTCATTAGGGGTATAACGAAATGGTCAACTCACGGAACGATACAAAATACAAAACAGGGCTCATGGCAGGAAATACTCACGATACAAAATAAAGATTATAGAAAATCTCCAACAGTAGGAAGTTGTGGAAAAATCTCATTTTCTTTATTTTCTTCCTACGACGGCGTATTAGGGCCACTTGAAGAAATAAAAAAATACATGAAAACTCGAAAATCTTCGAGGAAAAACTTGAAATTTTTGAGTTTATAAGGTCACAAATGTATGACTTTATAAAGTCGCAAATTTGCGACTTTAAAAAGTTACAAATTTGCGACTTTATAAACTCGAAAATTTGATATAAACTCATATTTTGGGTCAATAACTCATCAATAAAACAACGTAGTTCCAAACCCGACCCTTCATTTTAATCATTCTGATGAAGACTGTGAGCTACAACCTCGTTTTCCCCCAAATGAGGCAGAAAGCTTCACTTTGTCTCAATGAGCTGCCGGTGATGGCTGGCTCGGCGGCCTAGGGACCAATGGCAAATTACTAATTCGGAGGAATAGTGTGAATGGAAATTGAATAACTTCACCATAATGTCTTCAAAATCACAGCACACATAAATAACTGTACGTTGTTCAGAGTACATGCCATAGTTTTTTTTAAGAATTGTAAATTAAAATATTTCACAGGATTTTTTGGATTGAAAATTAAGCAATCAAAGTTATGAAATCTACCAAGGAAATGATTATAAAACAAGAATGACGACCCCCTCTACCTTAAAGTACAGCTCTTACTTTAAAAAAAAAGCTTTTGATTTGATTTAAATTCTTTTTTATATATTGAACTGTGTGTATTCAAATGTAGCCTAATGACAGTAATTACTGTACTATCTGTATTATTGCAGACTGTACTGACACCAAACTCATACTAATGATCCAACATTTCCTCTAGCATACAACAGCTATACAACAGAAGCTATCAACATGACTATAAAAACTTTAATAACTGCACTGTTGTTGACAGTAGAAACACCACACCCAGCCTGATGATCGAGCATCTCTTCTAGTTAATACTACAGTACTTATTTAAGAGATACAGGTTTTAAGGTAATTTAGCCTATGTAATTTTGTTTTATTATTATTAACATAAATTCATTAACAGGCAATGACAACTGTAATAACTTTACTGCTGTTGACTGTAGTGGCACCAAAACCAAATAACACATCTCTTGCAGTTCATACTACAGCTCTGATTTTGATAGAAATAGTTTGTAATTTAATCTATAACTATTACTTTCTTTAAATAATGACTGTAAAAACTGTAATTACTGTAGTGTTGTTGACTGCAGTGGCACCAAACTCAGCCTGGTGATCAAACTGCAACTAAAACTATATATATATATATATATAGATAGATAGATAGATAGATAGATAGATAGATAGATAGATAGATAGATAGATAGATAGATAGATAGATAGATAGATAGATAGATAGATAGATATGTAAAAGAGATGTTTAATTACCTATTTATGAATATACTTTTCTATATAAAAGCTATATGATTGAATTTAAACATTTTCATCTCACGTAGAGCTGTATTATAAACTAGAAGATATGTCTGATCATCAGGCTGGCTTGGTGCCACTACAGTCAACAACAGTAAAGTTATTGCAGTTTTTAAAGTCATTACCTATTAATAAATACACAGTAGGCCTACAGAATGTCAATAATAATAATTAAAAAAAAAACAAATGACACTAAAACTATTTCTTAAATAACCTAAATCATAAGAAACTATGACATGTACTATAAACAACCTATGGTCATTTATGTGTGCTGTGATTATGAAGACGATATATGTCCTTATGGTTAAGTTACTGAATTTCCATTCACATTAGGCCTATTACTCCAATATGATAATTTGCCGTCGGTCCCTAAACTGCCGAGAAAGCCATCACCTGCAGTTCATTGAGACAAAGTGAAGCTTTCTGGCTCAAAGGAGGCGCGTTTGGAGGAAAACGAGGTTTTAGCTCACAGTCTTCATCAGATTGATTAAAATGAAGGGTCGGGTTGGGAACGATGTTGATTAATTGACCCGAAACATGAGTTTATCTCAAATTTTCGAGTTTATAAAGTCACAAATTTGCAACGTTATAAAGTCACAAATGTACGACTTTTTTGAGTCATAAATATGTGACTTTATAAACTCAAAAATTTTGAGTTTTTTCTCGAAGATTTTCGAGTTTTCATTATTTTTTTTTATTTCTTCAAGTGGCCCTAATACGCCGTCGTATCTTCCTAATGCAAACATACAAAAAATATTGCTGCATCAGTACAAAATAAATGATCTTTGAAAAAAAACAAAATTGTAGTTTTTTTCCACTTATATAGACTACAGTGCAAATACAATTATAAAATCTAAATAAAAAGTGCTTTGTTGTAGCAATCAGGATAAGTACATTCTTGACTGAAAAAGGAAAACAAATAGCAGTCCTCAGAGCTGCAGTTTAGACATAAATATATATTTATATATATATATATATATATATATATATATATATATATATATATATATATATATATATATATATATATATATATATATATATATATATATATATATATATATATATACATATATATATATATATATATATATATATATATATACATATATATCATATGTCAATTTTTTATATATCATAAATTGCTGTGAGCTGTCCCACCACCCCAACCAAGCTCCAGTATCCATTTTAAGACAGGAGTACAAGTAGGCCTGTCACGACAACAAATTTTGGTGGACGATAATTGTCCAAAAAATTGTTGCTGATAAACGATATTATTGTCAATACTAATTTGATTTTTTTTTTCAAATTTTTTCATTGATGTAAATATAATACATCGCACAATAAAGTGAGTGCACGATATCAAAAGCAAGAAACTTTAATTTCTTAAGAATATTTAACTGTAATTGGAAGGTCAGGATATTTTAAATAAAATAAACAAAAAATATTGTAAATTTAACAAACAAAAAAGAGAAAAAAACAATGAAAAAGAAATGGACTCTCTTTTAGGAAAATTGCATGTAAATAAAAATAATTATACTAATCAAAAACAAAAAATAGACCCTGTCTCTGTAAAGAAAAAACAAAACTCACACAACAATAAAAACTATGGCCCAAATAAAATGGAGTTTATACAGTTCAGGAATTGTTTGTGTCATGTACTTTCTCCCAGTCAATCCGTACTGTCTGTCAAACGTTTGTAACTGCTGGCTTTTCAACCGTATTGAAGGGCTGCATTTCTTTTGCAATGTAGCGAACGACACTGTCTGTGAGCGCATCATTTTGGGTTTTTATCTATATTTTCTTTGCCGACCAAACGCCTCAGTAAGTGCTGCCTGTCAGGACGAAGGCTCCGCTGCACCTCTCCCTTTCTTCGTCATCACTACTTTCAAACAAATGCGACATATCAGCTCGTCAGTATTCATGAGCCCACACCTTGTTCATTCTGTTTAAAACCAAAATGTTCTCACACTGGGGCAGCCGGCTTAAGAACCTTAGCTTTTGTGCCATCATTCATATTAGTGTTTGTTTCCTCGTAATTCCTCAGGGGGGTATTCCACGAAGCTGGCTAAAATAGGCTGGGCTTTCGCCGGTAAGCGTGGCTTGAATAAGCGGCAACTTTAATCTCAGCTGCAAGTAGTTCCACTAACAAGGCTCGGCTGTTTTTCAGAGACGCTTATTCAAGCCAGGCTGATCTAAGCTACAGCTGAGCGCGCGTCCGGGGGAGAGAGAAAGCCCTGACGTGTCGATTGTTGAAATGACGAATTCATGGCAAAACCAAGAGCAGAGACGTCTTCAACTGCGGAGCAAAACCTTCTCGTGGAGTTGTATGAGGACTACGGGGGAAAATAACTAAGGGCAACACGGCTGCAATTAATAAAGCCAAAGAGGCTGCCTGGCAAAGCACTGCTGACCGTTTAAAATATATAATGAAGCGCTTTGCCTGTGCGTACACATGCATACTTCTGCAAGGTTAGATTTTCAGAGGTCATGATTTTAAACCCTGATTGAGTTTCTGCTGTGGTTGACGACCTTTTTTTCTCACCCTGAAGCTCCTCACACTACTGTGTCCCTGAGGAGATCAATCTTGATGAAATGAAGCTGATCAAAACCTGTTAAATTAGTTGATTTCTCCTTGTATATATATATATATATATATATATATATATATATATATATATATATATACATATATATATATATATAAATATAAATATATATATACATATATGTATATATATATGGGTCATTCCAGGAGAATGGTTAAAATTGAACTTGGATATTTTCATATTTTTTACCAAAATGTATTAATTCTATGTATATCCCACATCATTAAGTATATATTAAACTATCAGAAAAACATATTTTCCCATCTTAGGCATTAGTTTTCTTTTATTATTGATCATTATTTCAAGATGTGGTGAGTGTAATTCTTCAACCCCGTTATGTACACTATGGAGACTCTCTAAATATTATCATAAAATGTATTTCTAAAGAAATCAATATTTTCACATTCATCAGATGTCCCCTATACTAATTCAATAATTTTAAATAGAAAAATGACATAAAATCACACATTTCTACTCTCTTAAATCCTGAAATGTAACTAATAAGTGAAGGCGCTCTTGTCATTTTCATCAAAAATTTAGTTTAACTAAGGAGTTGTTATCAAAATCCATAATCATATGATAACTCTTTAATATTTTAAACAAAATTCAACAAACATGAAATTGTTTTTACAACAATTTTAGAAAATAATATATGAAAATCTAGGTGTGACGGGGTTGAGACTAGCATAACAGGGTTGAAGATCGTAACGGGGTTGAAGGGACAACCCCATAAACAGCTGTTTACTCTTAAATTCAATGTATATAACTTTCCATTAGAATTATTTTTCATTTTGTAACCATAGGAAGGACACCAGATACAAATTGCAGTTGAATTGAGTTTTATTAACCTAAAGTAAAAACAAGCATAACTGCATATTAACAACTAACAGTCAAATACTGAAAAGTGTGTGTGTGGGTGGGTGTGGGGGTGTAGGGGTGGGTCTGTGTGTGGGGGTGTGTGTGTGTGTGTGTGTGGATCTGGGTGTGTGTGTCTAGGCATAAGAGAGCCTCATGAGGTGTGTTAAAAGTCACCTACAACATAGAGTTAAACTTGAAAATTGATGAACTGGTTGCAACCATAACAACAATAATCGAACTGTTAATATTCTCAATGTGTCTGTATCGGCGCCTGTGTCCACGTCAGAGTGTTTTTGCATGTGTGTGCCTGCATCAGTTTGTGTGTGTGGGTCTGAGTGTGTGTGTCTAGGCATAAAAAGAGCCTCATGAGGTGTGCTAAAAGTCACTTTATCCTTGCTCCTATAACATAGAGTTAAACTTGTAAATTAATGAACTGATTGCAATAATAACAATAATGATTGAACAGTTAATAATCTCAATGTGTTTGTATGTTTTTGCATGTGTGGGCCTGCATCAGTTTGTGTGTGTGTCTGTAGGTGTGCATGAATGTGTCTGTTTCATTGAATTTATCTTGTGAGTCTGTTCCACACTTCTTTCAAGACTTCCACATGGCGCTTTGTCACGTTCTTTGGGGGTGGAATGAGTTCAAGGACATCATCAAACACGTACCAGAGGATATCATCCTGATGTGGCCAGAAGAATCGGTTTGACCCCACACGATGCATGCATTTGACCAGGACATGTGTTGTTTGTATGTTTAGAATGATGCCTGGATACAAATCATCATCATATCTGAGGATGCACCATTTGCCAATCAGCTCTGGACTTTCCCACTGGATGTCTTTATCTGGATTCCCCTCGCTGGTTGACTGTGATACAGCCGTTTCTACCTTCTGGTCAAAACTGAAACACTGGGTGTTGAAGCACTTGCAGTTAAACTGCTTCCGTGTTGTGCACATGCAGCTAACATCACAAACCGTCAGTTCTCCTGGAGCCAGAGTAATGGCCTGGTGAATTCTCATGGTTCCAGGAACAGCTGGTATCTGCTTTGGCATTTTCTCCATTGCTTCCTCAACATCTTCACTTTTCACAAAGAACAGTTTCACACTTGTGCTTGTTTCAGACAATGTCCTAAATAACTCTCCTGCATCTGGGATGTCATGACCCTTTGCCACCATCATGTCAGCTGCTCTTTTTAATGCTCCCCCCACACCGTCTGGTGCTCCTTTTCCATGACTAGCCTCGAAAAAATTCCAAGAACCAGCCTTGAATCCTCTTCTGAACAGTTCTGTAGTGAAAAGGTAGAAATTTCCTCGTTGTTTGTATTGCGTACAGGGTCCATCACTTAAAAAGTGCAGCACAGACACTTGTGGATGTTGGCCTTGGAGGTGATCCAGCACAGGATTTAGGTGCTGCCATATTGCTGGAGGGCCTTTATGTCTACTGGGGCAGATGGTGCTAAAGCACAGAGGCTCTGAGTGTCCACCAACATACAGCACACCCGTATGAAGGGTTGCCTGCTGATGTGAAGCCCCAAAGTGGACAGCCTGAACCTGAGAACTGTATTTACAGCTGTAGTTCTCTGAGAAGTCAACATGTATCAAAGCCTCTTCCCCTGACATGTTGTTCTTCAGCTCACGGCAAAAGGCATACTGCTGTTTGATATTGAAGTGATGCATTTTAAATTTCTTTACATAGCTGTGGAAGAGCTCAATGAGGTCCTCTTGTGTGCCCTCCACATATTTCTTGACTGTCACCTTGACAGTTGCCTTTTCTCCTTTTTTGTCTATCTCCTTCTCCTCTGTTACCCACTGGGTAAATGATGTGCTGGAGGTGCTGTTGTATGCACTTGTGATGTGGACAGTTTTGTCTTTGCAATGGACACACTCTCCATACATGCAACTCTTGCTGGATGAGTTGCAGCAAACCTGCTCTATCAAGTCTTCAATGTTGGCAGTCTCAACAAGTTTCAATTGATGGAGCTTCACTGTCAGAAAGCCAAGATTTTCGTGCAACTTACACATGCATGTGTCTCGTTCAGAGAGCGTTGGATTCACAACCCAAAAGGGGCGAAGATGACAGAAAAGAGATATCGCCTGGTCTGGGTTTTCTGCCAAAAATCTTCGGTGAATATTTTGTATTGTGTCCATCAGGAACCTCTTCTGCATTTTCAATTTGTTCTTGGTGAGGGTTTGCTTGGTTCCTGGGGTCATTCTACTCACATCATCCCTGAGATAGAATGCCTTGATCTTTTTTTTGAAGTCTTCAGTGAACCTGCTGTTCCTCTTTCTTTCAAAATGAAGACTGTCATGATGTCTAAAATTCTTGTTTGAAAATCCGAGGGAGTCACTTGCAAATTTTTGCAACCTGTATTTTTTTATAATTCTCCCTGATGTGACTTTGGCAATCAGCTGCCTTTCTCTGTCTTTTGTGGCTTTTTTGTATTTATTTCTAATATTCTGAATGAGTGATTCATGGTAAAGTAGGGTTTTTTTTATTAGGGGGTTAACAGGGCAATTTGAAGTGAGTCGTGTTATTTTTGACTGTGGTGAATCTGAAGATTTCTTTAAACGTTGGCACCTTTTTTTGTATTTTTCTTTGCTTTTTCTTTCTTTTTCAAGTTTTTCCTGTAGTTCTGCTATTTTTTTCTTGAGTTTATTTTTTCCTCTTCTGTCTTTCTTCCGAGCCACCAGACGTTGCCTACAAAACAAAACAATACAAGTTGATTTGGGTGTGGAAAGCTATGCCTTTTTCCTCCTGCCCTCCCTGATTCCAAAATGACATTGTGAAAAATGACATAAAATTACATTTTTGCTGTAACACTGTTAACTACCCATCAACCTAACCTTGAAGATCTTGGCTTTGAAGGCTGCTCTGGTTGATCTCCCTGACCTGGACTCTGTAGAGAAGTGCTCAAGTTCTTGAGCACTTCTTTCCTCTCCTTGCTCCTATGGTAAGCTGCTCTCCACGTTTTTCTTTTCTTACGCTGTTCTCTATCGCTCAGTTCTTTAATTGCTTTCTTCTTCCCTGCTTCTACATTCTTTCTCCATCTCTCACGCTCACTCTGCAGGTATCTCTCCCTTCTTACAGGATCAGCTTTAAGGCGCTCCCGGTACTTCCTCTGCCTTTCTGCTGCTGTTGTTGGTGCCATCTTACTTGAATCTTTAACATGGAACATAGATCACATTCAGCATGCATGCAATATAAATGTTAATTTGATATAATAATGATTAAATAATTAAAATAATTGGATAGTTTAACAACCCAAGTATTAGAAACTCAACTCCATCACTATCCCTCAACCCCGTTACAATCAAACACATAACGGGGTTGAGTGTGATGGGGTTGAGATTTTTGCACAAAATGGCCGCCACTCAATAGAGTGAATACCAGACAGAGAGCACATGGCGTGCATGAAATTCAAAATTGGCATATATTCTTGAAATAACAAAAAACTTTTTCATACGTAATAGATTTCTATCTTTTCTTCATGTTACGGTGTTGAGTCATTGACTTTGACAACCAACGTATCACAAGATTAACAATCAAAATAAAGGAAAAGATGGGAGCAACTTGCCTGTCTCTGTGGTCCTGTCGTTCAAAAGACTTCAGTGATGTCACTTCCTGTTGTATGTGCAATTCTGAATCACAGCATTGTATTAATGGGGGTGGGATCATTGGTGTAACGGGGTTGAGGGGTAACTCGGGTACAGAAATAATTGTGATTTTATTGAATAATTAATCATTAATTTTGAAAAAAATAAACATTAACAGCAAAAGAGCCAAAATAAATGATTATATTTATATCAAAGTTTATTGATTTTTTAAATTGTTTTAATAGTTTTTTTCAAAGAAAACTTTCATTTAGGCCATGAGGGATATGACTAAATAGGTGGTGTCAAATGAAAAAAACTGTATTATTTCTCAAAAAAGATAAAATTAGTTCAGTTTTGTAATGCTGTATTAAAGAGTGCATTTCAGTGTATATGTAAAGTTGTTTAAATATACAGTTTGGTGACTCAATAGATAAAATATACCCTCAAAGGTGAGAGGGACTCAAATTGTGCCATTTTCATGGAATGACTCATATATATACATATATATATATATATGTATATATATAAAGATAGATAGATATTTATATATATATGTGTATATAGATAGATAGATAGATAGACAGATAGATAGATAGATAGATAGATAGATAGATAGATAGATAGATAGATAGATAGATAGATAGATAGATAGATATACACACAGTACGGGCCAAAAGTTTGGACACACCTTCTAATTCAATGTGCTTTCTTTATTTTCATCTCCATTTTAAATATATATATATATATGTATATATATATATATATATATATATATATATATATATATATATATATATATATATACATATATATGTAGCCTTAAGCCTTGTTGGTGGAACAAAACTGTCACTAAAGTTAGCGAGGCTGACTGAAATAAGCCAGGCTTAGACCTAAGCCAGCTTCGTGGAATAGCCCTCAGGATGATCACTTCAATTCTCTCCGTGTGTACGCGCGAGCAGCCCCGTCTTCACCCCAAAGATCGCATTTTGACAGATGCTCACTCGGCTATAAATCCGCTAAATCCGCTATAGAACCGATGCACCCCGGTGTTAAGAAAGATAGACATAGTGAGACATCTTCTCTTTCAGCCTCTTTGGTAGTAAAAGAGGAGGAAAACAAACATGCAGGCTACTGCAGGTGGCATTTCTCGCGAGACGAGTGGCAGTATCCAGTTAGGAGCAGAGGCAGAGGAGTGTTTTTTTTTTTTTAATACGGGAGAATTATGGGAAAATATTAATACGGGAGGACGGGAGGAAAGAGGGGTAAATACGGTAGTTTCCCAGCCAAAACGGGAGACTTGATAGCTATGGCAGGATGTAGTTAGAGGTGCAGCCGTGCCACTGTTAGCTTAGCCTCTCCCCCGGCTAGTAATGACTGGGTCACTGTCTGCGGCAAGCATAGCCATAAGTCGAAGACCCACTCGGTACCCCACCATCCAGTTCACGTTTCGAACAGGTTTTCTCCCCTCGGTGACGGTGGTAACCCGCCCACCGGGGAACAAACTCTGATAATTGGTGACTCCATAGTCAGAAACGTGAAATTAGTGAAGTCAGCGGGCATAGTTAGGTGCATCCTTGGGGCCAGAGCGGGTGACATTGAATCAAATTTGAAGTTGCTGGCAAAAAGTTAGCATAAGTTTGGTAGAATAGTCCCTCATGTCGGCACTAATGACTCCCATCGTCGCCAGTCGGAAGTGACCAAATTGAATATTGAATCAGTGTGTGCATTTGCAAGAACAATGTGGGACTCCGTAATTTTCTCTGGCCCCTTGCCTAATCTGACCAGTGATGATATGTATAGCCGCATGTCATCATTCAACCACTGGCTATCGAGGTGGTGTCCAGCAAACGATGTGGGTTTCATTGACAATTGGTCACCCTTTTGGGGAAAACCTGGCCTGATAGTAAGAGATGGCATCCATCCTACTTTGGTTGGTGCATCTCTCTTGTCAAAAAACATGGCTGAGTCACTCTTATGACCTCTCAGAGATGAGACCATGTTGCAGAGCTGCAGTCCTCCACGCTCCTCTGCGCTTCCTTTAGGACAGTTTTCCTCCCATTACTGTTATGACAGTTGTGTTCATCACTTGATAACTGCTATGGCTGTTGTAATAGTGATGAATATTATTCCATAGAGACTGTGTCAGTCCCCCGACCCAAAGCTCACTTAGATATAAACACAAAAACAAATAAGAGGTGTCAACCATAGAAATCTGATTAAAATCAAGACTTCAAATAAAGAAGCTTCAAAACATCAGCTAATTAGATGTGGTCTCTTAAATATTAGATCACTGAGATCCAAATTTTTACTGGTGAACGACCTTATATCAGCAAATCAGATAGATCTATTCTGTCTCACTGAAATGTGGCTGTGTGAGGAGTGTAGCAGCTATTTATCATTCCTGTCTCCAAATCAATCATAGACCAAAAGCTAATTATACTTCTTTTGAAAGCCTTACTCTAAATTTATTTCATACTAATTCAAAAACCTGCCAGCCAGTCCTATTAGTGATAATTTACCGTCCTCCAGGCCCATATTCTGAATTCTTATCAGAATTTTTGTCTTTGTGTGCTGTGAGGATATTCAATGCAACTTTTTCAGGCACAGGCACACATGCGCTCACACACACAAACCAGACATCTTATATAATCATGTTGACATGCGTATTAAACTTTGAATACGTTTTTACTCAGCTGTGTAGGAATAAAACTAAAAAAAGTAATCTGCTTTCAATATTGCGCCTTTTACTGTCACTTTATGCTGCACAAAATATGAGCATAAATGCATTCACTCCACTTGTTTCTGGTGATAGACCGGAGTGGAGAGACCCATCCAATATGGAGGCGACACTTGATGCAGTCCAGCACGGAATGAGGCGTCTACGTATATAATGTCTATGCTCTCAAACACCTAATCAGCGCTCCCTATTTAAAGAGGCTCCAGGAAGAAGGAATCATGAGTGGATTGCACTCTAAACCTCGGTTTGTGGCTGACTCATCTCTCATTTTTGTCAAACCTGCAGTAACTCTGACCTTAAGCCTCAGCTAGCAAGTGGCCACCCCTCTAACCAAACTCACCTCTGTCAATATCCTTTTTACCTGGTCCGAGGAAGCTGATAATGCTTTCTCCTCACTCAAAGAACTGTTCACCACTGCCCCTGTCCCCCTCATCCAGATCCCTCTCGCCAATTTGTCGTGGAGGTGGATGCTTCTGACTAGGGTATTGGCGCCATTCTGTCACAAAGAGACCCTCAGACCCAAAAGCTCCATCCCTGCACCTTTTTTTTCTTGTCGTCTCTGTGCAGCTGAGAAGAACTATGACGTGGGCAATAGAGAGCTTTTGGCAGTGATGGGGGCTCTGCAAGAGTGGACACACTGGCTAGAGGGTACAGAACAACCTTTTTTGATATGGACAGACCACAAAAACCTAGCTGACCTGAGATCAGCCCAGTACCTCAATCGTCATCAGGCTAGTTGGTCCCTCCTTTTGAACAGTTTTAACTATGCTCTGTCCTTCAGGCCTGGATCCAAGAACACTCAGCCTGACGCCCTCTCCCGGATCTACTTCCCCATATCTGAGTCCCCTGGGCCCTCCCCCATCGTTCCCCCCTCCTGCATCATCAGTGCTGCTCACCGGGAGATAGAGCAAAAGGTGACTGATGCCCAGGAGAACCAGCCTGATCCTGTCACCGGACCCCCTGATCGTCTGTTCGTCCCTGACTCCATGAGATCAGAGGTGTTGGTGTCGGCCCACTTCTCTAAACTGTCCTGCCATCCTGGGGCTTACCACACTTTGTTTCTCCTTAAACAGAGGTTCTGGTGGCCCAATATGGCTCGTGACACTTGGGAGTTCGTCGCAGCCTGCTCTGTCAGTGCCAGGGGTAAGACTTCCCACAAACCCCCAGCTGGTTTGCTGCGCCCTTTGCCCATCCCTAGCCGGCCTTGGTCCCACATAGCAGTTGATTTCATCACCGGATTTCTACCTTCTCAAGGTAACACCGTCATCTATCCTTTTCAGGGGCATTCATGCTTTTTCCCTGGCCTTTTTGGCACTGCTTTTTGTGCCTACTTTACTAATCGTACCTTTTTGCTCTCTTTTTTCCCAGGACTTCCACGAGCCCTCGCCACCGCCTTCATCTGTATATACACCCTTGTTCACTGTTGCTTGGTTTTTGGAGCAGTCAAATAAATCACCTTAAAGGAATACTCCGACGATTTTGGACCCACGCCCTTTCCCTTCCATTGACAAAGTGAGACAAGCTCAAAAATACCTTTTTTGTTTCTCTGCGTCCAGTGGCTGGCTCCCCCTGCGCATGCGCAGTGCTCCGCGGGACAGCAGTAGCAGCCGGAAGAAGGCGACCCTCGGACGTAACCATGTTTATGTAGCCTCGCAACAGCTGCAAGAGCCACGATGGATGAGGAAGTTGAACGAGAGTTTACTGACACAGGCATGATGTTTTTCCTTTCACCAAAAAAGTCACTGGTTTACAAAACTCACCGGGCTTTGTAAATTGTGCGCTGGTATATCCTTCCGCGGAGCACTGCACATGCGCAGGTCTGTGTGTATCAAAATGTTATTCTAACGGGTTGAAAAGAAAACACGTCTTTTAAAATTTTTATAACCATTCGGATTTACTTCACGTGCTAATAGGCCATCCCCTGAACCACTGTAAGGAGTATTTCGTCCACTTTCGTCAGTCCGGCTCTGACTCCTATTGACCTCCAGCCATTGAGCTAAGCTACCTACGAAGCTAACAGCTGGGAGCCAGCCACTGGACGCAGAGACACAAAAAAGGTACTTTTGAGCTTGTCTCACTTTGTCAATGATAGGGGAAGGGCGTGGGTCCAAAATCGTCTGAGTATTCCTTTAAACTGCCTTCTTCAGCCTCCATTTTTGAGCTTTTGAGTCCACTTAAAAACACCCTGGTTCTATCTGATCCTGTTTTAGAAACTAAACCGTACACAAATATTTAACTGGCCGATTAAGTGCTCAAATCAAGCTTTATTTGAAGTGTAACTGCAACATCTACAGCTTAGTTGATTTCTTTGGATTCAGCTTGAAAACAAAAAAAAAATTCTTTGATCATTTCATGTCATAGCCATCACTGCTATGACTATAGGCAAGCTGCGCATTATGGGAAGAATGCTAACATGCTAAGTTACCCATGAAACCACTCAGACTGTGTTTACACTGCCCCGAAAACGGTCAAATCCGATACGTTTTCATTGCTTTTTGACCTTGCATCTACATGACAACTTGTGTTTTTTCTTAAAACGTAAGCTTTTGAAAACGGGCTCCAGAGTGGAAAGTTTCCAAAACGCTCACCATACTCTTTCAGATGAAGGCTGACCAGGAACAACAACACCTTCAGCCATCTGCCGAGTAACGTGTGAGCCTTTTACCATGCTCGGTTTGTTATCCAGGGTGTTGATGGCACAGTGGGATAGTGCGCTTGGTCAGTGATAGGGAGGTTGCAGGTTCAAGCCCAGCTCTGGGCAACACATGGTGATGTGTCCTTGACACTTAACCCCAAGTTACTGCTGCGTCAGTGGTGTGTAAATGGCCATGAAAGGGCGTGGATGTATTAGAGATACTGATGGATAACTAACATGGAAACTCAGAACCATCAGTTAGTGAATCTGAGAGCAATGGGTATAAATGAGTAAGTGTGACCTGCGGTATAAAGCAGCTTTGAGTAGTCAAATATTAGAAAAGTGCTATATAAGCTCAAGTCCATTTACCATTTACAAAACTATCCAGACAGATTTGTTGTCCAGAAAAGAAACTCCTGCGTCTCTGTGTGTCTATTCGCCATTGTAGTTTGTGAAAAGTTTATCTTCTTTGTACCTGTATTGTAGCGGCACTGCCTCTCTGCAGACCTACAGCGCCATCTACTGAACCGGCATGCGTACTACAATGGGTCCATATGTCTCCAGCGTCAGCGTCTGAATGCAGGAAAAATCTTTGCGTCTCTAAGACAGGAGTGTCTGTGTAAACGCAGCCTCAGATTAATAGTGGACTTTTAACATGCTCTGTTAGATTGCCTGCCGTAGTGTAATTATTATTAATAATACTGTGGCTATTTATATTAGAGGCGGACAGTAATGAAGGGCATTCACTTGTGTGCTTTTTTAAGTACATTTTTTGAGTATCTGTTCTTCACTTGAGTATTATTAGGGCACGAGCCGAAAGGCCGGATTGGCCGGCGAAGGCCCTATTGTAATCGCTAGGATTATTTTTCTCCCGCGACTTTAACCCCAAATTGCGTGCCTTCAACTTGAGATAAACGCGAACGCGCCTATCCCCAAAATTCAGTCACGGCGAAAAATTTATGAATCCAGTGTTTGCACAAAAAAAAGTGTGCCATAGCGCCACCTAGTGGCCTTAAACTGCAGCCCCACCGGCTACTTTCACTGATCGACCTGAAATTTTTAGGGCATAACTATCATGCCTGGACCTACAAAAAAGTCTCTTACAACCATGGTCAATTCCAAACAGGAAGTTCGCAAATAAGCGTTGAAAGTCGCATTTTGGCGATTTGCAGGGTACGTATTTGAACGAACTCCTCCTAGGGTTTTCATCAGATCAACTCCAGATTTGGAACGTGTATACTAGACACCTTGACGATGAAAATTAAAGATTTTTCGTAGGTCAATGGGCGTGGTCAGAAACCACGCCCAAATCTGGCGAATTTTTCACTAGCTCGGATTTGCACGAAATTTTTTGGGTATAACCCCCAGGCCAAGACGATCACAAATATATAAATTGTCAAAGGGAATTCCGAACAGGAAGTTCGTAAATTAACGTTGAAATTCCGATTTTCGCAATTCTAAGGCTCGCATTTGAACGAACTCCTCCTAGGATTTTTACCGGATCAATTTCAGATTTGGATTGTGTATACTAGACACATTGATGATGAAAAGTTATAAAAAAGTTTTTTCGTAAGTCAATGGGCGTGGCCAGGAAGGACGGCTAAAGTTCACCATTTTTGGAAAACACGTAAACCTTAATAACCCTCTTGTACAATGTTAGATCCGGACCAAAACATGTACACATGTTCACTGTCCATGCCTGAGTTAATCTATATGCTTTGTTTCACTATCAAATATAGCGTCTCCTGCTGGTAACAGGAAGTCTGATGTGTTACTCCAGCATTAAATCTACTCCGTTTTTTAACATATTTTTTTCAAATATTCTTAGAAAGGGTCTTCACACCTTCATGAAGCATCAGTGTCCAGGTCGTGTCCTGAGGTTAAAGGGTGTGGCGATGGTGAAGTCTCAAGCTTTATTAGGGCCTGAGCCGAATGGCCAGATCGGCCAGGGAAGGCCCACCCATTTTAGCCCTAAATTGCATGTATTGCACTTAAGATAAACGTGAACGCGCCTACTCCCAAAAATTAGTCACAGCGAAAAATTTATGAATCCAGTGTTTGCACAAAAAAATGTGCTCCATAGCGCCTCCTAGTGGCCTTAAACTGCAGCCCCTCTGGATACTTTCACTGATTGACCTGAAATTTTTAGGGCATAAAAATCATGCCCGGACCTACAAAAAAGTCTCTTATGACCATGGTCAATTCCAAACAGAAAGTTCGTAAATTAGCGTTGAAAGTCGCATTTTGGCGATTTGCAGGGTACGTATTTGAACAAAAGGTCAGTCTGTCTGTCTGTCTGTCTGTCAGTCTGTGAAAAAAATAACTCAAAAAGTAATGGGTGGATTTTAATCAAATTTTCAGGAAATGTTCAGCATGGGAAAAGGAAGAACTGATTTGATTTAGTTGTTGATCCAGATAGGCGTCTGGCCGCCATGGCAAAAAAAGTGATTTTTGTGAATAACTACAGAACTAAAATAGATATCATTATGAATCCAGTTGCTAGTGGTATGTTTTCATGGTCAAACTATCTAAATATTTAGATGAAAAAAAGGTAGGACTAATATTTATGTTACAAATCACAATGTGGCTAAGGAGGCGGAGGTTCCAATGCTGCACAACAGCAGCATATGGCGGAAGCAATATGCGGCGGTAGCGGCAGGGCCCAACGGGCGCGTGGGGGGCGAGGGCCCCATCATCGCCGCTTGCGGCTTTAATTTATTTTTGGAAACTGATGACTTTTACTCCTTTTTACTCCTTATGACTTTTGAAAGAAAAATATTGTACTTTGAACTGCACTACAATCCTATGACAGGTCTCGTTACTCGTTATATCTAAGTGTAGCTTTATAGTTCAAGTATTTTTATTTGTTTTAAATTTTTAACATATAAACAAAAAAAAAAGAAGACAACCACATAAAAAATACAAGAATTCTAACAGGAATTCTAACAGGAACAAAAGAAGGATGGAGCCCCATCCTTCTAGAGAGCTGTATGTGTCCAAGATCTTGTTCACAAGCCCTCTTAATCCTGTCTAGTGGTGCATGCGTCAGAAGTGAGATGGTACTATATAGTTTAGACAGCGCACCCCTAGCCAGCGGATCAAGGGAGAGGAAATAATCAATTGGGTTGACATCAGGCTTAATGGGAAAGTAAGTTGAATTGGAGCAGACAAAATGTCTAACCTGCAAGTAACGAAAGAAGTGGGTGCTAGGTAGATTAAATTTTTCGTATACACGGTCAAAGGAAAGAAAGCGGTTATTTTCGAACAAGTCAGTAAACCATCTAATGCCTGTTTCATACCAGGTATGGAAGATTGAGTCAGTTCGTGAGGGTACAAATAAATGATTGGAGGCAATCGGACTATAAAGGGATGGCCTTCTGTAGCCGAAAAACTTTCGAAATTGGACCCAGATCTTTAGGGTGTGGCGCACTACTATATTGTCTGGTGGTTTGGCAAGGAGTCAAGTGGTATGCGAAGGAGCACTGGAAGGGAAATATCTGGGCATGAATTTAGCTCCATCAATGCCCAGTCAAGGCAGTTGGGTTGGAGATAGAACCACATCCATAAAAGCTACACAGCAAATATTAGCAGCCCAGTAATAGTGGCGCAAGTTGGGCAGTCCCATGTCTGCATCTTTCTTGAATCTTTGAAGTAGAACCTTACTTATCCGAGGCCTCTTGCCCTGCCAAATATATGAGGAAATGATGGAGTCTAATGAAACAAAATATGACTTTGGAATAAATATTGGAATACACTGAAACAGATAAGTAAACTTTAGGAGTATATTCATTTTATTAGAATTAATTCGTCCAGCAAGTGAGAGTTTGAGAGGGGACCATTGGGACAGTGATGCCCTCACCTGATTTAAAAGTATAAAGAAATTTTCTCTCAAAAGATTCTTAAATTGTGTGACTACAACCTCAAGGTAGGTGAACTGTGTCTCTTCAATTTGAAAGGGTATGTCACTATGAGCTAGGTCTGCTGCCCTCCCAGTAATTGGGAACAGCTGACTTTTGTTCATGTTAATCTTATAACCAGATATTGAACCAAAATGTTAAAGAAGGGATAATGCTTTCAGTAAGGAAATAGCTGGGTCTGAGATAAAAGCAAAAGATCGTCAGCATACAATGAGACCTTATGTTCTGTACCCCCCCTCCAGACACCAGAGATACTGTTACTGTTACGAAGGGCTACTGCCAGTGGTTCAATCGCTAGGTTGAAGAGGATTGGGCTCAATGGGCAACCCTGATGGGTTCCTCGACTTAGTGTAAAGGGGTTTGAAATTGTTTGATTGGTCTGAACCTTAGCTACAGGGGATGTATATAGTAACTTTATCTAGGATATAAATAAAGGCCCAAATCCAATTTTTTCTAAGACCTTAAAAAGAACCTTTCACTCAATACGGTCAAAGAACTTTTCGGCGACTAATGACACAATGCACTCAGGGGCGATGCTGGGGGTTGAGTACAAAACATTAAAGAGACGACGAACATTGAAGAAGGAGTGACAGTTTTTAATAAAGCCAGTCTCCAATCACTAAGGGGGCAATATCCTCCAGTCTAAGAGCGAGTGCCTTTGCCAGGATCTTTACATCTGTATTCAGGAGAGAGATTGGTTTGTATGAAGTACAGTATGACAAATCTTAACCTTTTATTTCCATTAAAGTGATGAGAGCCTCATTCATCAACTGAGGTAGTGAGCCCTGTCTAAGAGATTCGGTTAAAACAGTTGCAAGACGTGGAGAGAGGAGAGAGGAGAACTTCTAAAAAAGTCTGCAGGAAGGCCATCAGGTCCTGGGGACTTTCCTGATTGCACTGATGAGATAGCCCTGGGGGTTTCGGCCAAGGTCAGGGGGGTCTCCAACCTCTCTGCAAGTTCAGGGGGGACAGTTGGGATAGGCAGAGGATCCAGAAAAGCCTCAATTGCTGCATCATCTTCAGTTCACTGTGAGGTGTATAGTTGGGAAATCTTTGAAGGTATAATATATTACAATAGGGTCTACAGCAGTTTCCCTGTTATTTGTGTGGATATTTGTTATCAGTTGTTTGGCCTTTTGTCCTTTTAATTAATTGGCAAGCAGTTTCCCTATTTTATCACTGTGTTCATAGTAGGTACTTTTGTTTTTTAGTAGTAAATTTTGTGTTCTGTGGGTTGTAAGTAAATAAAATTTTGTTTTCAGTTCCAGTCGTCTATTATATAGTTCTGGAGTTTGAGTGACTGCATATTGATTATCAATTTCTTGGATTTTGGCTGAGAGGACTAATTGTTCCTTCAAGGATGGTCTTTTCTTGTTTGCAGTGAATGATATGGTTTGCCCTTGAATATATGCCTTGAAGGCATCCCAGACCACAGATGCAGAGGCTTTTGCAGTGGTGTTTGTTCTGAAGTAAAAAGTAATTTGTTCCTCAATGAACTTGACAAAATTATGATCTGAAAGGAGGGATGAATTAAATATCCATTGCATCACAGGGCGTGGGGCACTGGGGAATGACATCAACATCATTACAGGTGCATGGTCCGATATAACAATACCAGGATATGTACAAGTGCTAACCTGAGGTATTAGCCTATTATCTATAAAGATATAATCTATCCTGGGGTATGTGTGATGGACACTGGAGAATTGTCTAGCTTTGATATGGAGAAATCGCCATATATCTGAAATCCCAAATTCAGAGAGAAAAGTCTGGACATGTAGAGCAGACCTACTCAGCCCTCGAGGTCTGCTAGAAGAGCCATCCAAAATTGGGTCTAGCCAGCAGTTGAGGTCCCCTCACATTATTAAGTAGTGAGTATCCAAGTCACAAAGAATTGAGAGAAAGGTATCAAAGAAACATGGATCATCTGTATTGGGGGCGTACAAATTGGCAAGAATGACTTTTGCGTTAAATAATTTCCCTACAACAATTATAAACCTTCCATTTTCATCAGCTTTAGTAGTGGTTGGGTTGAAGTGTATATGGTTGGCCACTATGGAGACTCCTGTTGCCTTGGCCTGAAAACCAGAGTGGAAGTGCTGCCCCGCCCAGCCCGCCATGAGTCTAGAGTGATCAGATGAGCGAATATGCGTCTCCTGCAGAAAACCAATGTCTGCCCTCAACTGTTTAGGATGTGTGAATACCTTCTTCCTTTTAACAGGATTATTAAGGCCCTTGACATTCCAACTTAGTATATTAGTGCAGCTGTTCATATGTTTCAGAGGAAAATATGTAGAAAAGTATCAAAGTTACGTAAGTCCTGAGTGGTCGCATCACGGCAACCTTCCTGAGAGAGAAGAAACAGTGTTCCTGACTGCTCGCGACAAAGCTGTCTATTCCCTAAACCCCAAACCCAGAACCCTATTAAACACAGAACCAAAAAACCAATCCTCCATTTGACTGCAACTCATATAGCAACTGCAGCAGGAAGTTGCAAGCTCTTCCTGTCCTTCACTAAACCATGCATGTACTTCCCTCATTTATCCTCATTCCCATAATGATGTGAATGCCTCATGATAAGGAGCTAGTTCAAGTGCTTCAAATACAAAAAATAATAATAATAACATTATTATGTTATGTTATATTAATAGGCTTCTTCAGGTGCGATGTAAGACTGAGAGGTACAGAAGATCATTCCTGCCAGCAGACATCAGCCTCATGAACAAAGTCCAGAATTAATTATTGTTATTATTATTGTTATTATCGTTATTATTATTATTATTGAACACAATCTGAACTACTACAATCCTGAATTTCCCTTTGGGATAAATAAAGTATTTTTCATTTCATTTTTTAATTTCATTCATTTCATTATATACTGTATATATATCTCTATCTATCTATCTATCTATCTATCTATCTATCTATATATATATATATATATATATATATAAATAATAATAATAATAAATAAAATAATAATAATAAAAAAGGGGGAACAGAATAGAGATGGAAACTAGAAATAAAAAGAATTACTAATAATTATATTAAAGATAGATAAGTAAGTTAAAGTAATAGGGGTTTTTGTAGAAGTATTATGGCTGCACAAAAGTAGCTATAAGACGTAGTGTATAAGTTTATAAGTGGCTTAGAGAAAAGAATAATAAACAGAAAAAGATCTTCCTTTGCATAGAGTTATCAACCCCAACAACAGTCTCAGTTCAGTGCTTTATGAAGTAGCTGCTATGGGACCGTGTAGCTCCTGGTTTCCAGGCAACATTTCAGGGTGAAAACAAACATGTCGGTCTCCTGGTTAGCCCAGCTAAGCCACTAGCATCATAGCATTGAACACATTGTTGGCCCCGTAACTAGAAACAATGTGAACAAATAATAGGAACTTCAGTACAATTGACAATGTGTCTGGCTCTCAGGTCTGTTAGTGTCAACAAGTAGAGCATTTCAGCTGAGAACGCTAGCTGGTTATGCTAAACCAGTAAACATAGAGAGCAATGCGAGCCTGGACATTAGCCCCCATACAGTATGTTACCACTAGTCCCCAGTTGGCGAGTGCAGAAGAGTGTCACGGTATGCTGCCAGGAAAGCCATTGCATCCTCCACCGATGCGAAGAACTTCTTTTTCCCATCGTTGGTTGAAATTCTGAGTCTGGCTGGGTAGAGAAGCAACAGTTTGAGGCCTTCCAGATAGAACCTCGACATCACCTTTCGCTATGCCGAGCATTGTTCGATGATCTCTAGGCAGTAGTCCTCGAAAATTGCCACTGGTTTGCCTCCATACGACAGCTCGCCTCTCTTCCTCTGGGCCTCCTGGATGATCGCCACCTTCGTTCTGTAGTGATGGATACATGCAATAACTGCCCTGGGCCTGGACCCCGGAGCAGGTTTGTTTACGAGGGCTCGGGCCCCTTTAACAGTTGGAAATAGAAGGTCGTAGGCTGTGTTCCTTCAATTGACTTAGGGAGGCCAACTATCCTTATGTTATTGCGGCAGCTGTGTGACTCAAGATCGATCATTTCAGCTTTTAGCTTCTCGTAGCTGCCCTTCATAGCTGCATAGTTAGCCTCTCAAGCCTCCACTTTGTCACTGAGTTGGTTAGTGTTCTCCTCAAGAGATGTTAGGTGGAATCCGTGGTCCGTGACTGCAGCTTGGACGTAGTGAAGTTTCACCTCCAACGGTGCTATGGCTGACTTAAATTTGGCAGAGAGGGCCGCTTTGTGCTCCTCAAGCAGACTCGACATGGATGCCATGATATCGTCTGTGTTAGCTGGAGCACACGCGTCTGTTTTCTTTTTGCTCATCTTCGTTGTCATTGCAGGGTCGTATGGGTAGAAAAATACTTGTTGGTATAAAAGGAGCAAAGATGCACTTTAAAAATCAAAAAAATGAGGCTCTAGAGCTCTAGAGCCTCATTTTCTTGTATGGTTAGTCATATGGTTAGTGGGAGCTTGAGGAAAGCGCGTCTACTCCATCTATGACCCGGAAGCAGCGTCTAAGTGTAGCTTTGAAGTCATTGGATGAAATTTCTTTTCTGCTCTAAAATGGGATCTACGTTTGATTTGTTCAGTTAGTGACACCATACCTGTACCCTGCACATGCGATACTCAGACTGCGCTAGCATTGCTCAGATAACTGTTTGTCTTGGCAATAATGATGCCAAGACGACTATTCCACAACAAAGCACCCATGGCCATATCTGAAGTCAAGCACAGATATGGTTTGCCAAGCACAAACTTCATTACCACCTACAAAAAGTCACCATCCAACCTGAGAAAACATGCCGAGGCATATTGCCAGAGCCATGTCAGAACACTGGCATCCTTTTGGGGAGGGGGTTGTGATGTGGGGATTGTTTAGTAAAAGAATGAAAACAGCAAAGGTTGTCCTTTTGGTTGAGATTCAATTGGTGTTTCTGTAGGCTTTGTATCATATTTTACAAGTATTTTATTCTACAGGTTCTATAAGCAGGTCAAGGCATTCAGTAGGTTGTTTCAGTCTTTAGGTTTTGCAAATTCATAGTGGCAACAATACAAATACGTGTTGACATTAAAAGAAAAATGTACTTTTCATACTGAAGTATTTTCAAAAGCAGGTACTCCAGGTAAAACTTTGACTGAACAACTTTCACTTGTATGAGTTGTAACATTTGATCAGGAGTATCTACACTTTCAATCAAGTAATGGAGGTGGGTACTCTGTCCACCACTGCTTATAATGCTACATCAATGTGATGATTCCACCCTCTTCGTGTCTGGTTTTGTTTGTATCCTCACAGCAAATGCCACTCGAAGGGTTTATTGGAAGCAAGCAAAGTCGAGGGCTGAATCCCTAACCGCTCCCTACACACTACCCCTTCACTATCAAGTGTTCATCTAAAATTAAGTCGCACTCGTAGCTATGTAGGAAACTTCCATTGAAAGGGGAGGGTATGTAACTATGACGGGCAGGGATGGGAGGCCCTTCTCACTTCACCAGAAAACGGAAGACTTTGTCGCCATGGCAACAGAAAGACGCCCCGTGTATGGCTGTTAGCTGTTACGATAGGACAGGAGCTATGTTATAGCTTACTTCAAGTTGATTTAAGTGATTCCACATGTCTTTCAATCCGATTACCATCTGACAAGTCCAATGAAAGAAATGAATAAATGCTGCCAATTTTGCTCACATTTTATGGTGCCAGGGCTGCACAATCATATCAAACGTCAGCAGAGAGAAAGATTTGCTTGTTTCGTTTAGATCTTCAAAAACCACGCTTTTTGTGATTGTCTGTCAGTCTGACAAAGGTGTCGGGAACATATGGACACATGCAGCCCTTACATTTATATTGTTACCTCTCTTATTTAGACGTTGCACTTCCTGCAAAAGTCGTTGAAAGTATGCATTGATGCAAACTCGTTTAAGGGCTGAACGGTCCAGTATTAAGGGATGACCCTTAATATGGCGGAAACCCCGCAAGGACGCACAAATGGAGGGATAGTGGGTAGGGAGAATGTGTAGGGGGCAGTTTGGGATTGAGCCAACCTCTTTAAAGTGAGCTTGGTGTAATTGTTTGTACTGAAACAGGGATCGATTGCTTTCCACTGCAGGTTTACTGCTTGTAATTTTTTATCTTTTCAATGCCAATTCTCAGATTAAATGATGGATCGTTTGGCTTCCCCTGAGGTCTCATTGTAATCGTAGCATTGGATTACCGCCTGGCCCGGTGCTTACCCGTGACGTGGCTGCCTAATGAGGCGTGGAGGTGGGGTTGTAGGTTATGGGAACGAGGGCCGTGGTCACAGCCTGAAACAGCGGGCAGACAGGAGGACGACCACACCAGGTGAGATCTGATACAACTCTCTTCTCTGAGCTGAAAAGACCACAGAGAGGACACTACAGCGACACAGAAACCTGACAGTCCCTGACCTCCATGTTGTGTTACTTAAAAGTACAGATTACCTTCACTTCCTCTGTAAACCTTGAGCTGCTCAGGAATGATCTAACCCAAACCATCACTTCCTTCTGTGTATCTTTTCGGTTCCTGCAAGGGAGGTTCGCTCCTTCCCTTCCTGTCATGCCCCGCTTTCCCATATAAACACCCGGGAGGAGGGAAAGAAAATATTAAAGCTTTAAGAGCAGTTAATATTCATTCACTTAAGCGAAACTACGTCTCCTGTCAGTTTGTGCTCTCCACTGCGGCTCCAATTCCCTGCCTCCGTGTCAGATTAGCAGCGAGTCGTTCATGAATATACAGCTGGTTACCCTCATTTCTCTACATTAGTGTGTGTTTGGCTTAGAGCCAGTACAGTAGGGGTAAATTGAGTAAATACAGACAGGCCTTGCAGATGCTAATGTACTTAGCGTTAGCGGTAAACAAAATGAGATTACTGGGGAGGGGAGGCAAACTCTGAATTTGATTTACTCAGGCTTAGCGTAAACAGCTTGTCAAACTCCTGCTCAGCTGCTCTGAGAAAGCGTAGAATGTGGATTCGACTAACGAGGAGTGTCTCTAACTGTTTGGAAAACACAGACCTTTGTCACTCTAATAAGAAGGGAGTGAAAAAAGGGAATATGAAACAGCATGCACAAATGTAGTGTTTTTCTCATTTCCACTGATTTTAATTAAGGAAGATAATGAGCTGGGAATCAATTTGTTCACCTCTTCTACAAGACAAATGGGATACTTAATTAGGGAAATTTAAAATCACAATTATTATGATTAGAATTGATATTGTGATTATGAAGATGTAATACCCATTTATTTCACAACATCTGTCCAAGAAAATCAAATGATTACATAAAATAATGTCGAGAGAGGGGCCACAGCTGTGTAAGAAACTTTTGAAAATAAGTTTGACTTTGTACTTTATACATAAATATTTGAGTAACTGTCCCTCAGAACATGAGACTGTAAAACTCCTCATTAAGCAGGAGTAACAGGAAGACAGCAGTAGTAGTAGCCAGCCAGTAGCCTTATTTTTATTTATATTTATTTATATTTCTGTTATATCTACCTTTTTTATATATCTTTTTCTCGGCTATAAATGGTGCTACTGGAATCTTAATGTCCCTGAGGGAAACTTCACAAAGGGATACATAAAGCTCGATCTAGTCTATTTAATATCCCAAAATACTGAATGCACTAAAATGTTATTTTTAAATGGGTGTTATATAGAGCAGCGGTGTCAAACAGCAGAGGGGGACAGAATTTAAGACACAGTCTTACATGTGAGATGGACATTTCTTAAACTGCCAAAAAACTGAAAATGTTTTATTAGCACTTTAATTTAACAGCGAGACAGCAAAAATGTTTTCCCCAATACAGTGAATACAATTTAAAACATTTAAGCCAATTAAAATGAGAAATGCTACAGGACTAGAGAGTCAATGAATGCCTGCAGCCAGCTTGCAGCTGACTGCTGCACTAAAATACAGAATCGATGCCGTGGATTTCTGTATATTTCTGACAAAACTAACAAGATTGAAAAACCATTAACTAAATGAAGATAAATATCTAAAATTGACAAAAAGGGCTGTAAATTTAATGACAGTGATCATTATATCCACACAGAGGTGGTTTAAGATGTTTTAAATTATTTTTACTAAAAACAAGAACCCACATGACAAATGGGCAAGATGGGAAGGTAGAGAAGGAGCTGTCTTTGTAACAAATATCAGTATTTTTATCATCCTTTTTACATAGTAAATAAGCTTTGTGATCAAAAACTTAAGTCTGAAGAGATTTTAAAACTGTAAAATGAAAAGTGCTTTACAACTTTGACAGTAACATCATTGACTGTACTAAAAGTGCTCTAAAAGCACAAACTCAGCCAAGGTTTTTCTAACAGTGTTGGGCGTGTTCTAAGAAAATGTGGAAACTGACCTAACATCTCTCATGTTAACAAATCCATAAAAGAATCCAGGATCCACATCAGTATTCAAATGGCCACCAAAATCTAGCCACTCTTCCTTTGTGTCATGACCACTGGAATCTGTTCAAACTTTTCACAATAAGCACAGCATACAGTACTGTAAATTTCCAATGCCTGTTGCTTTTTTTGTGATTATGCAAGACCATAGTCATTGAAAAGTTTGGAACAGATTTTTTTTAAATTGTCAGGGAAGTGTTGTCAGGCCACAAGACAGAGATGATTTTATTTTGGTGGTGAGTGGAACACAGATGCAGATCCAGAAATTGTTCAAAGGCCTTGTTAGGGAAGTTGTCTACATTTTCACTAAAATCTAAATTTCTCAACTCATTTTGAAGATTTTTCAGAGAATGTTGTCATGGTAAGGGGGGGGTGCGCATAGAGTTTGGTGGTCACTTGAATCTGAATTTTTTTTTTTCAATGATTTGTAAACAGTGCGAGATAGGGAAGTTTTTCCACGTTTCTGACAATCATCTGCCCGCTGTGTTGGAAATGCCATGGTAAAGGTTTGTGGTCTCGCAGCACTTAATGTTTCAAACTATTTTTCCTCAAAATTGTTTCATATTGAGTGATCAAGGATTATAAATTGGGTTTCAGTCTGTTTACCTTTCATAATAATGAAGAATGAATCTGAATAATGCAAACACACAGACAAGCCCATACAGCAGAACTTCCATGTACGTTACTGTGTCAACGCGTGTGGGAATCATTACCATAATCCACATCATAATCCAGAGGCAGCAGCAGCCGAGGCTGCTCCATAATGAAGCAGATAACGTGACAGCACTCCTTATGGGGATAAAACTTGGCTAAATGAGATAGTACCATGCTTACAGCGCTTATGATGTGATAAATATGATTTTACAAGTTTGAAATTTCTGCAATTTTTCTCCACTTTCTCTTTTTTTAAGTTTTGATGACTCCAGCAGTCACATTATTTCTCCCTCCCACCATGAGGATAAAGTTTTTAGTGTTTGCAGCACAAAAAAAAACTGCCAGGCTAATTGCATGTCAATAATTCAATGCTTAATTTTAATGACCAGGAGAGTCCATTTATACTCTGCAAGACTGCCTGATGATGTGATTAATGAGGATAAAAGATAAGGCACACAGAAGGGAGAGAGGGGAGATAATGTAAGGACGCTTCTATTCTCTTCTTCACTCCATCCTTCCCATATGGCAGGAAGGTCTCACAGACTCCTGAGTCGACAGTTTGGAGAAGCGGGTGGGCTGCAGGGGGAAGTACAGGAGGAGGAAATTGAGGTGGAGGAGGAGCAGCAAGGGAGTATATTTGGCATCTCAAGGCATTAAGGCATTAGTGCAACGTAGATGGCCCTTAATCGGATAATAATCGATTCTATTTAAAAAATAACATTTATACAGGACTCACAAAAAAGGCACTTCACAAAAATTAAGGTGTCATAAAAAATAGTTGCATTGATTTGCTGCCATGTGGTTGGATGGTACCTACATGCATCACATGTAATTTTTGTTGCTTCTCTAAAATGGACTCTATGTGCAGGATCTTGCATAAGTGAGATAAATCCTGGTTTTGTTTGCTCCTGATGTTTAGTCAGGAAATCCAGTGTTGATGAAGTCTAATCCTGCAGGATCACGTCTGTTTGTGCAGAAGGCTGAGGGTTTTCCAGGCACATTATTATGAATTGAGCAGCAAAGATTTAGAAGAAGTAGGAGAACACCCCTCAGGTTTTCTCCTCAGGCTGGATTGGATGTAGATAAAGGCATCACAGACCACTTTTCACAATGGCAGCACTTCCTCCAGGCCTAATGGTTTCTGAGTCGCAGCTTTTGTTCCCTGATTAGCCTTCCCATTCAGGGCTCAGCCCCCTAATTGCGTAGCCTGTTTAGCTACCCGGCATTACAGTACGAATTAATGAGACACAATTACTGCACCCAGAAAATCTTCGTCCCAGTGACCACTCCGATCTGCAGAGAGACCTGCTGAATAAAACCTCCTTGAGTCGAGAATTCTTCCTACTATCAAAAAAAGAAGTAGACCACAAGGTTTTTCCTCCTTGCAGGAGAAAAGATACATGTATTTATTCAGAGCTATCTCATAATTAGGCCCCAGAGTGAATGAGTGAGGGAGGGAGTGCAGGAGAGGGGGAGGGGAGGGAGAGAAAGCAGCGTTCAATAGGAAAAAAGACCACAGATACAAAAGGCGAAAGAATGACAGGCACAAGAGTAAAACCTGCTCTCAGAAATTAGGAGGGTGGAGACAGGAAAGATGGGTGGGAGAGGGGGGAGGGGGGGGAAGAGTCCAAGTAAGACCTGAAGTTTATCTGCTGATACATATCTCTGCAGCTTTGTCAAAGTACGAATACACCCTGAGTTAGCATGAGCTCTACCTCTGGTTCACAATAATCCTGCTCACACCTGTGTTCACATCTGATCCTGCTGAATGGATGCCAGCCTACAAGACAACAGGTTGTAATATTGTCTTGAAGGCTGCTTGGGTTCAGTGTGGAGGGCCTGATGATGTGGACCTACAAAGCTCCAATTATTAACATCTCAAGCCGAATTTCACTATCATATAATGCATTAAGTATTCGGCCGTAAGTCCCATACCACTATCATTTAAGTTTCAAATATCAACCTCAGAGAGACCAACAGATTAAAAAACTTCCTGCAAATATCACAAACAGTAACAATGACTTCAAACATTGACAACCTGCTGCTGTGGACCCACATACAGTAACTTCAACTCATAAAACTTCCATGAAGTTGACCTCAATGGCACCATTCTACCTTCTCCTATCAACCTTAAAATAATCATTCAATTAAAACATTTCCTGCAACTATCTCAGATATATTACTATAGCAACAGGAACAGCCCACTGCTGCGGGCAAACCAAGCCTAAATTACACAAATATTACTGTACTTGTGACTACTAATATGGATGACCTGCTGCTGTGGACCTGCAAGACTAAAAGTCCTTTATCCTGCATTAACCATCAACAGAAATTTAATGAAAAAAAATCTTATTCAAATTAATTAAACCCAATTCAACTGCAGGTCACTTCATAAGTAATAAAGCTGTTGATGCCTGCCCCGAATCATAATATGGTGCATCTGTCATTGTCAAGTCTGTAGCTATTTTGAAACATAATTAACAAGCTGTGCATTGACTTTACTTATATGCTTTTCACAAATTATGTAATACTATTTTGACAAAGCAGGTCCTTACAGATAGGTAAAACTTTTATAGGGAGCATGTTACTCTGTAAAAGTTTTAGTCCTCAGAGATGTATGTAGCTGGGGGAGATCAGAACTCATCTGCTTTACTAAATCCAAACAGGAATATATATATATATTGTGAATATTCCCCCGGTTGTATCTGTGATATTTATACAGGTTCTTTCTTTTTTTAACAAATTAACCAGTTTGGAACATAGGGTAAGTCTCAGGGGTTGAAGTTCTCCCGCCGGAATTAACGTGGGCGCCTCCATCACTCATCAACATTCAGTCTGCAGGTCTCTGCAGATGAGGAACTAATCAAACACAAAGAGTATTGATCGCTGCCTCATGCTCATGCACATGTGTGTGTCTTCATATGAAGAGAGTTTGTGTGTTTTCAGCCTGGGCAGTTTTAGCAGTTTGGCAAGTACCACAATGGGGCCCTTCCTCATTCAGCTATAAGCATTTAAAGCATGTGAATAGAGGTTTCATGCTTTAAAGCAGCACTACAGAAGATCCCCGCTTGACCGGAGAGAGAACTCAACTACCCATGAGCTCTAGCGTGCGCATACAGTCGTAAAACAGATCTGCCAGTCGCGTGGGTTTGTTTTGTAGGTGAATCACAGAAGCCAGGACTTGGCTCAAAAGCATTCTTCCGTCTTCAGCGGCTGTTTGCAGGATGGATAGCGACGAGGTAATGCATTTATTTTTGACTAAATGACGATGTTAAAAATCGCTAAGTTCAACTTGGTTTTATTACCGTGAAGTCGCCCCCGTCGTGTTGAAGCGATAAAGTGAATAAAAGTAAAGACAACGACGAGCTGGCGATATCACACACTTGAAATAGGTCTAAACAAAACAACATACTGGTACGTTCTGGATTTGTTGTGCTGTACTTTTTTCCTGTCAAGTTTTTTGAGGAACTTCATCATAAATTAGTCGCCCAACATACCTGATCGTAGTCGGACATCCCTCCTCGTCTTTTATTTCACGCCAGCGAGTGAACGCCGAACCAATGTTTATTCTGGTCCGAGCATTCAGCTTGTTTTTCTCTCGCTGTCTTTGTTTTGTATCCTCCGACAAAACTTTTCTCTTCCTTACGTTCTTCGTTTCCTCTGCCATGGTGACAGCTCGGCGTTAACGATTGGCTTTCGCCGAGACTTCCGTGTTTTAAACGAATGAGGAATCAGGGGAAGTGACATATGCCGTAAAGCAGTCCAAACTTGTAGTTTTTTTAGTGTGGCAGGGTTCCCACCATCCACCTCGAAGTTACATAGCGCCCGTGAAAGGGATACAGACCACTCCAGACCACGACAGAGGTGTCATTCAACTCCATTGTAAAGTGGTGGACCATCACAATGAATATCGAAGGATTATATTATGTTTGAAAAGCTACATAGTGTTGGTTTAAGGAACATTTGATATTGTATTATTTAAGCATACTTTCAACCATAACAGATCAAGAACTATCTGTGCTGCAAGTGTTAGGGAAAGTCTGAACATGGGGCAAAGGTTGGCGAGAAGTGACAGAGACCATCTCCTTTTGAAACTGGAACATGAACACAAAAAGGGTTAAAAAAGAATTGATTAAAGGGCACTAGAGCCCAAATTGTATGGTTTAATATGAAGAGGTTGTAAATTCCACAACTCGGGGGCTCCAACTTAAAAGAATTAGCAAGGATTATCTGTACAGACATGATGTGTGCATTTCCAGGCAGCAGTTCTGTTTTCCTCAGCTTGGTACCGTACGCAATTACAGGGCTCTGAGAGCACAAACCTCTGCCAAGGCATTTTTAATATTGTCAAAAATCTGGAAAACTACCTCCCACCAATCTGACCAAATCTGTGGTATAATCATATCCACATTTGAATCATCAATCAATCAATCAATCTTTAGTTGTATAGCGCCAATTCATAACAAGCTCTTCATTTTATGGACACACATATATGCATACATACATATATAAAATACACATATACATATATATATATATATATATATATACAGTCATGGAAAAAATTATTAGACCACGCTTGTTTTCTTCAATTTCTTGTTCATTCTAATATCTGGTACCACTAAACGTATAATACAATGAACACAACAAAAAATGCAGCTGGTCACATAATACTTTATGTCCTATTTGACATTCTTAAGCTTAATTGATTCCCAGGGTATATAAGAGGCCATTTCATGTCACAAGCAGCACTGCACATGCAAAGGCCTAGAGTGGTTTCCTGCTTACATTCAAGCCGTAGCACAACTCAGAAGTTGTCAGCTCTCACATAATGCCTAAAACAAAAGAATTATGTGAAGCCACAAAGGCAGCCATCTTGGCACTGCTGGAAATTGGCATGAGTGAGAGACAGGTAGCGAAAAAACTGAAGATCTCCAAGACAGCCGCTCATTACAACAAAAAAAAACAAGCTGAACATGGCACTACCAAATTGCTACCTGGCCGTGGCAGGAAACGTCTTTCTACCCAAGGAGATGACCGTGCACTCATCCGTTCCTGTGTCAGGAATCGTCGTCAGACCTCCAGGGACCTTAACAATGAGTGGGCACTGTCGAGAAATGTGACTTGTTCAGCAAGGACAGTTCAAAACCGACTTGTTGAAGCTGGTTTGAAGTCACACAGAGCACGCAAGAAGCCCTTCATCAATGAAAGGCAGAGGAAGGCCCGGTTACTCTTTGCTCGAGACCACAAGGATTGGACTGTTGATGATTGGGCTAAGGTTCTCTTCAGTGATGAATCCAATTTTGAATTGATGCCCACTCCAGCCAACTTACTGGTTAGGAGGAAGCCTGGAGAAGCTTACAACCCAGACTGTCTTGCCCCTACAGTAAAACATGGGGGTGGATCAGTCATGATCTGGGGTTGTTTCAGTCTGAGTGGAACAGGGCAAATGCAATTGTGTGAAGGCCGAATGAACCAGGTCATGTACAGGACTACCCTTGAAAACAGTCTTCTTCCATCAGCTGGAAAACTCTTTCCTGCCTCGAATGACTGGATTTTCCAACAAGATAATGCCCCTTGCCACACGGCAAGGTCAGTTAAAGCCTGGATGGAGAACCACAACATTCGCACCATGCCTTGGCCTGCTCAATCACCAGATCTTAATCCAATTGAAAACCTGTGGAAAATCATCAAACTCAAAATGGAGAACCACAAGCCCAAAAACAAAGAAAATTTGTTTGAATTTGTCCAACAGGAATGGGCTGCTGTGACAGCAGAACAATGTCAGAAGCTGGTGGAGAGCATGCCAAGACGCATGGCTGCAGTCATCAAAAACAATGGTTATGCAATCAAGTATTAACTCTTGTGTGTATCATGTGTTCAAAGCAAACAGAAAAGAAAACATGGAATGCTTAAAAGTAGTGTTTTTGGCGGTACAATGCCATAGCTATTGATGTAAGAATTTAAGTAATTTTGGTTATTATCAAGAAAACCATGGAAAATGAATAGTTCTTAGTTCTTAAATTAAACTCTCATGAGCTATTTTTGTTGTTATCATTATAATTGTCCAAACAAATGTACCTTTAGTTGAGCCAGGCATTAAAATTAACAAGAAATTGAAGAAAACAAGGGCGGTCTAATAATTTTTTCCATGACTGTATATATATATATATGTATATGGGGCGTCGGTGGCGCAGTTGGATGGTGCGCTTGGTCAGTGATCGGGAGGTTGCAGGTTCAAGCCCACATGGCGATGTGTCCTTGGGCAAGACACTTAACCCCAAGTTGCTCCCACTGCTGCGTCAGTGGCATGTAAATGGGCATGAAAGGGCGTGAATGTGTTAGAGATACTGATGGATAACTAACATAGATACTCTGAACCATCAGTGAGTGAATGTGAGTGCGAATGGGTGTGAATGGGTATGAATGGGTAGGTGTGACCTGCGGTGTAAAGCAGCTTTGAGTAGTCAAAAAAGACTAGATAAGCTCAAGTCCATATATACAAATATATACATCCAACACCCAACATGAATCCTTAAAAGCCAATCATGAATCCCTCCGTCATGGAGGGAGAAACGGCAAGAAAAAACCTTCTGTTATGCAGCAGGAAATCTTAAATGTGGATCGTGTGGAATGGCAAATCCACACGATGCTGTGTTGGGTGTGAGGGCAAAGGAAGGGAGGTAAGTGGAGACAAGTGGACTAAAGTAAGAACCAAAGTTAGAGACAGATCCATGAACCATAGACCTGTTGTCTGATTTATTAGAGATTAGCCTCTTCAGATGCTACATCTCATTTTCAGGAGGTCCTAATAAGATAAGATAAGATAAGATAAGATAAGATACACCTTTATTAGTCCCACAGGGGGAAATTCCAGATTTACAGCAGCAGCAGGATACAAGAGAAAGAAAAGATATACAAATGAGACTATAAGTAATAAGAATAAAAATACCAGATAGCATAAATACAACTCAATGAAAATAAATGAAAGAGCATGAGCCTTTCAGCAATATTAACAATATTAACAATATATAAAACATCTGATGAGAATAAGTAAAATGAAAAGAAAATAGGTGAAAAAGCCTTAGACTTCCAGCAGTATTAACAATATTACAATTATTAACAATATATAAACAAATCTGAATGAGAATAAGTGAAATGAAAATGAAAATAAATGAAAGAGCATGAGCCTTTCAGCAATATTAACATCATTAGCAAAATATAAAGATCTGAATAAGAATAAGTGAAATGAAAATTACAGTAGATGAAAGAGCATGATCCCATCAGCAATATTAACAATATTAACAATATTAACAACATATAAAAAGATCTGAACATATAAAAAGATCTGAACAAAGAAGGCTGAATTTGGAATCCTTACAGTAAAAAATACAGATTATTGCACACTGGAGAGGTTTTTGTTGTACAGTCTAACAGCTGCAGGAAGGAAGGACCTGCGATACCTCTCTGTCACACACTTCGGGTGGAGCATCCTGTCACTGACAGAGCTCCTCAGTGCAGTCAGTGTGTGTTGGAGGTGTCTAAATGTCTAAATGGTTGTGGTGATCATTTTATAGGAGGAAAATCAATGATATTCTTACTGAAAATAAGAATTTATGGTTGTGACAAACTCATGGATGCCCATATCATTAGTGCATCCCTACCATATTTGTCGCTGTTAAAGTATAAATGTATCGAAGGCCTCTTGAGGTGTGACAATCCATTTTCACATTCCCATGCCTATGTGGTGATAAAAATAGGTACAATAGATGTATCAACCATGGATAGAGAGATCTACATTAACAGCTATAATGATAATGCAAATTGAATGTGGCTAATGAAATGGCCAAATATATGTTATGTCCAGTGTTGGGAGTAAAGGCATTAGAAATAACGGCATTACTAAAGCCGATATGTTTTCCCAGTAATGGGTTATCCAATTATTTACTTTTTCATGCATTACAACGCAGTTACCATTACTGACAGCGAAATGTGGCGCATTACTACGATTCACTTTTCTTCACCCGTGGTGTTGTGTTGTCTCTGGGACCCTCTGACGGAGTGCTGACCTGATGCTCGTTCCTCCAGTGTTGACATAGTGACAAACAATTGAGGAAATTTACACTCGAGAGTCCGTGCATTGTGTTTTATTTTGAAACTTACGGATACTCCACATGTTGTCTTCCTATCTGGTGCTTTCTTAACGACAGTGAATTTACGAGGTTTGGAAGCGGCCGCATAGAAAATCGCCGGCGCTTCACCAACGCAGCACTACGCGGTGCAGCGCCCTTGAAACAAGTGTACTATTACTATGTGTATACTATGTGTACTGCAGAGCACTTTGCTCCCATTCCAGTCTATCAGGCAAATTCCCCTGCATGCACAGAAACAGGAGGGAGCTTCAAGAACCGAACCGGTCTTTGAACAGATCCAGCGAGAAATGGCGGCAGGGGGCTACGAGTGCAGCATCAACCAGATTGCAAATAAGCTGAAGAAGCTAAACAAGGAGTACAGGGACCAAAAGACCGAGCTAGGACATAGTGGCAATGGTCGGCCACTCTTTAACAGCCCGCATTACGAAATATTCGATGGTGTTCTCGGTGACCAACCAGTCTATGCAGGAGGACACAACCCTGGAGCCCTTAACCCTTACCACAGAGCCTGGTAAGTTTATTGTTTTAGATGTTTCGCCAGCAGTAGTTTTACTTGGCGAACAACTACTTTTCTCAAAGCAGTTACTTGGGTAATGTTAGCTGATCAAAAGCTAACTTACCCTATAACCACAGGTAAAGTTAGTATGCTACTTTGTAGATTTGCCATTGTTTAATGTAACCTAGCAACATTACCCTACATTTGGCCTCACAAACGGCTAATCGTGTATTAAGTGTTGTCGGTAAGTTTGTTTACTAAAACGCTGCTCTTTTTTGGTGCTTATAGACTTCACAGAACTGGATGTTAGTGAGGAGCTGCTGCACTCAACACCCTGTAGAAGTAGCTCACCGACGCCATCTTCCTCCTCAAGCCGCTCATCAGCCTCTGGACAGTCCAGGCCAGGTAAGATTTGTTTTACTGGGTATATAGTAACACTAGTCTGGATATTAACCCTTCCTGGGTCAAATTGATCCTCTTTCCTTCTCTCTTTCTTTTTTTCTCTCTCTCCCCTTCTTCCTTTCATTGTCTTTCTTCCTTACCTTCTTTCTTTTCCTCCTCTTTCTTCCTTCCCTTTTCTTCCTCCCTCTTTCCTTCTTTTCATTCTTTCTTTCTTTCTTGCTTCCTTCCTTTTTTCCTTCCCCTCTCTCCTTCTTTTCATTATCTTTCTTTCTTTCTCCCTTTCTTTCTTTCTCTCTCTCTCTCTCTCTCTCTCTCTTCTACCTTCTTTTCATTCTTTCTTCCTTTCCTTCTTTCTATTTCTCTTTTCACCCCTTTCTTTTTCTCTCAAATGTACTTGATAGTAATGTGTGGTGCAGAGTAGTGGTAGTGGTCTAATAGATATTGATCTTTTTTTACACAGGGAAACGCAAAAGAGATCCAGCTGACGTGCTGGAGTACCTGAAGAGGGCAGACGAAATGTTTCTGGAGCACAGCAGGGACATGAACAACGCGCTGCTGCAGATGAGCAAGCAACTGCCTATGTTGCACTGATGGGACGCATGGTGACCCTGATGGAGGCTCAACTGAACAAATAAACATTTAACTTGACATTGAACATTCTTTGTGTGTCCATGTAAATATATATATATATATATATATATATATGTATATAGATAGATAGATAGATAGATAGATAGATAGATATTTACATAAACACACAAAGACTATGTATATATATATATGTATATATATATATATACATATATATATATATAATTTCTTGTTAATAAAGCTATTTTCAAAGTTGACACGTCTGCATCAGTGTTGTCTCACTTTATGGGTACCAGTTAAAGCTGGTGTCTACGATTTGAAACCGCAGCCTGCCCCTCCTTCCCTCACCTCTCCCCTCCGTGTTCCAAGATCCCGCCCCCAGCTCGTGTCGCCTCATATAAGCCCCCTCGGACTGAGCTACGAACGACTAGCACAATATATCAGCAGCAAACTCAATCAAGAACAGCTCAGCTCAACTGAAAGTATCAAACACGACAGACATCTCCATTATAACACACAGCAGTAGCCATTTCAAGCGGACCGGCGGCAATGCGGGTCTGGCGCCGCCAGAGCGGAGCCGAGTGTGGGGGAGGATTAATCTTTCTCAGCCTGTCCTCCCCAGCTCAGCTTACAGTGCTAACGATTAGCGGCTAACAGGCTAACCCGCTCCCCTACAAGTTATTAGCCCGTACAGGCACAAACTAACCAGAGTTATTCAGCAGACATCTCCCACTGTAGTAAACAAAGCCATTACCTGATCAACCAGGGGCGAAACGGCTGATGCTGAAGGTCTGACGGCCGGCTGAGGCTATTTGTTAGCCGTTAGTCCGCTTTTCCGGCTCCATGATAGTTCAGTAGTTAACGCTGCTAGCTGCTCACCGGAGGTAGAGGGGAGGAGGCGGGACCATGGGCAAGACGCTACGTACTGCGTAGTGAGGGAGACGAGGATTGGATGGACTCATGGACTAACTCACGGACCAATTAATAGTTGCAGGTTCTTAGGTTTGATTGGTCAGCTAGTATGCAGCTTTTCAGCGGATATACTGAATGGATTTTTTTCGTTCTTTTTGGTCTTTATACTGTGTAGATAGGACCATAGGACCATAACAGCCTTATAAACGGTGTTATTCATATGTACAAAGCTTCCAAATCGTAGACCATAGCTTTAAACTTGTAAGATATGAATAAATTCCTAAAATAGTCTGTATGCAAGATGCATACCATTTTTAGGAATAGAGACTACTGGTGAATAGGCAAATTTTAAAAAATGATATCACCATGAAATTCTCAGCTGATGACTTACACTAGAGTGAAGAAAAAATGTATTACAAGTCTTTGAATTTGTTTAATTGTGCATATTAGGTATTCTCATCTAAAATGTGCAATTTTGCATCACTTTTTGGTGCATAAATCTCAATGTATGATAAAGGCAGGTGCTAAACTCTTATTTGATTTTGTTAACACAAACAAAAAAAATTACAGAGGGATTTTAGGATATCTGCTTTTATTACAGAGGAAATCAAATTATACTGTCCATAGCCTTAACAAAGCAGATTTTCGCCCTATTTTGATTATGAGACAAGGATAGGAATGATTTCTTAACAAATCAATAATCAATCAATCTTTATTTGTATAGCGCCAATTCATAACGAGTGTTACCTCAAGACACTGTACAGTAGAGCAAAAGCTCTTCATTTTGTGGATACACAAATATGCATTGATACATATATATAAAGATACACATATACATATATATATATACAAATATATACATCCAACACCCAACATGAATCTATATGGCCAATCATGAATCCCTCCATCATGGCAGCAAGGAAAAACCTTCTGTTAAGCAGCAGGAAATCTTGAATGTGGATCCCAGTCTCATGATGAACAGCAAATCCACACGATGCTGTGTTGGGTGTGTGGGCAAAGGAAGGGAGGTAGGAGGAGACAAGTGGACTAAAATAAGAACTAAAGTTAGGGTCCATGAACCACAGACCTGTCATCTGATTTATTAGAGGTTATCCTCTTGAGATGCTACATCTCATTTTCAGAAGGGTCCTCATGTCTGAATAGTTGTGGTGATCATTTTATAGTAGTATAACCAATGATATTCTTACTGAAAATAAGAATTTATGGTAGTGACAAACTCATGGATGCCCAGACCACAAGTGCATCCCAACCATATTTGTCTCCATTAAGTATAAATGTGTTAAAAGCCTCTTGAGATGTGACATCCCATTTTCAGAGGGACCTCATGCCTATGTGGTGATAAAAAAAATAGATACTGTAGATGTATCAACCATGGATAGGGAGATCATGCTAATATCCACATTAACAGCTATAATGATAAGGGAATGGAATGTTCCTAATAAAATGGCCAACTAAGTGTCATGTCTATAATTGTAGTTTTTGAGGCTTCGTGACTCCACAGCAGCAGGTGGTCTCCACCAAGGATCCCAGGCCACCTACAAGACAAGAGCCAGAGACGAGTACAGGAGCAAACAAAAGGGGCAAAGGCAGATGTGGAGAGAGAGTGAAATCCCTATGTGAATACTGTATACTGTATCTTCAGAATACTGCTCTGGAACATGATAAAAAACTAGGTTTGAAAAAACGGCAGTTAAAGATTTCAACAGTGGTCAAACTTAATGCTGCAAGTCAAGTACAACATCTTAATGTTTTCAGTGTTGTGTTTATAGGAGCTTGAGACAAAATCTCAATTGGCCACTGCATGAAAAAATCAACATCTTTGCCTGTAGTGTAGTAGTAGTGTTTTTTTCTGTTGGTAACTTCAGTTGGTCACTTCATCATGTGATATCATAGAAGACAACATGCCAGTCAACATTACTTTGGCTTTATTGAAAATTCCTGAACATGACAAAAAAATTGTTGAACATGACAAAACATGTGTATTGGACATTACTCATTCCCTCTGTTAAAGCAGCGCTACGGAAGATCCTCGCTTGACCAGATAGGGAACTCAACTACCCATGAGCTCTAGTGCGCGCATACTGTCGTAAGGATACAGATCTGCCGGTCGCGTGCATTTGTTTTGTAGGCGAATCACAGAAGCCAGGACTTCGCTAAAAAGTATTCTTCTGTCTTCAGCGGCTGTTTGCAGGATGGGTAGCGACGAGGTAATGTATTTATTTTTGACTAAATGACGATGTTAAAAGTCGCTAAGTTCAACTTGGTTTTATTACCGTGAAGTCGCCCCCGTCCTGTTGAAGCTGTTAGAAGTTCATGTTCAGTTTGGAAGAAGGCACAAGTCCAGATTAGATCGGTTAGCCAACCATTTATTGACAATATGTGAGACCATACATAGAATAATAAAAATACTCAGCTGCTGAGGGCTCAGTGCTGCACCTCACCAGGGATGTACAGAAAAGAGCATTGAACAAAAGCGTACACAAGATCTTATACACATCAGAATTAGGGAAGTACCAACTTGTCACGTGTCAAGATCATGTCTGGTTTTATAAGCTACGTATATCTGTCAAGAAGATAAACATAATGTCTGGATAAAGGCCAGACTAAAGGCAGAAGTTCAACCAAGAGTTCAACAAAAGTTCTAGCAGTGCTGCAAAACCACAGGACCAACTACAGGATGCAAAATGGGGAACCTGGCCCCCCAGACCTTAACTGAAACCACAGTCCTGTCTGACTGAGACTGTACTGTTAAGATTTATGAAACATTTGACTTGTTGAACAAACATGTTTGAACTGATCTGCCCTAACATATGTTTGAATAATTGTTAGTATAAAATGACATTTTTGGACAAATGTTAGCATTAGCTTGTATATAATTCTAACAAAGCGATAAAGTAAATAAAAGTAAAAACAACGACAAGCTGGTGATATCACGCACTTGAAATAGGTCTAAACAAAACTACATACTGGTACGTTCTGGATTTGTTGTGCTGTACTTTTTTCCTGTCAAGGTTATTGAGGAACCTCGTCATACATTAGTCGGCCAACATACCTGATAGTAGTCGGACATCCCTTCTTGTCTTTTATTTCACGCCAGCAAGTGAACGCCGAACTGATGTTTGTTCTGGTCCGAGCATTCAGCTTGTTTTTCTCTCGCTTTCTTTGTTTTGTATCCTCCGACAAAACTTTTCTCTTACGTTCTTCGTTTCCTCCGCCATGGTTAAAGCTCTGCGATTGGCTTTCGCCGAGACTTCCGTGTAGTTTTTTAGTGTGGCAGGGTTCCCACCATCCACCTCGAAGTTACATAGCGCCAGTTAAAGGGCTACAGACCACGACAGAGGTTTCATTGAACTCATTGTAAAGTGGTGGACCATCACATATATCGAAGGATTATATTATGTTTGAAAAGCTACATAGTGTTGGTATAAATTCCTGAACATGACAAAAAATTTGTTGAACATGACAAAAGATATGTATTGGACTGTTGGATCTGTTAAATTCCTGAATATGGCAAATGATTTGTTGAACATGACAAAAGATATGTATTATATATCACTCATTCCCTCTGTTGAAGTACAAACAGTAGTTTGTGTTCCTTCTTCCCATGGCATGCCTGACTTGAGTGCAGATGTACTCAAACGACTCCCTGGACACACGGAAATTCTGCACAAACTGATGAGAGCTGAAATCAGGAACAATTGTGTCCCACCAGTGCTTGGATCGTGGATATGCCCAGGCAACAGGTGACCTCCGCTGTGCCCTCAGCCACAAAGCTACCTGTTAAAATAGAAATATAAAGACTGAGTATTGACTTGATCTTTAAATGCAGTACAACTGAGAAGGAGAAAGTACAATATTGTAATTTATATATACGTTAGCAGGTTTCTTATCAGCATTTTACAAATAAGCATGTGTTACATTACTACATGCACACAATAAAAACACAACATTACACAGAGCAAAGTATCCTCATATCTACAATTACTGCATCCGAAGTAGAAAAGAAACTAAAAAGAAGTATCCTATAATCTTGAAATAAGTTGTTTTCCACCCCTGAACATTTGACTGTTTGTTGAATTTAGTGAGGACGAGCTCTTGGCTAACGTTGAGAACAACAAAAGCTAACGTGCATCATATACTCAGTTTATAAGAGTAACACGTGTTGGACACTTACCTGTCTTCTCGAGCATGATCACTGTTCGTTGCATAATCGTCGAGCAGCATTAACTTGCTGGATCGCCAAATTTTGCTCTCCAAGGAAGGCTCTAAAAGCCAACAGCAACACTTGAACCGCAAGGTAGTCCTCCATCTTTGTGGTGATTGAATTTGGCGCTAGTTGTTATGGGAAACTGGCGTGACATATACAGACATACACATGGGCATGATGATGTAGCTCTCTGGCCGGCACCAGTTTGTGGAAAAGCAAACGGTTCTTAACCGGCTCGCACTTGAACCAAGTGCGTACCGGCTCTAGCACCAGCACTAGCACCAGCCCTGGAACCAGCTTGGTGGAAAAGGGGTATGTGAGAGAGAGAGATAGAGCCCCCCCCACCACCACCACCACCACCAACTGAAAGCTTTATCAAAGAGGAATGTTTTAAGTCTAACCTTAAAGGTAGAGAGGGTGTCTGCCTCCTGAACCTTGGTCAGTAAGTGGTTCCAGAGATGAGGACCTTGATAACTTAAGGCCCTACCTCCCATACTACTTCTGGAGATTGACGGTACCATGAGCAGGCCAGCATTTTGGGAGCCTAATGTTCTAGAGGGGTTGTACGGCACCACAAGCTCTTTAAGATAAACTGGTGCCTGTCCACCGAGAGCTTTATCTGTGAGAAGAAGAATCTTGAATTCTATTCTATCTTTTATGGGAAGCCAATGCAGAGAAGTTAATACAGGAGTAATGTGGTCTCTTCTAGTTCTAGTCAGTACACATGCGGCAGCATTTTGGACCAGCTGAAGCATCTTTAGCAACTTGCTAGGACAGCCTAAAAGAAAATAATTACAATAGTCCAGTCTAGAAGTAGCAAAAGCATGGACTTGCTTTTCAGCATCACTTTGGGACAGGATAGGCCTGATTTTAGCGATGTTACAAAGATGAAAAGAGGCTGTTTTTGAAATGTGCTTTATGTGAGAGTTAAAGGATAAATCCTGATCAAATACAACCCCAACATTTCTAACAGTTTTGCTTGGTGCCAGACTAATGCCATCTATTGGTCCTTTTCCATTAGCCCTACTCTACTCTACTCGACTCTACCCGGCTCTACTCTACTCGCCTTGTGCTACTTTTTCATTAGCCCCAGTCGTCTGCTCAACAGGGTGCAGTGTTGCTAAACAGCTGAGCGGCACTGCAGTGACGTCATTTTGAGCGCAACACAACAATCTGTGGCTTTTTGTCACAAAACGAGTAAAAAAGGAAAGAAGAAGGCTGCAGGTGGCAAGAAGAAATACCCCTTGAGATGCACGGTAGAGTTTTGGAAGCTATACAACAGAATGAAGCCAAGGACGAGAGCAATCGAGCTGCAAAGAAAAAACGTATGAGGGTAAGCTAACGGTGGCTACCGCTAGCATGTCATCAATGATGACATTGTCTGACCAATCAGTAGCCGGCAGTCGGTGATGTCATCTTCCAGTATCGGCTCAGCTCGCTTGGAACCAGAGCGGAGTAGGTACTAAAACTAGCTTGTTTTAGGAGGTACCAGGCTAGTGGAAACACACTGCAAATCGAGTAGGGCCGAGTAGAGTAGGGCCAAGGCGTGCTCATGGGAAAGGGCCAATAGGCAGTTAAATCATGAGAAAAGGTTTCTCTAAGGTGTCGAGAGCCCAGTACAATGATTTGTGTCTTGTCTTAGTTAAGAAGAAGAACATTTCTGGCCACCCAAGTTCTGATGTCCTTTCGACATGCATCTAGTTAAGATAATTGATTTGTCTCACCTGGCTTCAGTGATAGCTGATTATCATCAGCGTAAAAGTGAAAATTAACAGAGTATTAACTCATGATATCACCGAGAGGAAGCATATATATGGGAAAAAGGACTGAACCTAGCACGGAGCCTTCAGGAACTCCGTGACTTACTTAAATGTACACAAAGGACTGTTGTTCACGTGCACAGACTGATATCTATCAGATAAGTAGAACTTAAACCAATTTAGGGCAGTCCCTGTAATCCCAAATAACATCTCCAATCTCTGTATAAGGAACATTACGATCAATCATGTTGAAAGCAGCACTAAGATCTAACAAAACAAGTACAGAGAGAAGTCCTTCATCTGAAGCTGAGTAGATTGTTGGTTACTTTAACTACAGCAGTCTCTGTGCTATGATAAGCTCTAAATCCTGACTGAAAGCCCTTTTTAAGGGTTTTTTAAGGAGAGGTTTGTTTACTGCTACTTTAAAAGACTGTGGCACGTAGCCTGTTGTCTCCAGCAAGGATGAACGGACTAAGGGAAAGACCTCTTTGAACAGCTTAGTTGGGATTGGGTCTAAGAGGCAGGTTGATGATTTAGAGGAGGAGACAAGAGAATTAAGCTCCTGAAGGCTAATTGTAGAGAAAAAGTCTAACTCAAGTCTGACTACATTTAATGGTATGGCAGGTTCAGGTGGAGACAGGGAGTTGCTAATTTTATCTCTAATTTTTAGAATTAGGTCACCGGACCTGAATTAGGTCACTGGACCTGAGCCCAATCGAAATGGTTTGGGGTGAGCTGGACCGCAGAGTGAAGGTAAAAGGGCCAACAAGTGCTCAGCATCTCTGGGAACTCCTTTAAGACTGTTGGAAACTATCTCAGGTGACTATCTGTTGAAGCTCATCAAAAGAATGCCAAGAGTGTGCAAAGCAGTAATCAGATAAAGGGTGGTTACTTTGCAGAAACTAGGATAAAAGACATGTTTTCATTTATTTCACACTTTTTTGTTAAGTACATAATTCTACATGTGTTCATTCATAGTTTTGATACCTTCAGTGAGAATCTACAATGTCAATAGTGATGAAAATAAAGAAAACATATTGAATGAGAAGGTGTGTCCAAACTTTTGGCCTGTACTGTATGTGACTCCGCCCTTTTATCGGAGTGCCACATTCTCTCTTATGTACGGTGTTGTTTGTTTAAATGCACGAGTTTCAGAGCTAAAACAAGGAGCTGTCCTCTGATTTCCAATACTTCTTCGTCTCATTGGGGCAGTTTAGTCCAAAGTGGATCTTAGTAGACTGGCCGAGTCAACAACAAGCTGATCCAGCTGAGAGGGGCTAAAGCTAATATCACAGTTATCGGATGTCCAATTTGTTGAGTTTAAGGCAGTAGGAATGGCCTCTTTAAATTTTGCCATTGCACAGATATCTAATGTTCACAATTTTGCTGCAAAAAACAAAATCCTCTAAGATGCTAAAAGTTACTAAGAAGTGATAAAAATGGATTTTGAGGAAAAACTTTTAGTTTATTAAAGTCAAGGCCATATGCTAAAACCAAGTGTACAACAAAGTGTATGATTGAAATAATGGGTAGCTTCACTAGGAGACTGAATAAAACCAATTGAGTCTATTAAGGATGTAAACGATGAGCTAAGACTATCACTTCCTTTGTCAGCATTGATATTTAAATCACCTACAATGAGTATTTTATCAGCGCTAAGGACCAAGTTTAATATGAAATCTGAGAATTCTGATAAGAATTCAGAACATGGGCCTGGAGGATGGTAAATTATCACAAATAGGACTGGCTGGCAGGTTTTTGAATTGGTATGAGATAAATTTCGATTAGGGCTTTCAAAAGAGGTATAATTAGCCTTTGGGCTATGATTGATTTGGAGACAGGAATGATAAATACCTGCTACACCACCACCATTGCCTGTGTTGCGTGGTATATGAATATTTGAATGACTGGGAGGAGTGGATTCATTTAAACGGACAAATTCCTCCTCACACAGCCACGTTTCAGTGAGACAGAATAGATCTATCTGATTTTCTGATATAAGGTCATTCACCAGGAAAGATTTGGATCTCATTGATCTAATATATAAGAGACCACATGTAGTTATCTGATGTTTTGAAGCTTCTACATTTGAAGTTTTGATTTTAATCAGATTTCTATGGTTGACACCTCTTTTATTTGTTTATGTGTAAATATCAATGTGAGCTTTGGGTCAGGGGACAGACACAGTCTCTATAGAATAATATTCATCACTGTTGACATAACCAGCATTCCTTGAAAATTATAACTAAATGGGCCAGGGCTGGGTATCGATTCAGATTTTCTGGATCGATTCGATTCAATATTACCAGGTCTCAAATCGATTCGATTTATGATACGAATCGATTTGATACTGAATGACTGAATGAATAAGATATTCATTCAGTCTTGGATATCTCAGTTAATGCTGGGGTTGGCGATTTTGGAAAACTAGCATGAATTTGAAAGTAGCATCTCCTCAGGGCTCCGCCTAACATCCCCCCCCCCCCCCCCGCTCACATGCACGCATGCGGCTGATATATCCAGAAGACTGATTCAACTCCAAACCCTCAGCACAACGTGTATGTTTTACACTACACCAAGTCATGTCTCAGTCAGCGGTAAGAAAACACCAAACAAACGTGTAAAGTTAGTTCGTACTTACAGCCGATGTTGATCAGAGTATAGGTGGTTCCTCTGACATTCTCCACAAAGCTGTCAAATCTCCCATTTTGGCCATGAAACTTACTTTATCCTCTTTCCCGCCGTCCTCCTGTATCAGTATTCTCCCGTAAATCTCCCGTGTGATGATATAATAATGAAAACATTCCTCTGCCTCTCCAAACTGAGCTCTGTCTCTAGCCTGAAGGGGGCAGTAATGCTCCAAAATGATGGATGCCAACCGCCGTAAAACCGAAGAAGAAGAAAAAGCCTCACGAGAGCGTCCACCTGCAGTAGCCTGGGTGGCAGCTATCGCGAGATTTGAGCAGCAGAACAAACTTAGAAAAACAAAGAGTTTATTTTAGATTTCTTGTAAATCTGTCTTAAAATGTGAGGGATTCTGGAGCTTGGTTGGGGTTGTGGGACGGCTCACGGCGGGCTTCCCTTATTTTCAAAGGCAAAACTTGAAAGCTAAGCATTCTCCCGCGGACTCTGATACGTATAAGCTCGGCTACGCACGCCGAGTCTGTGCACGCCGGGAAAATGCAAGTAGTGCCCGCAGTAGGCGGGCAGAATGGCGACGGGATTTGATTGGTTTAAAAACAGGTGTCCCGGCATGATTATTGGTTGGGGTTTTCCCTGTTTTACTCCTGCTGTAGATTTGCTCTGTTTTAAGAACACATTATGAGTTGATTACCATCGGGTCATAAAGACCATTTTAACCAGTATTACAAAAAGTGTATCTAAATCAAATCGCCAACCCCAGCTTTAAAAAAATACTGTAAACTTAAAAAGTGACTTTTGGCCTGGTGCATTATTTAAATTGTTTTTACATTAAGAAATGAACCCAAAGCAGTTACATTAATCTTATATTAATTATATACATTAATGCATATTCTGCATATTACTTGTTTTCTGTCCAACTCCTCTTTTCCTTCGTGCTTGTAAAATCCAGATACGTCCATACGTCAGCCTTTAAACTTGCTGGTGGTGCCCACATAGTGCTATTTGCTTCTGCCGTGTTTGTTTGATTACTTACAGTAACATCTCACGAGATTTTGTTCAGTGGAGAGCAGCGCTAAACGCAGATCACGGAATACTGGGTTGATACCACAGGCTGCTTCTCTGCCCGTCCAATGAAGAAAAAAGTACCCAAGTTAAAAGATCGATCTTTGGATTTTATGAATCGATTATGAATCATTTAAAGGGAAATCGATTAAAATCGATTAAATCTATTTTTTAAACCCAGCCCTAAAATGGGCTTGAATTTCGTAGACCAGGTGCAGGCCCTCTCTCTCAGGCTGTCTGCACCTGCAGTGGGCAGAGAGGCGCACTCCAGGCGTAGAGAGGCGCATCCACGCCTCCGTCCCTGCCACTCCACGCAAGTGACAGAGAGGAAGGAGAAAAGGCGCTCATGGGTTTAACACAGCAGAGTGTAACCTTCACCGATCAAATGAACGCCTCTCCTTGCCTTTAATGCGCTGTGGGCAAGGCGCAGCGACTGATAGGTCTGACTGATCCCCGCCACAGCTGTCACTGTTACTAAAGCGGAGGGGCCATTGGGGCACGCATGGGAGGCCACGACACGCGTTACCATGTGGGCCAGCTCCCGTGACAGATGTAATCTTGTCTTTTGTCATTAATAGGAGTACAAAATTAAGTGACAGACATTTGAACACAACAGTAGGCTAATCCATTCATCCTTAAAGACACTGAGTGACATACATGTATTTTCTCTTTTTTCTCTCTTTTCTTTGAATTTCTTGAAATGAGAGAAGCCAGATATATACTCTGTATTTGATGATAAATAGTGATTGCTGTGACTGTTTATCTATTTAAAATGTGCCTAACACTCTGGAAACCTGCCTCTGAGGCTTTGGTGAGGTGTGTGCACATGTGTGCCTGTCACCAAAATTACAGATGTGGAGGGTGCGCTTCGCCTGTGCCGAGAATAGACCAGGTTGGAGCTGGCGAGCTTTCAGCGCACCTTCCACACAGTTTTTTAGCACAAAATTGTCACTGCGCCAACCTGAATCTGTCGCCTCCTTTCCCTGGTGTGCCATCACCTCCCCCTGGTGCTCCGTCACACCCATCTCTACGCAGACGATCTACCAAATTGTCAAATTGGCAGCGCACGGTTGTGCGCCGGACTAAATTAACACTGTGCAGGGTACACCAGGCTCTGCGCACCCTGCGCCACCCTGCGCTGCGCCACGAAATTAGGGCCCATTATGTTAAAAATTTACTGACTTACTAGCAAAAATGTGGAGAACTGCATTATCTTGCAATGCATCTGTTTTCTGATCACCACCAACATCTCATCTGTTCTTTCCTGTCCCATTCTCAGAAAATCTCCTCAAAAGCTGTTGATAACTTGTCTAGTCATTCTGTCAAAAGAAACTAACAAACAGCAACAGAATATATAACCTCCTTCGCAGACGTATCATTGATTCATGCAAGCATCAGAGCTTCCCACTCCAAACCCTTACCAAACTGAACCAAACCAAACCAGACCAGCTGGTGGAATGGCAGTTAGAGAGCAAAAACTATCATGAAATCAGAACAACAATAAAGGCTGAAACAGAGGTGATAGAGTTGCCAGGTCCCCTTTTATGTCTCAATAATTAAGCAGTTTTGACTCAATAATGGTTGCAAGCAGGAAAACAACCATTTTAAGCACTGGAGAGTTCGGGAAGTCAGCATTTCATAGCAGCGGGAGGTGTCCTATGCTCTGACCAATCAGAGGTCAGCAGAAAAACTGAATGATTTCCAGAAAAGATCTGTTTTTTTCTGGCAGATATTGTGATTTCAATTCAAGATTTCCTTCAGTACAATATTCACTGTGTTTACAGAACAGTAAACAGTGAGGAGTCAATGATCAAAAGCACATAACACATTTGTCCTCATCTAAAATTGATGATAAATAATCTGTTTTCATTTTTAAGGGAAACTCCAACTTCTACTCCTAGACAGAGGCTTTGTGCTCTTGATCTCCTTACCAGCACTTCCACGGTAGAGATGTGTCATTCGCCAATGAGTTGGCTTTTCTGAACAACTCTTTTAAGTGAATAATGAGAACCAATTGGCAGTTGTGATCAAACTGTTCATTTGCAAGCCATTCTTAAATGCAAATTGCCTGCAAATTTGTAAAATAGTAGACACAACAGATCCTGGGTCAGTCAGGAGTGCTGCAAAAAATTGCAGCTTTGCTGATCACATTATTGTGTTGGCTGAAATTGCAATTTTGATCAAAAAGTGATCTTTCAACCCTAGTCAGAGTGCCTCCAAATCACAGTCAATCTTGGCTTAGCTTACTTGGAAGCCAGCTGAAAGTGACATTGAAAACTGTGCCACATACAGTACTTTGATCTCCTACTTGTAGAAATGTAGAAATATGTCCAGAAAACAGTGGAGAAAATTACTATTTACTACTTTTAGAGGCAAATGTCCAAGTGAAATGTTGATTAAAAAGAATGCTAGATTAAATAAAAAATAGCTGAGCAGAGCTGAGTTGAGCAGAGCAGAGCGGAGTGATGAAGTTACCCATACAGGGTAGTTTCTTGTAATGGAGGCTCTTTCAACAGTACAAAGATGGTCAAAACTACAAAAAGTAAAAGTGTCTATTGCTTTTAAGGCTTTGAAAATATTTAAATTAACCCAACTGCCATTTTAGATTACTTTAGATATTTCAGACTGAAAATGCACTTACTGTGCCTTTAAGGGGCAAAAATCTTGATGAAAGTGGTAGCAGGTTGGTCAAAAAGCAGCAAATCATTTCAACAACATATGACAGTAGAGCTCTGAGTGTTATTTAATGTGAGGTGAAAGACACATAAAGGTGAGGGGGCAACAGAGGTCAGGAGTGGAAGGTAGAGCTTCCCCCAACCGACTCTGTGTGATGTCTGATTGACAGGCTACACGTTAAGCTCACCTGAGCCTCTGACCTGTCCTTTTCACATCCCCCCCCCCCTCTCTATTTTCTATTTTTTGTGAAGGGGCTGGAAACTTGAGGAGGGTCGCGTCCGGGGTGGAATCGCTTCAGGCTGCGACCTGCTCTGAGGGGGAGTCAGCAGGAAACAAAGGCCATTCAGGTAAAGCTTTGTGTGCGAGCCGGAGACAGACGGGCTCCCAGAGCCGATAACACCAGGGCTGATGTACCTGCATTTGCACTGTCACTGGCACCAGACTCAGTCTGTGTGTGTGTGTGCTGTTTCAGTCAGTGGAAGAAAAGAGAAAACTGACAGACTGACAGGTGAGTAAACAGTAAAGTCTCTAAAAGCCCCTCTGAACATTCCTGAAATGACTCGCCAGTGTTGAAAATATTCTGTACAAAAGTCCTAATCCTCTTTATGGAGGCTAATCTTCAGCAAATTCAAACCAACATAAGAGGACTTGAAAAGCTGTCCACACACTATGGGCATTTTTTCATCAGGCAAAGGGACCTGCTTCTTGCCTGGGACCTTGTATGTGAAGGGGCCTCGTATGCGAAGGGGCCACCAAAGGCAGGGTAGGCCGTTAATGAAACTGTATATCATGCCAGCAGTAAGCACTGATTTTACCAAAATGTTGTCTGTAGTCTGGGACCATTTGCAGTTAACCAAAAAATACTAAGATGTCATACTACTTCAGAAAACATTAGCAGTATGCATCAGACCAGTCTACATTCTGTATGGTCAACCACAATGTCAAGCATCAAAGGGTCAGGGTTCAAAATAACACAGCAGTAGCATTATTAGCATTCTGACTGATCCATAAAATTTATACAGTAAACAGTAAAGTGAAGTACAGTTAACTCTGTTAACTAAAATGTTATGTGGATGTATCCTTGCAGTGCTCATGGAATTTTTGATTTATTTTTCAAACTTTATTTATATAGCACAGTTAATATATAAAATTGAATTCCAGCTGAAACTGATTTGCACTGAGGCAAACAATATTGACTTAGGATATATGAACACACACACACACACACACACACACACACACACACACACACACACATATATATATGAACTTAAGTGACATCCCATTCCTAATCCGTAGGGTCTAATATGACCCTGGTCGACCCTTTGCAGCTATAACAGCTTCAACTCTTCTGGAAAGGCTGTCCACAAGGTTTAGGAGTGTTTATGGGAATTTTTGACCATTCTTCCAGAAGCACATTTGTCAGGTCACACACTGATGCTGGACGAGAAGGCCTGGCTCTCAGTCTCTGCTCTAATTCATCCCAAAGGTGTTATATCGGAATGAGGTCAGGATTTTGTGCAGGCCAGTCAAGTTTCTCCACACCAGACTCTGTCATCTGTGTCTTTATGGACCTGCTTTGTGCACTGGTGCACAGTCATGTTGGAAGAGGAAGGGGCCAGCTCCAAACTGTTAGGAGCATGGAATTGTCCAAAATGACTTGGTGTGCTGAAGCATTCAGAGTTCCTTTGACTGGAACTAAGGGGCCAAGCCCAGCTCCTGAAAAACAGTGCAGTCCAACAGGTATCGTTCTCTTGGAAACCGCCACACCATGACTTTTCCATCAGATTGCCAGATGGAGAAAAGCGATTCGTCACTCCAGTGGAGGTGTGCTTTTCACCACCGCTGCTCGGCGATGGAAACCCATTCATGAAGCTCTCTGTACTGTTCTTGAGCTAATCTGAAGGCCACATGAGGTTTGGAGGTCTGTAGCGATTGAACCGCCTCATCATCTGCTGACTGTGCTCCGTCAGCTTACGTGGACTACAACTTCATGGCTGGGTTGCTGTTGTTCCCAAACACTTCCGCGTTGTTACAATACAACTGACAATTGAGTGTGGAATATTTAGGAGTGAGGATATTCCATGATTGGATTTTTTGCACAGGTGGCATCCTGTCACAGTTCCACACTGGAATTCACTGAGCTCCTGAGAGCAACCCATTCTTTCACAAATGTTTGTAAAAGCAGTCTGCATGCCCAGGTGTTTGATTTTATACACCTGTGGCCATGGAAGTGATTGGAACACCTGATTCTGATTATTTGGATAGGTGAGCAAATACTTTTGGCAATATAGTGTATATATATATATATATACATATATATATATATATATATATATATATATATATATATATATATATATATATATATATATATATATATATATATACACACACACATATATATATATATATATATATAGATATATATATATATATATATATATATATATATATATATATATATATACATTTACATTTATCCATTCATTTTCTATACTGCTTATCCCATTTGGGGTTGTGGGTGGCTGGAGCCTATCTCAGCTGTAATTGGGCTAGAGGCGGGGTACACCCTAAACCGGTCACCAGCCAATTCATATACACAAAAATAATGATGATAATCATTTCCTCATAGCAAACCAACATGTAAGCGCTTTGTGGGATCCATCTACTATGTTTTACACTGTAATTGTTTTGATAGTAGGCTGGATGTCCAAAGGATCTGGAGACTAATGCACACCAGAGGAGTTTAAGTAAAGGAAACAAGAGAAAATGTAAAACAATAAAACCAAGAGTATAGAGACAGAAATGAATGCTAAAAAATATATTTCAAAGTAAAAATAACCAAAAAACATGTTAAAGGATTAAAATTAAATCAAAATCATTAGGTGTAGCAGATAAAAAAACTATATCAACATTATAAGATATGTTAGCAAATACCAGAACTATAAGAAAACATCATATATTAATGCCTAAACTTCAAGGGAGTGTGAGGAGTTTCTAAGCAATTACAAAAAAGTCTTACTTTTAGATATATGCCTGATCAAAATACACATTTTATGATGAGTTTTATAGCATCAAAATAGGTTATCTATAAATGCTATTCCTTAGCCTTTCGTTCGGGTCGGACAGGCCTGGAATGGCCTGGATACTCAACTTCAGGAACAAGACAATTAAAACTAGAGCAAATTTATATTATTCAGACACGTCTTGGTGCACCCGGCTGTAAGTAGCAATATATAGTCAGCTACAAAACTACAATACTAAGTTTTCCAAAAATTGCTTGTTGTCACACATCAAAAACTACAGCTACGTTACTAGAAAGATATATATTACCTCGTCGCTTTGCATCCTGTGAGCTGTTGAAAAAAGAAGTTGTAAAGTAATGCAGAGTTCTGAGGAAGGTCCGAGCTGCATTCATTAGCATCACAACAAACACACACTTTGGCTTGTGGTGCGTTCCAGTTGTAGTCAGAAGTATGAATTTCTGAGTTCCGAGTAGGAAACTGAGTTGGCAATTGAAGATGGATGCCCCCAGTGTGAACAGTTATTTAGCTCCTGTAATAATCAATTTATTTGCACTTCTGACTGCGGTGTGTCGCTCTAGATCAGCTGTATACATAGGATTGTTAGACTTATATTTACAAAAATGCTGCCATAGTGCTTATCACATTCTTCATGTGATATTTGTAAACAACACAGGGCATGCTAACAACACCTAACAATAGCCTGGTAGATCAGCATGTTTTTTTCCGACTTCAACTGGAACGCCGATAAGTCGGAGATAATGTCACTCCCAGTTCTGATGTTACAGGAATGCAGCATTATGACAGTCGCCGCGCGTGCTCATGGGTAGCAGAGTCCTAATGTCGCCGGTAATAGATTCTCCTCATAGCACCTTTAATATTAAAAAGTTCTACATAAAAGCTAGGCTGAATAAATGGCTTTTTAGGTTGCATTAAGTATCTGAAAGAGATCTATTTTGCCAAGCTTGAATCTATGATTGTGAGCAGCTCAGAGCTGCCTGAAGCAACAAAAACGCCACAGTAAACTTTAGAGCAAAGTCTGTGGTCGGACAAAGTCTGTTCCGAGCAGGGCTGAGCTGAGGGAGTTTATGGGCATGATACAAATCTGGCTTTGTTTTTATGGCTGTGGCTAGATCCAAATTAGAATTTGTTGGACGGACAGTATTTTTATGGAAGGGGACTTGAAGGTATTTTCCCATGTTAATGAGGCCCTGGACTTGTTCGTCTTTAATTTCAAATTTTCGTCAGTTTTATTTTAAACATGTTTTTCCTTTTGAACAAGGTACCTGCAGAGGAAACACATAGAAGACAGGGTGCTGGGGCCAATTTTCTGTGTAGGGGTATGAATGACCAGGTTCCTCTGAGTGACTGGACCCTTAATGCTCAGAACTGGGCCATTCAAGCCTGTGTAAACATAAACAGAAGCATTAGTCAACTTTTTAAATTGTTTTAAGCTGAATTTAGGCATGCTGTCTTTCCTCAAAGTAAAGAAAGCCACTAAACTGACAGACTGAAAAACGTTCTCATCAGGAAAAGTAGCTGGATTGGTAAACAAGCTTGCCACACAAACCAAGCTGTTAAACAACATAATGAGCCTAAAAACTCAATAGGAATGCAGTCACAACCCTCTTGTTTATCCTCCTTGATTGCACAATTGGTGCAGCGGCCGACTAAGCACTCTCTCATTGTCTGGAGATGCCGATCTTAACGGTGTCACTGGCTGATAAAGACGTCGGCAGTCTGTACAAGGCCAGATAACATCAGCAGCGTGAGAGTCGAGGCATTATTATTACACCAGGGCCTTACCTGCCTGATGCAATCAGTGAAAATAAAACAAAGTGGCCTCAAAGGGGCTCAGTCAAGCCTGCCAACCTCATTTCAGCAACAAGATTATTTCAATTGATCCAATTATCATGTGCCGGAGCGGAGGCCCTGTAGAGTTAGAGGTAGGAAAGCTTTTATCTCACAGCACTACCACACATTGAAAAGTCAGATTCAGAGAAGATGAAGAGGTACAGCTATTGATAGACAGGAAACGGCAGCAGAAGATACATTTCCTCTGGAGGGGGATTAGGGAAAACATGTGGCCTAGGAAAATCTTTAAAGTAAAGCCAGACATGACTGCATATCAAGTAATTAGCCATTTTATAAGTGTTCAGGACTTTCTTTTAATCTGCAGCTACGACGGTGTTCTCTCTGCCTCATTGGCTGCCTGGTGTTTGATGAACTCAGTGCTTCATTCATTTGCTTGTGAAACAGCAAATGCAGCCATTGCCTAAGACTCTGCGCAAACTTTCAATGTCAAGCTGTCCATGAACTTTTCCCAAGTATCAAACAGCTTTAGCACATGTCCTAACAGTAGGGCTGGGCAAACTGAATAATTCTAATTATTTTCTGCAAAGGATTTAAAAATTAAAAATCCAGATTTTTTCTCTCAACTTGCTTTTACTCTTACAAGTTGTTGTAGTGTTTGCATGCATCTGAATAGATTTGTATTTGTTCTTTAAATGAGAAATATTATCAGAGAGCTCCACATCAATATACTGTGTAAATAGCCCAGCCGTCAGTGTTCGTATAGACAAACCTGCCTATCTTTGAACTACGTTATTAACATTTTTATGACATAATTACAGTATGGTTTAAGCTGTAAGAGGAAAATACTGTTTAGTTTGACACATTTTGATAACATGAAGGCAAAACTTGGTTGTTCTGATTTTTGTGTCCCCTGGAGGGTGTAATTTTTTGAGAGGAAAATAACACTAAAAATTGTGGATCAAGTTTTGTGGAAAAAAAAGGGACAGGGGGCTTCTGGAGGCCTAACATGATGAAAAAAATGAAAGACATAGTATCACAGACAAAGAAACAGAATGAAGCATTGTGACAGCAATTTTTCACTTAAAGGTGCTATGCGAAGAATCTATTACCAGCGACATTAAGACTTGCGCACACGCGGCAACTGTCGTAATGCTGCGTTTCAGTAACCTCGGAACTGGGAGTGACATCATCTCCGACTTATTGGCGTTCCAGTTGAAGTTGGAAAAAAATACGCTGATCTACCAGGCTATTGTTAGCTGTTGTTAGCACACCCTGTGTTGTTGTTCACAAATATCACATGAAGAATGTGATTATCACTTTGGTAGCATTTTTGTAAATATAAGTCTAATAATACTATGTATACAGCTGATCTAGAGTGACACACCCCAGCCAGAAGTTCAAATAAATTGATTGTTACAAGAGCTAAATAACTGTTCACACTGGGGGCATCCATCTTCGATTGTCAACTCGGGGGTGGCGAGGTTCCCCAGAGTTCCCAGTAGGAAATTCCAACCTCGGGGGGGTGTTCCAGTTGCAGTTTACTTCTCGGAGCTTGGAAATTCCGACTTCCGACTACAACTGGAATGCATCATAAGTGTGGCTGCCCCCGATGAAGCAGCCATGTCTCACAGCCAGAGGCGCGCATACGCAGTAGGGATGGGTACCTTTCACATTTGAACCGATACCATACCGATGCCTGGTACCTAGGAATTGGTATCGGTACTCAACGGTACCAATTTTCGGTACTTTTGCGTGTGTTTATGGGGTCATAAATATTAATTTGTTTAATATTAAGGTCTCTGCTGACGTCATAACGCTATTGCTGTGCTGCGTTCAAGTCCGGTATTGAAATTCACCTACTCTACCCAATAGTATGCCTGCTTCTTCCACTCCCTCACAGTCACAAGGGTGCGTTTAGGTACCTAAACATGGTACCGTTTGTTTTTCCGTGAATCGATACTCGGTAGTACCTACAGAATTCGGTCGGTACCTCTTAAAGTACCTAATTCGGTACCCATCCCTAATACGCAGTTTGCATTGTTTAGTCTCTGAAAGTTTAGCAGCTAGTGCCTCACTCAGACTCTTGACAGGTTTTCCAAATTGAAACGGCTAAAGTCTGACATTTTACAAGGATGTTGGGGGAAAACTGATTGATGACAGCCACCCTGTCTAAAACACAAAACTGCGATGAAAGACAAAAAATGTGCGAGACAGAGATTCAGTGAGCCATACCTGAGTAAATTATAGGCAGTTTTTGTAAGTATTTTCTGTGTAAATGATGTGTAAAGATTGTAAATAGCAGCATTAGTATCAATCTGGAGTGTGGGCTTGCTGTTCTTTTGCCATTTATTCACCGTATTTCGTCATAACAGATCGTCTTTTTCCGTCATAGTTCGTGTTTTATGGATAAAATCAATCGTAATTTGGAAATATCCAAGGAAATGTCGAGGACATCTGCCATGGAAAGGGAAGACCAGGTGAGAGTCATAAAGGGGGCTAGCTTCTTCAGGGACTATCGTTAGTAAAACAAAAAATGAATAGATAAAAAGGCCTGGACATGGTCTAATATAATCAATAACATAGACACTAATGCTGTAGGCAAATAAAAATGTATGAGTGTATGTAAAATAGGTTAAGTTTATTTTTGGCCATCTAAAAACTTTGAACATGTTCATTTAAAATTGTTTATGAAGATAAACCTGTTAACAGTTGGAAGCCCAAGCTTCTCTGCTTGCAAGGCATGCCTGACGCACCTCCACCGGTGCCCGAGGGCCAGCTGCAGAGTCGTCAGCTGAGAGCCACCCTTCACAGATGTTTCGCCCCTTGATCCCAGAACATCTCCAGGTGGTGAGACAGCGATAGGGACATCTCCCTACCACCCCTGTTCCATGCCTTCTTCCCATGGCACTGTGAGCTCTGCCATGATCACAGTCCTGGCTGGTGCTGACCACAGGACAATGTCCGGTCTGAGGGAGGTTGCAGTGATCTCAAGGGGGAACTGGAGCTGTCGATCCAGGTCAACCCTCATCTTCCACTCGCCTCCAGGTGTCAACAGGTGGTGCCATACCATAACTGGAGGTTTCTTGGGCTTAGGGGGGTATCATATGTGGACCGAATGAGGAAACTCAGCCTTGCTTGTGGAATCTTCCACATATCGGCCCATGTGACAGCACTGTTGGTCACAGTTTCCCAGCTAGTCTATCTTCCTTGGTGCTGCTGGCTGAATGCTGAAATAGTGTAGGACTCAGACTCTAGCCTGGTCACTTCAGACACCACCATCTCTTTCCTCTCCCTTTTGGAGGCTTGGACTAAAGCCTGGTGCCTTGAACCCACCCAAGCACATACTTACCTGGCAATACCTGTCCGACAATCTCCTGGTGTTTCAGAGGGCTGATAGCTTGGGCGACTGCTTGCTCTGCCTTCCACTTCCTCCCTGTTTGGACTGCCACCTCCGAGTTCTGCACGCAGGGGTCTGCTGAGCCTTTAAGTTCAAGAATAAGCCTGACCTTGTAGCCCAGGTCGAGGGATTTAAGTGGTAGCCTGAGAATGTTATTTTCAAAGAGGCCTGCTGTGGAGAGACACCGGGGTAGCCCTAGCCATTTGCGGATGTAGTTGTGTGGGACCAGTTGATCTCCCACACCAGAGATCAAAGTCTGCACTTAGGGGGGACGAAGGCACCTGAAGCCGCCTGTGACTGCCCCAGCCGTGGAAACAGAAGGGGCCCGAGGGCCACTCTGATCCGATTATGCGTGTAACAATTCCCACTTAACAAAATTATATTAAACGAATCATACTATGCGAGGGCAGGCCGGAAAGCTCTTGCAGCCAGGAAATTAATCAGCGCCAACCTGCTAAACAAAATAGGATTCAACTCCTAAAAATGAAAATAACCAACTCACTATCACTCAGTTAGCTGGAATAAAATCTTAGGAAACAAAAAAATGAGGCATAGAATTTAAGTTTAACTTGAATGTATTAATGAGAAAGCCCAAACACAAAATTCACCGTCCCCACACTCCCATATCCTGCAAATAACCCACATCAACCAAAAAAAACAACTCAGTCCCAAAATGAAAAGAAATAGTTCATAAGTCCCGTATCCAAAACGAAAACTCCTTGTTATCCCAGGGTAGAATTGAGTCCTGTGTCAGTTGGTAAAGTTTATTCCCCGGTGGCGCAAACAAAAAAAAAAAAACCCTGAGGGCGCGTCCTCAGCAGCCGCTGCTCATCTGCACAGGCTGGAAGTTCTTACCCAACTCTCCGAACTTCCCCGTACGAATCTTGATCCTCTCCAGGTACTCCTCTCTGATCCCTGGCATAGAATACCTGCAGCAGCTGTCTTTGTCCGGGGTCGCCAACCTCCACACCGCGCACGCCGATCTCTCTCCTTTTTCCCCTCCAGCACCAGAAAAAACTCCACCGCCCAGGAGTCTTTGCCCTTTTCTAACCTCCGGCCGAGGTTGTTAACAAAGGTCATAAAGAATACAACAAAAATAATAACAATACAATACGAAATAAAACATTTCAATACGAGCCATTTCCCAAAAATAAACTGTCAGAAAAGAATAGTTTGCCTTGACCCCTCAATGCCAGAAAACTTACATTTGTTTATATAGGCCTATATTAACACATACAGGAGATGCATGTTCTGCTGTGCTGGGACAAGCTGCTAAATTCTGTTCAACCTGTGTAGACCTTACATGCATTTGCCATATGCGTTTGCCAAGTCCAGCCAGACTACATGCAGATCTGATTTGGCACGCTTGGCTGTCTGGATTTGGTCCCAGATCATGGTGGAATGTTCAACACAGCCGGCAAAGCCTGGCACTCCTGCCTTCTGACAGCTCATGTCGATGTAGTTGTTGGACAACAGAAACCTGGTCATACGTCTTGCCACAATGGAGAAAAATATCTTCCCCGCTACATTGAGGAGGGCAATGCCTCTAAACTGGGTGATGTTTTGTGAGGCTTTCTCCTTTGGGATGAAGATGGTTAGGGCTCTGCACCATTCTGCTGGAATGGATTGAGTTTTCCAAGCAGTGCACATCAGCCTCCACAACAGCTTCAACACCATCTGGCAGTTTTTGTATACCCTGTAGGGTACGCCATTTGACCAGGTGCTAATGCAGATCTTGCCTTCCTAACCACTTGCTGGATTTCCGCCCACTTGGGAGGTGTTGTATTGAACTCGAACGAAGGTTCTGTGGGGCAAGGCACATACCCTGGTGATCCAAGTGGGAGGTCTGCTGCTGTCCCCAAGCTGTTCATTGAGGAAGCTCTCCAGCTCTTCCATAGTGGCCTCCGATTTCCCCGATTTCTTCTCTTCAAGCAGCTGCCGAGCATACTTGAAGGGGTCACGGAAGAAGCTTGCATGTGCCTTTTCCTTCCTGCTTTTCCGCCTTTGGATCTATTCTTCGCTCCTCAGGTTTGCAAGCTTGGATCTCAGCTGGTCCCAGAGGGTTTTCAGGCCTTCCTTCTCCAGCTGGTTGGCTTTCCTCCATGCTTTGCGTATGATGCAAGCTGACTTCCTTGGGCACTGCTGCTTGTGACAGAAATGAAAGAGGTTGGTGTCCCTTGCCTCTGTAGCCTTGGGCGTAGGGTTTGCACCTTTGCACCCTAAACTTCATTGCAAATACTAACGAATGAAGTCATATTGTTGAAGTCGTCAGGAATGCTGAATGGGGAAGTGGCAACCCTGCAAGTGCCTCCAAACCTGGTCTTACATGAAGTTTCAGATGTGTTCAACTGATGTTCTGCTCATGCTGCTGTTTTCAAAAATCTGGTGAGAATTTCATTAATAATTCACCTCAGTTACGCTATAATACAAATAATAGGGTAACATCTATAACGATTTGATGGTGAAGCCTGATGACAAAATCACAGGAGGTGAGTGCTTCTTCAAAAGAATGCATGTTGATCGTCAGTCAAGTTAGCCTGCATAATGTCTTTCCTCATAGTACAAAAGTACTTTAATAGGCAAAACCATAGACTACCATCAAACTATTGCCTTTCAGTGGTAAGAATCAGCTGTTCCTCTCAAGTCCCTGCCCTCATCTGCCCACTCTGAACCAAAACTGTCATTCGGTTTTTATTTTAAGGTCATTATCCACGCATGTTTGCTGAGCAGGCACTTCAGGACAGTGTTATTTGTTGGCCGTATTTACCTCGATGTGCTGGCTGCATTTGTTCACATAACATTCCCAGATAAAGCTCCAGGAGAACCGTCAGGGTAAAGTCACCTGGGGGCAGGGGTGTGACCAGGAAACAGATAAGGCCATTAGCGACCAGCCGTCTTCTACTCAAACCAACAATTACACAGTCAGAGTCTCCTTTTACCGCTAATGCAGGTCCAGAAGCTTTAGCTGATACTATCTTAAATTGTAGGACAGTCGTGGATTTAAACCCAACATGAAGGCCACGATCACTGTAAATAAAGCCAGTGTTTACATAAATAAACATGTCCTAATCACACCGCTAATGAGCATCATACCAGGCTCAGAGAGGCTCACGAGGGACACCGCTCTGCCTCTGATGAACACAGTTGCAGCCATCCAGGGTTTGATCGGAGCGTGGCGACTGTGAGAGGCAAAAATCCACAAGGTCGTTCGTGTTTAACACATCTGCTATCTCTCTGACGCTCCGTCTCCCACCCTCTGGATACGCTTTCCCACTTCCCTTCCTTGCCCTCGCCATCTGTTTCACAGCACCACACACAGAGACGGAGGAGGAGGGAGACGAAACTGAGGAGAGAAGGCAACATGAAGGAAAGTGTATTTGCTTACAGTGAGAGTTTTGTTTTGGGTCATGTTATTGAGATATCTCTGTAGATATATCAATGACAGAATTCTTATTGAAATATGAGTTCAGCGGTCGCACTAAAATATTTAATGAGGACTACCATGGAAGTTCATTTTGGATAAATGAACCATCATTTTGGGGATTACACTTTACAGCCATTTTAGCAAGTTTCACCAACAGTTTAATTCAAACATATATTTCAATTAAATTTAATGAGACCAGATTTGTCTAAACTTGGGTTCTTATATTCAGTTTTGATAAATCAGCATGTTCACAAATACCACATCCCAGTTTAACAAACTAATTACCCCGATCCACCTCTATTATCTCTCTCTTTCTTAACCCCAAGGCCTTTGGTCCAGACCAAACAAACTGTGGTTCTCTTCTTTTAAGAAAGTTCGTTTGATTGGGACTAGTGTGAATGCTCAACTCCGATGCAAATTTCCCAAACTCTGGCATGCTTACAAAAACAGGGTTTACATCCCAAAAAAACCAGGGTCCAAACCAAACAAGACCCAACAAGTCAGGAGAACCAAACAGCAGTAAACTGTGGATTAAATATGAGTATGCTCAATGAGTATGCTAACACAGCATACACTGACAATTTCAAGCAAAGTGTGGCTAATGTTAGCATTTCCAGCAACACCAGGTGAACATCTACAAATACGTGCAGAATATAATTACACATCATAATATTAAAATGCCACCTGACCAGGGGCGGCTGGCCCATAGTGGGCAATAGTGCGTCACCCTCCTTAAGTCACATGAAAAAAGAGAGAGAAAAGAGTTTATTGTGCCCTTATTGTTTCTGTCTAAGTCTTCATTTTATTATTTAATCAGCAGCCCGAATATCACTGTGATGTCACTGTCCAGCCAGCAGCCCCGCCCCCTTGGGGCAATTTCAGTCAAACTGAAAATTGCCCCTGGCGCTCTCATAGTCTTGCATGAAGAGACTCTTTTTCAAATTTGGGACCTTACATGCATTTATATGGGCTCAGGGAGGGCTTGCCCCAATGTGATTCTGTCATACGCACTGATGCCTGCTCACATGAGAAGCACAGAGCGCAAACCAGATAATGACCAGATAATCATCTTAGTAATACATGTACGTGATTTATTGATGGTTTATCAGTATTTTCGGTAGGGATGGGAATCGAAAACCAATTCCAGTTGAGAATCGTTAACAGCTCCATCAAAGAATCGATATCATTAATCTTTTTGCTTATCAATTCCTTTATCAATTCCTTCCACTGACAGGGTTCAGAAGCATCAGAATTGTAGCTTGATTTTCATTGCACCTACTACACAACCTTAAGTGAGTGGAAGCACCAGCAACTTGCAGAAGCAGTTATCTATGCTGTGACTTCTTTGATATTGTTGCCACTGAAAATCAGACCAACATTTGCCCACCTGGAAAATCTGCAGGAATCGATAAGGGAATCATTAAAGAATTTGATCGATTAGCAGGATCGTTAACAGCATTGGCATTGATAAAATCTTATCAATTCCCATCCCTAATTTTCGTAAACAGTGTTTCCGTGTTGTTCTATTATCGTATTTTTGCTGAGTTTTGACGTATATTCGCCGTTACGTGCACATATAAACATACACACTAAAGGTGCGTTCACACCGGGCGCTACTTGTACTACCTTGGCGATCACTCTCCATTCAAAGTCAATGTACAGCCGCAATGGGGCGGAGCTAACCCTCCCATGATGCGTTTGCCACGTACACGACGATCACTTCACTCGTCGCGCGATGTCTAAGTTAAAAAAAAGTTGATCTATTCAGGCAATGTCGTGTGTGGCTGTGCAGCACCAGCCAATCAGCGGTGTGTGCACGTGTGACAATGTCGTGTGTGGCTGTGCAGCATCAGCCAATCAGCGGTGTGTACACGTGTGACGGTACCCTAGACAGACAGTTATTCATCCGGACTACAGGGTAACAATCCATGTCTGTGTGGGAAACATTAGTCAGTGAGGACATTAGTTTCGCCTAGACGGACCGTGGGAAACTCACAGATAATGCTGCTGCAGCAGGGCATCAGCTGCAGTGTTTTCTGTTTGATAAGTGAATGAAAAGGATACAGCTGGAATAATGTCCGCTTATACATCCTATTATATGATGTATGATATGAAACTCATGGTGAAACTCGAGCGGACGTGACGTCACTGAGCGACGGCCGACAGCAACGGTGACCAAAATGAGGTATTTATGGACGCACAACACTACGTCAGTGGGCAACGCGATTTTGGTAGCTGGGTCGCTTGCAGTGTGAACGCAGCATAAGACTAAGGAAAGAAAGTGAAAGCAAATTCCAATTGAGAAGCAATGTATATATACATGTATATATACACACACATATATATACATTTATATATCTATCTATATATATATCTATCTATATATATATATATATATATATATATATATATATATACATATATATATATATATATATATATATATATATATACATACATATATATATATATATATATATATATATACGGAGCCCCTTAGGCGCCACAGAGGACAAAATAAAACAAAATATATAACTTGTGCGCACGATATATTAAAACGTGCGCACGACATAAGAAAACGTGTGCTCGAAATACTTATTCGTGCGCACGTTTTAGCTAAAGCGTGCACACGACATACTAAAACGTGCGCACGAGATACTAAAACGTGTGCACGAAATAGTTATTCGAGCGCACGTTTTTACGTCTTCGAACTAAAGTTATTCATCGCGTTTTGACTTGTCCTTATTCTTGTCCGCTCGGCTTCCGTAGAAGCGGACGTTCTAAACACACACAATGGAGAGAAGAAGTGAGCTAGTTAACTTTCACTTCCACCTCAGACTGTCATATCATGACATTCTTGTTGCTCATATTATGAGAGATGGAATAATCTGAAGTAGAACTTTTCTGCTTATACTAAGAGACAACAGGCTCCGGTGTACTGTATTAAATTAACAGGTGACCGTCCAGGCAGACGTGAGGGGGCGTGTCTGAAGGACCCTTTTGTTTACTATCTGAACACCTCCCAAATCAATTGTATACACAAAAATGAGCTCTTTACACCCATTTACTTAGTGGTGGAAGTGACTTCACAACATTGAGCGTGACGAAGGATTTTGAAGGATTACAGACTTATTTAACAGCGTAAAGAAACGTAAGGTAATATATAGGTAAATATCTTAGATGTCTGATCAAAATGACAAATTTCCGACTGTGTCAACTGGTGATGGCCCCGAAACCCGCATTTTACTGTCACTTCGGGTATCAACAAACAATGTGTTCATGTTCAACGCATAACAAGAGTCGGGAGGACTTGAAAATAGGTACAGAGGAGTAGGGTTTTTTTACAATGTGGAGGAAATTTTCGCTTCATCTTGTGATCAAACTGATGGCATATGTGTCTGCATTAAGTGTAAGCACAAGAGTGCATTTCTGTAAGCATGCTGAATTTGAGGGATATATTCTACTGTAGTTAGTGGTTTTGTTGACCACAAAATGACTCGTCCTTGTAAGCCATAGTAGAAAATTAATCCCTGTTAAGATCTTCATAATGTGACGGTCGAATGATACTTTGTAAACTTTGCAGCTTTTTAAGAGTTTGACGATCACTGACTTTTGACATCAGATCGGGGCACGTGGCGTTGTTGAATGCTGTTTGAATCAAATGGTGATCTCAATAAATGTTTCATCTGTTAAACATTGGTGTGCTGTCTTTAATTTGCTGTCCTGTTGAAAATATATGTAATTACCTTTTTCTTACTGACATTGATAAACAGCAGATAAGTTGTGAGTGTGACTGGGAAATACAACTTTATCATAGTTCTGTGACCATGAAGGTTTTTGTGATATGTCAACATTTACAACTGCGGTCACGTCAGCCGTCTCTCGATTTCGGTGGTCAAGCCAGCTGCTCCAACATTTCAAGTGCGCTCTTATTACAGACTGTATGGCAAGCGCACAAAAATAAGTGGAAAAGTCAGCACTAACTTACTTATAAAAGCGTGTGTTAAATTCAGGTTTACAAAATAAAAAGTGGTTGTGAAATACAATAAGATTTTCTAAAAAATATGAGAACTACATTAAAATGTCATTTTCATATTTACAGTATGGAATAAATTAAAATTTATTAAAACTATATTAAATGTGTCCAAATGCAATAGAAAGAGGTGTGTGTCATAGAGCAGGCTTAAAGTGATATTCCGGGATTGAACAAGTTGGGTCCTATCACAAGGGTTAGGGCAGAAATTACCCCTACAGCAGTGTTTCTGTGGAGAAGAAACCCAGGGCGCTTGGACCTAACTCCCTCTTCATGCTTCGGATCTGCTCGTCTGCTCATTCCGCTGTAGTCAGACGGGGCCATATTTTACTTGACCAAAAACACAAATAAACGGACTCCCACCGAAAAAGTCTGATATCGGTCTGCATTCACGCTTTATTTAGAGAATTTTCAGTGCGTTACTTTCACACAAAAACACAGCTAAATAAGGCTCTATTTCGCATAGCGCCGTGAAACAGCCTCCGCGGAAGAGAGCAGAGGCTCTGCAGCCACAGCTCTGGCTGTACAGCGGAGCCTCCGGCTCTGCAGCGGAGGCTGTGGCTCTTCCGCGGAGGCCGTTTTACGACGCTATGAGAAATAGAGCCTTATTTAGCGGTGTTTTTGTGTGAAAGTAACGCATTGAAAATTCTCTAAATAAAGCGTGAATGCAGACCGATATCTGATGACACAGAAACACTACTGCAGGGGTAATTTCTGACCTAAACCTTGTGATAGGACCCAAGTTGTTCCATCCCGGAATATCACTTTAAGTCTACTGTCCAACACTGATTTTGGACCAACAGATCACATGACCTGGGAATTATTGCACTATAATGCCCATATTTACTTTATAAAAGACATTACAAATTCATACAAATATGAAACATGTCCAAATGCAAAAATAAGTGGTGTTTTTCATCAAGCAGGCTGAAGTCTACTGTCCTACATGATTCTGAGCCAACAGGTCACGTGACCTGGGAGGTATTTTGGCTCTAATGCTCATATTTACATTAAAAGATAAATTAAAAATTCATAAAAAATATGAAGTGTGTCCAAATGCAATTTAAAAAATGATGTGTCTCATAGAACAGGCTTAGATCTACCATTCTGGGTTGATTCTGAGCCAACAAGTCACATGACCTGGGACTTATTGAGCTATAATGCTCATATTTACAGTATTAAATATATCAAAAATTCATAGAATGTTTTGCGTTCAACTGCAATAAAAAGTGTGTCAAGGAGCAGCATTAGATCTACCATTCTGTCTTAATTTTTTAGCAATCAAATCTTATCCATGGACTTATTGAGCTAAAATACTCATATTTACAGTATAAAATACATAAAAAATTCATAGCTCAATAAGTCTCAGGCTGTGTGACCTATTAGCTCAGAATCAGTGTAGGACAGTAAGCATGCTCAATGACACAATCCACTTTTTATTCCATTTGGGCATATTTCAAATTGTTTTTTTTTTTTATGAATTTTAATGTGTTTTATAATGCAAATCTGAGCATTATAGGTCAATGAGTCGCAGGTCATGTGACCTATTGGCTCAAAATTAATAATACTGACTCTTTGACACATACCACTTTTTATTGCATTTGGACACACAAATTTCATATTTTTGGGGGGAATTTGTAATGTCTTTTATAAAGTAAATATGGGCATTATAGCTCAATAATTCCCAGGTCATGTGATCTGTTGGTTCAAAATCAGTGTTGGACAGTAGACTTAAGCCTGCTCTATGACACACACCTCTTTTTTATTGCATTTGGACACATTTAATAGTTTTAATAAATTTTAATGTATTCCATTCTGTAAATATGAAAATAACATTTTAATGTAGTTCTCATATTTTTTAGAAAATCTTATTGTATTTCACAACCACTTTTTATTTTGTAAACCTGAATTTAACACACGCTTTTATAAGTAAGTTAGTGCTGACTTTTCCACTTATTTTTGTGCGCTTGCCATACAGTCTGTAATAAGAGCGCACCTAAAATGTTGGAGCTGCTGGCTTGACCGCGCAAAATCGAGAGACGGCTGACGTGACCGCAGTTGTAAATGTTGACATATCACAAAAACCTTCATGGTCACAGAACTATAATAAAGTTGTATTTCCTCTATCACATTCACAACTTATCTGCTGTTTATCAATGTCAGTAAAAAAAGGTAATTACATATATTTTCAACAGGACAGCAAATTAAAAACAGCACACCAATGTTTAACAGTTAAAACATTTATTGAGATCACCATTTGATTCAAACAGCATTCAACAACGCCACGTGCCCCGATCTGATGTCAAAAGTCAGTGATCGTCAAACTCTTAAAAGGCTGCAAAGTTTACAAAGTATCATTCGGCCATCACATTATGAAGATCTTAACAGGGATTAATTTTCTACTATGGGTTACAAGGACGAGTCATTTTGTCGTCAACAAAACCACTAACTACAGTACAATATATCCCTCAAATTCAGCATGCTTACAGAAATGCACTCTTGTGCTTACACTTAATGCAGACATATGTGCCATCAGTTTGATCACAAGATGAAGCGAAAATTTCCTCCACATTGTAAAAACCTACTCCTCTGTACCTATTTTCAAGTCCTCCCCACTCCGTTATACGTTGAACATGAACACATTGTTTGTTGATACGCCGAAGTGACGGTAAAATGCGGGTTTCGGGGCCATCACCAGTTGACACAGTCGGAAATTTGTCATTTTGATCAGACATCTAAGATATTTACCTATATATTACCTTACGTTTCTTTACGCTGTTAAATAAGTCTGTAATCCTTCAAAACCTTTCGTCGTCACGCTCAATGTTGTGAAGTCACTTCCACCACTAAGTAAATGGGTGTAAAGAGCTCATTTTTGTGTATACAATTGATTCGGGAGGTGTTCAGATAGTAAACAAAAGGGTCCTTCAGACACGCCCCCCTCACTTCTGCCTGGACGGTCACCTGTTAATTTAATACAGTACACCGGCGGAGCCTGTTGTCTTTTAGTATAAGCAGCAAAGTTCTACTTCAGATTATTCCATCTCTCATAATAAGAGCAACAAGAATGTCATTATATGACAGTCCGAGGTGGAAGTGAAAGTTAACTAGCTCACTTCTTCTCTCCATTGTGTGTGTTTGTGAACGTCCGGCTTCTCTACGGGAAGCCGTAGCGGACAAGAATAAGGACAAGTCAAAACGCGATGAATAACTTTATTTCGAGGGCACGTTTTAGCTAAAAGCGTCTTTCGAATAACTATTTCGCACGCTTTTAGTATCTCGCGCGTTTTAGTATGTCGTGTGCACGCCTTAGATAAAACGTGTGCCGCGAATAAGTATTTCAGCGCGTTTTATTATTTCGTGCGCACGTTTTAATATATCGTGCGCACGAATAAGTATCTCGTGCGCACGAGTTATATATTTTGTCCTCTGTGGCACCTAAGGGGCTCCGTATATATATATATATATATGTATGTTGGAATGTAATAGTTGCATTTAACATTTCATTTTTTTTATAATTTTGGTGCTTCAGTATTTACCCTCCATTTGTCTCCTTTGGGTATTTTGAAAACATAATTGTACCATGTTTCTATACCTATGTGATTATATATTAAAAAAGAAATTTAAAAAAAAGAACAATCACAAAAGGGTAAATTGATCTATAAGGCCAACTTTGAGAAGGCAGCCTGCAAATGAGAGGAGCTCAAACAGAGTGCCATAGTCAGAGTGAGTGTGGAAGTGGATCAGGGGTACACAACATCTGCAAACAGATGTTTTTAAAAAAGAAAAAAAAAAAGCAGCAGTGAACTCACTCTTGCAGAGAGCTTGCTTGAAAAAAATGTGAGCTACAGTACAGACAACATGGACTGTGATAATTCAACCAAAGATAAAGCCCAGGGGTTGGCAACTTTGACTACCAAGAATGGCCACGTCATTTTTCAGTGTCGGAGGACTGCAATGTTACATATTGTCAGGCACGATTTGATGAGCATGACACACAACTAAAGCCAATTTAAGTTTTTTTTAAATTCAATAAAGCAATGTAGGTTTACCAGTTCTTTAAGCATAAATACATTACCTTTGCCATTGTTTCCAAATATTTTTTGTACTACTACACACTGTATTTTAATGCCCCATGAAAAGATATTTAGAGATACCATCAAATCAAGTTTGCTCTTTAATGGCATTACAAAGACAAGCAATGTCAGGTGTGTAGAAATATTGTATCTTAATTGGTGCATTATGCAGTACTGGTTACTCATAATTTAGCAGCTGTTGGTATGTTTTCATCATATTTCTAATTTGTTTGTGGGTTTTTTGGGGAATTATTGATTGGCCGTATTGAGTGTGGTGAAGGGCTGCATGTGGCCCATGGGCTGTCAGTTTCCCACCCCTGATATAGAGAGTGCATTGAAGTCAGTACTTAGTGTCCCAGACTACATTATGATGCTATTTTCATAAAACACTCGAAGCTGTAATATTAACAAGACAGTTATTCTAAACTAAATTAGAACAAATACATTTAAAAAACTTAATTCAAACTACTTTATCTTCCTCTACCTGCATCAAAAGGTGTGAAAGCAGTGCTGTTATACCATAAAACTATAATTGAATGGTGTTCACTATGTCTTTATGTTAAATAGATATAGTTACTTTCTTTTATCTCAGACATGCGAATTTTTCTCGTACCTTGACATGTTTCGGCGGAAACTTCCGCCTTCCTCAGAAGTGTCACCAGATGATAGGTGTGACGTGTTAAATCAGCTGGTGTTACGGAGGTGTGACCCTCCTGTCAAATTTTCGGACAGGAGGGTCACGCCTCCCACTGTTCGCTCGCCTCTGCAGGACGCTGCTCCAGGTGTGTGAGAACATATATGCCCCCTCGTCCCTGTTCATCGTCCCTGGGCCCCGTTTGCTGATCTCGATGGCTTCCCTAATCCAGTGCTGGTGTTTGTCCTCAGTGCGGATGACTCTGGCCTTGCCCCAGTCCATGAGATGATTTTCCCTTTTGCAGTGGTCGGTTATGGCAGATTTGTAGTTTTCCTGTTGTGCTTTTTCTTTTATTGATCCTGTTTGTCTTGTTCCTGTTTCTTTTTCACACTCCTTCTGATGTTCTTGCCGTCGTTTGCTGAAACTCCTCCCCGTCTCCCCGATGTTTAGTTTATTCGTTTATTTCGATCATTTTTAAAAGCATACCAACCAAAGCAACACCACTGAAAATGATGTATGTTTTATTGCAGGATTGGCATGGTATTTCATATATGACATTGCATTTATTGTTCTGTTCGATTTTATCCTTCAGGTGTACCAACAGTTTGACTGGTGTGTTGATGTGGTATTTCCTCATGGTCCTCTGGATACGTTCAGTGACCCCTCTGACATACGGTAGCGTCACCACTCCTCTGCTCACTGTTTTGTTTGTGTGTGTCTTTCTTGCCCCCTGTGTGGTTTCTTTTCTTTTCACCTGTCCTGCGCCTTTGTTTGTTGCCCATTGTGGATACTGACAGTTTTTTAATGCCTTCTGTATGTGCTTTTCTTCTTGTGTTCTTTTCCTCCGGATCTGTGATTGTTGTTGTGCGTTCATATAATGTTCTGACAACTGAGAGTTTATGTGCAGTGGGATGTTGGTGTTTGACCACATTTAAACTCTTGTTTGTGAAGTGCTGCTTTGGCAGAGTGAGTAGACACCATACACATAACATACAGGAAGGCTTTAGTCTTTTGGCTTGGGTTCAATTCCACCTGATGATTGATGGATGAGTGTCTTCCCAAATCTCTCTCCTCCTCAGAGTCTGTTGACATCTTTAAATAAAGACAGGAAAGAACTTTGAAAAATAGTTTTTGGAGTTTATTGTTATAAATTTTAGACTGTCACATACTATATTGCAAATGCTTATTTGACAGCAACTATAAAATCACAAAAAAAACCTTTCCATCCTTTTCTAGTCCTTAAAATAAAATGTATGAGCCGAGGCTAAGGTCAAAAATGTGTTGTCAAGTTATTAGCATTGCTCCACATCACTGTGCATGGAAATGTAGTTACAAATGTGCCAGTTTGGGTAATAGTAGAATAAAAGCCTAAAGCGTCAAACTGTGATGTTTAAAACTCCTCATGCTAACTGTGTCCCTGCTTCAGCCTTTGTACTAAGCTAACTAGCTTAATGGAGCATCATGTCAAACAGACATACCACATTCTTATGTAAGTTTTGTCATGAAGTGTGTTTTGATTTTCATCTACTTTACATTTCAATTTCACAGTGGCATTTTTTCGTATTTGACTTTTAATTTACTTCTTCAACATCATTTTGTTTGGAGGTGGGACATCCTTTACTTAATACAGAAGTGAAGGGAGGGACTGCTGTTATTCATAACTTTTTTTTCGCTAAGCAGTCTGTCTAGGCTTGATTTTTGTGACCAAACAGACATAGTCAGGCTTTTATCTAAGTTTAATGTTGATCCTCTACAGCTTTATTATGGTGAAAACAGCATAAATACATTAAAATTAAATTTAATTCTGGCTATAAGGGTAGGAAAACATTTTTGCCCATCTGTTTACAGTAATGTTTACATTTGTGTTAGCTCAAAGTCACTTTTAATAGGCAGACTTGGCAACCATGCTAAGGAGGAAAACAACCTGCCTGCTGTCATTTAAGGACAGCACCATCACCCAGCAGGAGAATTTGCTGATTATTTATCATACAAGGGCTTCAGTTTATTTTTTTACTTAGTACAGATGAATGACAGGAATTTATCATCTTTGTGGCAGGGAATGACTTAAACAGAATTACTCCATGAAGCACAAAATGGATGAAATAAAACACTTTATAAAAAGGACACCCCCATCCATTTTGGTTTGTCCCACTGATGTCATTAAGACAGCACCAACACCAACACAACCAGGGCTGCGTCCAATGGTCACCTCCTAAGTCCTTTCCTATCTACTTTTCCCGAACCCTGATGGAAAACATCATGAGGTTAAGGAAAGGAGAAAGGAGAATTCAGCAGGACTTAGGAAAGGAAAACTGCCATGCAGAGAGAATCCGACTATACTTTCACTACGCTACCTCATCATGTGACGGCGGATGTTACTGCTGCGTTGAAACTACAATTTTCCAAAGGTGGACTGCAAAAATCGCATCCTGTATCATGTATCATGACAATGTTGTTCATTTCAGACAACATTGAACATAATAACCTGGTAAACATTACATCTGCATAACCGATGTCTGAAGTGAGGATATTTGTGTCTACTCATTATCAACATGAACACCAATCAATGCATGAAAATAATTGGTAACTGTATGAAAGAAAGGCATAAATTGTTAAGATCACAATCTAATGGTGTACACATTATTGATATTGAACCATGTTTAAAACATAACCAACATCAAATGTCTCATATCCTGCTCACTTCAGAGAATCAGACTACTGGAAAGTTAAGGCAGGTTTTGGTAAACTTTTTAAAGGATCAAACAGCAGTGGTATAATAATAATACATCATTATTCGGTTGAATTCGGAAGCAGTTGGAATATGCACTGTTTATAAAAGCTGTTGCCGCGAAGAATTGTGAGACAGAATAATCTCCTCTCCTTTCGTAATGGATGGTCCAGTGTATCCTATGCTAAAGGAGATAATAAAGGAAGCATTGAGCCACCTTTCCTATGCATTTAAACTATTCAAACAGCTCTAATCACGAACTACTTCCGGTTCATTTCACTCTGTAAGGAACCTTCCTAAGCAAAAATGACTATTCGACTGCAGCCCAGGAAATGCTTGGCAGGTCCCTCCCCTTAAAAAATCCACTGTAACTGTTTAAGATTTTAAATAATAATCATAATAATAATAATATTAAGGATGTAATTGTGAGCACAATCAAAAGATTTTAATTTTTAAACTTGCAACATTATAAAGACAAATGTAAGTAAAATACAAAAAAAAGACCAGTGAAACAAACCACCTTAATTACCAACAATAGCCATGAATTTGTTTGGTATACCTTACATTAGTGGTGGGCCAAGGAGCCATATGCAGCCCTCATTCTACCTCAATATGGCCTGCCATTAAGTTTAATTTTTTTAATTAGGTATCTGGAAAAGAAAATCTTGTAAAATCTGCTCTGACATTATAAAAAAACATTTACACAGCAGCATTTGCAAGTAAATAGAGCTACAGTTTTCTTTAATTAAAACCTCTGCCAAGGAGGATTCATTTTTGCCTGGTTTCTCAGTTGATTTGTTTATTTGTTTGTCTTTAAGCAAAACACAGGTCTCAAAAGTTTTGAATATGATAATCAGAGAATGTCAGTCATAGCACAAGGAACAAGTCATTAGATCTTGGTGGGGATCCAAATAAATGCAAATCCATGTATTAATACTGTGATTTTTGCTTAGTTAGTCAAAAAGTTCCCATTAGATTTTGTAAAAAAAATTCTGATTATGTTGGTCAATGCACAAGGAAGGCATCAGCAGATTTTCGTGGTGATCCAAGTTGCACAGTAAGAACATTTTTCTACGTTTTGACTGATAACTTGGCAACCAAAGTTAGAAATGTCACGGTAAAGGTTTTGGAGCACATTTTGATGTTTCTACAAAAGTCTCTAGTGTACAAAAAAGAAATTAGCATGTTAGTTAAATATGTTCTGGTAGCCAGAAAATTACATAGGCTTATATGTATATACATACTGTATATATACGCGAGTGTTCGATGGGCGGGACAAAGCCCAGCGTTTCTTCAATGACCGTCCAGTTTCCACAGTGGAACAACCCACTTTACGCTTCCCCATCGAAGTCAGAAGACGCTCAGCGTCCGACTGTGTTAAAGCGCTGAGACGCTGCGAGGATGAATGAGAAGGAAGTCGCGTCAGTTACCTGTGATAAGTAGCTGAATCTGAACAAAAGATGAAGGTATTCTAGTGCATATTTAGTCAATGAAATGTACACACAGCAGTACATATCACCACTTTTTTGGGGGACATATTAGGGGAAGCTGAGCTTCCCTTGCAGTCTTAGAGCAATTGCCAGTTGAAAAACTGTCAGTCACAGGCACCGTCACACGTGTGTGGCTGTTGCCACACAGCCGCACACGACATTGTTTGAAAAGATCAACTTTTTTTAACTTGGACATCGCGCAACAAGCTATGTGGTAGTGTGAAAAGTGTTTGTCGCATGCGAGAGGGTTAGCTCCGCCCCATCGCAACTGTACATTGACTTTACATGGAGAGTGATCGCCGAGGTAGTACAAGTAGGGTGTGGTGTGTAAACACCTTTACAGGCAGGGTTTGGTGAAGGTTAAAGCTAGGGTCTACGATTTGAAACCGCAGCCTGCCCCCCCTTCCCTCACCTCTCCCCTCCGTGTTCCAAGATCCCGCCCCCAGCTCGTGTCGCCTCATAAAGCCCCCTCGGACTGAGCTACGAGCGACTAGCATAATATATCAGCAGCAAACTCAATCAAAAACAGCTCAGCTCAACTGAAAGTATCAAACACGACAGACATCCCCCTTGTAACACACAGCAGTAGCCATTTCAATTGGACCGGCGGCAATGCGGGTCTGGCGTCGCCAGAGCGGAGGCGAGTGTGGCGGAGGATTTATCCTTCTCAGCCTGTCCTCCCCAGCTCAGCTTACAGTGCAAACGATTAGCGGCTAACAGGCTAACCCACTCCCCTACAAGTTATTAGCCCGTGCAGGCACAAACTAACCAGAGTTATTCAGCAGACATCTCCCACTGTAGTAAACAAAGCCATTACCTGATCAACCAGGGGCGAAACGGTCGATGCTGAAGGTCTGACGGCCGGCTGAGGCTATTCGTTAGCCGTTAGCCGTTAGCCCGCTAACAGGCCTCAACCCGCGGGCAGAGCTCCGTTGGGCCCCGCGGGAGAGGGAGGCGGCTTCGGTCTCGGCGCTAGGCTTTTCCGGCTCCATGATAGTTCAGTAGCTAACGCTGCTAGCTGCTCACTGGAGGTAGAGGGGAGGAGGCGGGACCATGACGCACTACGCATGACGCTGCGTAGTGAGGGAGACGAGGATTGAATGGACTCACAGACCAACTCACGGACCAATTAATAGTCGCAGGTTCTTAGGTTTGATTGGTCAGCTAGTATGCAGCTTTTCAGCGGATATACTGAATGGATTTTTTTCGTTCTTTTTGGTCTTTATACTGTGTAGATAGGACCATAGGACCATAACAGCCTTATAAACGGTGTTATTAATATGTACAAAGCTTCCAAATCGTAGACCAAAGCTTTAAGTTTGGTATTTTTGAAGTTAGGGTGTATCAGGTACTTGTGAACAGTCAGTAAAGTGACTGAAAGGGCCCTGAGCAACACTGCCCCTTTATGGAGAACAAACTTATACCGCTTCCACACTAAAATTAGCGGGTCAAAGCTGTTTTCTCAACACGGGTTAACCCACTAACAATTGATGAGTGACTCCTTTCCTCCTGACAGCAGACTCGGATCTAATCAGCAGCAAATGAGCTGCGTGGCTGTTTTTGTTCCTCTGGCATGTCAAGCTGATGTCACAGAGATGATGACTCCATCAGCGCAATGAAACATGTCCATGTAAACAATAGAAGGGAGCATGGACGACGTAGACATGGTGATCAGCTGTTTTCTGTACTTGGTACTATTTTCCCTCTTTAAAAATGTACAAACTCAGTGCAGACTGAACAACATTCAAATGCTGATAATATAAAGGTGGATGGAATTTGTTGCTGAGTTGGCAAAGGTCACGTAATTTACAGATGAAGGGGACTGGAGCACTGTTATGCCCTCGGCATGTTACGCAGATGTCATGACGTGAATTAGGGGGTTGACCCCAGTGTGTCACACTGAAGCTGATCAGAGATGAGCCGTTAAAAACCCATGCTGCTTGCAGTGTCAGACGACCAGGGTCAAAATGCCAATTAAACCCTTTCAAACTGCCTACAGGGGCTGATTGTTACCATTTTTTTTGGCCAGTGTGAAATGTGTATTAGACTATTGCTAAGGTGGAGTATGTTGCTGTTGGGTGCAGATAATCCGAGAAATTGTGAGTTGCCCATGAAAACAAGCTGCCATGCTATGTTTGGGTGAATGTACAACTGGACAAAAATGTCAGAGCACTTTATTTTTCCACCAGGAAGTCTCTCTGTTTGGCTCTATTTTATGATGCAACAAATGGAGATGTGTTCTTCTAGAGATATATTATAAAAAAAAGTATGTTCCTGATACTTCTTCTTCCTTTACTTCTTCCTTGCCATAAATTCAATATACTATTAACTATTGCCCATTATTTATCAACTCATTTATGTATTTATCTAGTTAATGGTCCAACATTAACTTATCCAATACAAACTTTACTTACCACAGGTGTTTAGATGGAGTATTGCAGAGTTACACTGGCACACCAAAACAAGAACAAAGTTGCCAGGTCAGTTTTTTAAAAGTGACTTTTATTGAGAACTTGCTTGTAAATATTGAGAGTTGCAGGATGGGTTTATTTGGGCTTGTTCCAAAAGTACAGTTGCTAAATTGGGCTCACTGTGCCCCAAACCAAGGAGGATGGTCACTCGACAATTTAAACTCAAATCCAAGCTGTTTGTTACACAAATGTAAATGTTCCTGTAAAAAAAGGCAAAAATGATGTTCCCACAGTCAAAACTTGATTTATTTCTTTTGTAGATCTTACTGTTTTCAACATATTAAAGCTGTAGAGGGTCAATGTAAAACTTATATAAAAGCAGCCCCTTCATTCTCTTCTGTATAAAGAGAAGGATGTTCCACCTCCAAACAAAAGGGTGTTGAATAGGTACATTTTTAGACAAATAAGACAAAATGTCCCTGCAAAACTGAAATGTATAAATGTAGTTGGAAATTAAGCACACTTCATGTAAATTTCTAAAAAAAAAAAAAAAAAAAAAAGAGTAATTTATCACATAAAAAATGATGGTGGTCACTTGTTTTGGGCTTGTTTTTATTGACCTGGTACTTACATCAGGAGAAAAGTCTGGCAACACAGCCCAAGACAGCCCTGACAGCCCTTAAATGTAGAGGTCAAGCAGGATGTAAACCAGGTTGAAGGGGTATAAATCTGGCTTAACACTGCAAATGATGAACTAACTGCTGGTTTACTGGAACAGATAGCAGCTAAAAGTTCCTTTTGACCAACAATTCTAATCACTCCAAGTTTCAGACACAAAACAGTTGTGGTGACATATTGTTTTCTGGGCCTGCAATCCTGGGTAAATTTTTCAAATCGGGTCCATTGGCTCCTTCTTGGTTAGCATGATGGAGATCCAACTTGGAAATTTGATCCATCATAGGCCTCATTCTCCAGCTCAGTTAGCATAAATGGGCTTTTTCTGTGGCATCACCTTCACACTGAGGATTACCACCGAATACTGCAGTGAGCTGAGCAAAGCCTGGTGAAACTACTGAGTCGGTTTTTGGATCAAACCATAATCCCACAAGATATAGCTGCAAAATATTACATCACTACTTTATTTAGAAGCAAAAAATCGGGCTACCATAAGCCAAGTGAGCTGTAGGCTATCTGTACACTTGCTGTATGAAGGCTCCCACCTTGGTGTGGGCTACCAGGGTGCGTTTCCAGCCTGCGTTATATCCCCTACTCTCTCCTCATTTCAGCTCTCTCCACAGCCTCTCTCCTATTAATAAAGGCAAAGGCCCAAAACAAATCTAAAAAAAAGCATTTTAGCGGGTGACTAAAGGAGAGAGCTAATCTGATTTGTAGCTAATCTGTCATCTTGTTTTCTCATTTATTTTCCGCAAGTGGTTTCACTTGACACAGCACGCAGGGAGAGGCCACTGACCAAACAGCCAAGAGGCTTCCTGTGAATCTGTTGACTGATTTTCTCCCTTATTTTGTCAAAAATATACTCCTCATGGAAGCAATGGACTACATAGCAGAGCATACTTGTCTCTGATTCCTGAAGTTTGAAGTAATTTCATTTCTACATTCTGGCGCCTGTCATGAAGGTAGAAAAGGTCAGATTGTTTCTGACCCCAAACTGCAGAGAGGTCACTCCCATTTCTACAGGGAGGGAAGAGGAAGCAGAATCCTGCTAATTAACTCAGCTCATTATTATTCATACAGACTTAAAATGCATCCTGCTCCACCTCTACCTGTGCACCTTTAGCCTGATGTCTCTGCGTGTCAACGGCCAAGAGCTAAAACCCAGCTTTAGATCCTGCCATGTCAGCAAGAACTCCTGGGATGTGTTCAAGTGCACTAAAACTGGTTTTTAATACAATGATGAAGGGAATTAGAGAATTGGTATGCAGTCTTTCTGTAGGCTACTAACAAACCAGAGATTCAACCAAGACATCATATTTTTATTTGAGGAGATTACTCTCCTGTCAAGTAAAGGTTTAATGTAATGCTTATATATTTTAAGAACTTTAAGAAAGACATGGTTTGCAAGCGTAAACGTATGAAAAGAATGAAAAATGTGATATCTGCAATACTGATTTTTCTTATTTGACATGTTTTTATTTGTACTGCTGCAGGACATCCCTGGAAAAGCAGGCCCTTACTGTTTAAATTAAAGTTACATATATATTTATACAGTTGTGCCCTAAAGTTTACATCCCCCAGCAGAATTTCAGATTTTTTTAGCCTTTTCTCAGAAAATATGAATGGTAACACAAAAACCTTTCTGTCACTCATGGTAAGTGGTTGGGTGAAGACATTTATTGAAAAAACGATTAGTTTACTCTTTTTAAATCATAATGACAACAGAAACTTCAAAAATGACCCTGTTCAAAAGTTTACACCCCCTGGCAGTTTTGGCCTGATAACATGCACAAAATTTGACACAGATGGGTTTGAATGTCTACTAAAGGTAACCATCCTCTCTGTGATCTATTAGCTTGTAATCTGTGTGTGTGTATGAAAGCTCAGTGAGTTTCTGAGCTCCTGACAGACACGTGCATCTTTCACTCAGTGCTACGTTGAAGTTTCTGGTTTCTGCGTCATGGGTAAAGCAAAAGAATTGTCAAAAGATCTGCGAGAAAAGGTATTTCAACTGTATAAAACAGGAAAAGGATTTAAAAAGATATCTAAGGAACTGAGGATGCCAAGAAGCACTGTTAAAACTCTAATTACGAAGTGGAGAGAGAGGGATTCTGTTGAAATCAAACCACGGTCAGGCAGACCAACAAAAATTTCAGCTCAAACTGCAAGGAAAATTGTTAGAGATGCAAAGAAAACCTCTCAAATAACTTCTGCTGAAATACAGGACTCTCTGAAAAAAATTGGGATGGATGTTTCAAGATCCACAATAAGGAGACTCTTGAAGAAACATGGGCTGCATGGTCGAGTCACCAGAAGAAAGACATTTCTACGCAAATGCCACAAAATATCCCGTTTACAATATGCCAAACAGCACAGAGACAAGCCTCAAAACTTCTAGAACAAAGATATTTGGAGTGATGAGACCAAAATTGAACTTTTTGGCCACAACCATAAATGTTACATTTGGAGAGGAGTCAACAAGGCCCAAAATGAAAGGTACACCATTCCTACTGTGAAACACAGAGGTGGATCACTGATGTTTTATATATGTATCTGTTTATATATAGATAGATAGATAGATATGTATGTGTGTGTGTGTGTGTGTGTGTATATAGATATAGATATCTATGTATATATATATATATATATATATATATATATATATATGAGGCAGCCCACTGCCTCATAGACGAGGCAGTGGGCTGGCCTGGATGCTCGGCTTCTGCATGATGATTGGATGATCTGTCTGAGGCAGAATCCCTTTTTGATTGACAGTGAAATGAGACAATCAGCAATCTTGAAGTATAACCCCCCACCGAAGCATACATTCAGTTGTTCTGGAGAGGAGCTTCTTCTGTTTAAAGCGGCTCAAGTCTTACACCCGCAACACAATGGGCCAAGGCCATTTAAGCAGTCTAGCTCTGCTGGCTATTGAGAGAACACTGGTAAAATCCCTGGAAAAGACACCTAATTGGTACGACAGGGTCACAGATCATTTTCTTGAACAGGAACAGAGGGTAGAATTTACGTTTAAATACATAAACAAATTTATGATGTAGGCCGGAAAAAACTGAGCTTCCCCTCCTTGACTGACCAGCAGCCGCCACTGATCCAGACTACACAGGAAGAATTTATGTCTGTCTGGGAAACATTAGTCAGTTAGGACATTAGTTCTGCCTAGACGGACCGCAGAGAACTCACAGATAATGCTGCTGCAGGGCATCAGCTGCAGTGTTTTGTGTTTGATAAGTGAGTAAAAAGGATACAGTTGGAATAATGTCCGCATATACATCCTATTATATGATATGTCATATGATCACTGTGAAACTCGAGCGGATGTGACATCACCGAGAGATGGCCGATGGCAACGGTGACCAAAATGAGGTATTTATGGACGCCTGACGATACGTCAGTGGGCAACGTGATTTTGGTAGCTGGGTCGCTTGCAGTGTGAACGCAGCTTTTAGACACCAATCAACTATACCAGTTTTTGTAAACCTCATGTTTAAGCTTTACAGACCAGTGCTCTTCTCCTTGTGTTGAACCAAACATTAAATTTACCTGCTGAAGTCTCTGCAGCCTGTTGTTCCTGGCCCACATGCCTCATCTCCGGTGACTCCAGAGGTTAAAGAAAATCTGCTGCAGCTTTCCCTGGTTCTGACTGTGTTAGTGTGTGTGTGAGGGCTCTTGGATTCTCTTTAAGCTCACTTACCTTGCTGCACACACAGAACAAGTTGCGTGCTGTTTTACAAGAGCAGAGATAAATCTGATGGGAGAGTCAAGTAGCAGGCGTTGCAGCAGCCAAAAGCAGACCTCTGCTGGCTGGCCAGATTCTTGTGGCATCGGATGGCTGAAATCTCCAAACAATCAGTCGATAACACACATAAACACACACACTCGCTTGGCTCAGGGACGGCAGCCAAAAGCAGTCAGTTCTTTGGCTGCAGTAGAACAGGACAGACTCTCCTCATGAAGAAAAGATTTGTTTTTTAATTAGTTGTATAACTGAAAAGTGGATCTGCCTCTCTGCAGATTAAACTCCTACAACAGATTTTTGTGACACATCAGGATTAGCTGCTTATATTCAGTTTCAGAAGGATGGAGATTAGATTCAAAGTAAATGTGTTAGTTAAAGTAGAGTTAAACTGCATTATTCTGGGACTTCCAGTTATGGCGACATAGGAGGCAGCTGCTCGGAAGAGGTCTCCCGATAGAACTTTTAATATATCCCTGTCAACGCCACAACCAGTTCGGGAAAGTGACGAATTACAGTTTAAACCTAAACTCGGTCGTGAAATGTCTAAAACCAAAGCGGGCTCTGCAGGCTGTCTTGTTACTCGTGGTGTCGCTGCGGTGGCTACTGTTGCTGGCAAACTAGCTAAAATGGCGAACGCTGATGAGGAGGCATCTGGTCCTGTCGCAAAACAGCTGGACGTTTTATCAACGAACCTGCTGATTTCTGAGCTGGAGAAACAAAGAGCTTCGCTGCTGAAGGACATGTCAACTTTAATCCAGCCATTACAGTCCTCTGTTGACGCGCTGTGGGAGACGGTGGATCAATTTAATGTCCGTCTCACTGCTGCAGAAAACCTAGCCGGGGACAACTTTGAGCGCATAACAAGTACGCAAAAGACGGTAAAGAGGCTGGAAGCCCAGAACAAGTCTCTGCAAGACCGCCTCAACGATCTTGAAAGCAGAGCAAGGAGAGTCAACCTCCGGATAATCAACATCCCCGAGGGCAGTGAGAAGGGACGGGACCCGACCGAGTTCATATCCGGAGCTGGCGTTTTCACCAGACTCCCGGAGCTCGAGAGGGCACATCGCTCCCTAGCCCCCAGACCTGGACCGGGAGGCAGACCCAGGCCCTTTGTGATATGCTTTCATCGTTTTCAAGAGAGGGAGAAGGTGCTTCATTGGGCCAGGCAGAACGAGCTTAAATACCAGGAAACAACGCTCCGTGTGTACCCGGACGTCAGTGCCATCACTGCAAAGAAACGAGCCGCTTTCAACAATATCAAGCAGGCTCTGTACCAGAAAGGAGTCAAATTCAGGCTTCTCTTCCCTGCCCATCTGCAAGTTACATACGAGGATGGAACTTTCACTTTTGAATCTCCAGAGGTGGCGCAGGCATTCTACAATGAGCGAGTGATGGATAAAGAGTGAGACGCAGCATAATGTTTCCCGCAGTCACCCACACCTGATATTTTCATCCCCGCTCTTTTGAATCAGGATTTAGGCTCCTGTTACTGCTTGTTGCCCTTTGGGCTCGCTGTTTTACGGACACCTTTAACAGAGTCATGGTATCCATGGTAATGGGTAAGCACGTGGACTGTATTTACTCTGATCAGGCTGCAGGAGCCGTGGCCACAGACTTGTTGCATTTTTGCTGTTATGTTGGGGACTTTGTTTATTTCCTACTAATGATTGTGGGGAACCATTCATATGTGATGTTATTGGTTTTTTTTGGGGGGGGGGGGGGGGGGTCTAGGGTGCATCCAGGTTTAGCCTTGGGTTCATTCAATCTGGGGAGTGTTGCTTTCCCTGGCACTTTTCCCCCTCCGTTTTTTTTATTTCATTTTCTTTAGATAATTTAGCCTGTTTGTTTTCCTCTAAACCCACTACCTCTCTTTGTCTACTTTTTTTTATTGTAGCAGGGTTTACTCACTGGGACGGCTTCTTTTCTTGAGAAATTATTGAGACAAACTTATTAATATTGGCCTGTTTTGGGTTTTCACTAATGTTGTTTTTCTGCAATTTTAAGTCGTTCTTTAAAACGTGGTGTATGTTTTACACATTGTTTATCTGGTTGACCTCTTGAAGTAGAGCAAGTTATGGAAGTAGAAGGTGTTATCCTGCAGGGAGTGAGAATGTGGATGTGTTGGGTTTGTATAAGGGAAAAGGGGTGGGTGGGGGGTGGGACGGAGGGTTATATTCGTATAGGTTCATTTTTGTTGTGTGTTTTTGTTTTGTTTTCTCCTTTTTTCTTTGGCTCAGGAATCACGTCAGGCCTTGGAGAGTTCTTTGTTTCTTTTTGACATGACAACTCAGGGTAAGAATCTTCGCTTTATCTCTTGGAACCTGAGGCGTGTTAGAATTATATACAAGCTAATGCTAACATTTGTCCAAAGATGTCATTTTATGCTAATAGTTATTCAAACATATTATATTAGGGCAGATCAGTTCAAACATGTTTGTTCAACAGGTCAGATGTTTCACAAGTCATACAGGTGCAATTGCGGTTAGACAGAACCGTGGTTTCAGTTAGGGTCTGAGGAGGGCCAGTTTCCCCATTTCACATCTTGTAGTTGGTTCTGTGGTTTTGTGAAGCGGTGAGGACTTTTGTTGAACTCCTGTGGTTTTGTGAAGCGGGGAGGACTTTTGTTGAACTCTCGGTTGAACTTCTGCCTTAAGTCTGACCTTTATCTAGACATTATGTTTATTTTCTTGACAGACATACGTAGCTTATAAAACCAGACATGATCTTAACACGTGACAAGTTGGTACCTCCCTAATTCTGAGCTGTATGTGTCTTGTGTATGCTACTGTTCAATGCTCTTGGTCTGTACATCCCTGGTGAGGTGCAGAACTGAGCCCTCAGCAGCTGAGTATTTTTATTATCTTTTGTATTGTCTCACATATTGTCAATAAATGGTTGGCTAACCGATCTAATCTAGACTTGTGCCTTCTTCCAAACTGAACATGGACTTTCAACAGGCGTCAACCAGACCATTAAACATAACAAGGTAAAGCTACTTGGAGGTGATATTTTCTTTTTACAGGAAACTCACCTCCATTCCTCAGACATTAACCGCATCAACCAACCTTGGCTAGGACATATGTTTCACTCTAAATTCCCATGCAGGGCAAGAGGGGCAGCTATCCTGATACATAAGAATGTCCCTTTTGAGCTTTCAAACTCTATTGAAGACCCTAATGGTTGATATATAATTATCACTGGAAAACTACATGGCTTGCCTGTGGTAATGGCCTGTGTCTATGCACCTACGTGGGATGACGATAATTTTATTGCAAGCTTTTTCTCCTCTCTTCCTAAAGTTGATGATCACTACGTAATTATTGGCGGCGATTTCAATTTGATTCAAAACCCCTCCCTAGACAGATCTTCCACTAATCTTCAAGCCTTATCAAGATCAGCTAAAGTCCTCGACACATATATGACAAGTTGGGGTTTGTTTGATCCGTGGAGAGCTAAATATCAATCTGACAAGGTTTTTTCCTTTTTTTCGCATGTCCATCGCTCTTATTCATGGATAGATTTCTTTCTCTTGGATACTTATTTTTCATCAGAGATCCACTCATGTGAATACCATAGCATTGTTATCTCGGACCACGCCCCCGTTTCTGTAGATATTAACTTCCCCAGTCGTGTCCCACCTTCCAGACAGTGGAGACTTAACTCCTCTTTACTAGCACAAGCCTCTTTTAAAGATTTCCTAAACATGCAGATCTCCTTGTTTTTTGACACTAATGATTCTCCAGTGGTCTCTAGATGCACTTTGTGGGAAACTTTCAAGGCTTTTATGCGTGGGAAAATTATATCATATGTCTTATCCTTGAGGAGGGCAGAAAGGGCGGAGTCAGAGACACTCATCAAGGAAATATTTAAGATTAATAATTTGTACGCCACCGCTCCGACCCCTGCTCTTTACAAAGAACGCCTTCAGCTTTAGTCCAAATTTGATTTATTATCCACTAGTAAAACACAGAAGCAGTTATTCCTCACTAAGCAACATTTCTTTGAGACTGGGAACAAAGCAGGAAGATTATTAGCGGCATGTGGCCGCACTATCCAGATTGATCCCTAAGATAAAATCCGTGTCGGGTGAAGTTACCTCAGATCCTACCAAGATTTGTGACATTTGTCATTCATTTTATTCTAATCTCTACTCCTCACAATGCCCTTCTGATGTTTGGGAGGGTGACAACCCTCTGGATAATATTGTTTTTCCTAAATTAAATGAAAATTTATGTAGGGGTCTGGGAAATCAAATTTCTGAAGGAAGTACAGGAGGCAATTATGTCACTTCAAAGTGGAAAAACCCCAGGGCCTGATGGGTTCACTGTTGAGTTTTTTAAGCTATTTTCTCCCACTATTGCTCCAGTCCTCCAAAGCATGTACTGTATAATGAATCCTTTGCTGAAGGCCACCTGCCTCCAACCCTGTCAAAGGCCTCCATTTCTCTCCTGCTTAAGAGTGATAAGGATCCTCTTTTTCTACAGGCCAATTTCTCTCCTAAATGTTGACCTAAAGATCCTATCAAAAATCCTCGCCCTACGCCTACAGCGAATCCTACCAAATATAATAGCAATTGATCAAACAGGTTTCATGCTAGGAAGGCACTCATTCCATAACACAAGGAGGCTCCTAAATATCATCAGCGCTCCCAGTTCGATTACTCCAGAAGTGATTATCTCATTAGATGCAGAGAAGGCCATCGACAGGGTGGAGTGGAGTTTCCTTTTTTTTGTTTTGCAAAAATTAAGTTTCCCTCCAGAATTTATATCTTGGATCAGATTGCTTTACACAGACCCAGTTGCCCACATTCACATAAACGGCCTCCACTCTGCCCCATTTCCCTTCTATCGTGGAACCAGACAAGGTTGCCCTCTTTCTCCCCTCCTATTTGCCTTAGCTATTGAACCTCTTGCTATCTGGTTACATCAGGAGGGTGGGTTTGAGGGCATCACTAGAGCTGGTACAGTTCAGAAGTTAGCATTATATGCTGATGACCTCCTTCTGTATATGTCTAATCCAGCTGCCTCTCTCCCCGTGGTTTTAAACATATTTGACAAATTTGGGGCCTATTCAGGTTATAAGCTTAACCTCCATTAGAGTGAACTTCTCCCCATTAACTCTTTGGCCAGAAATATACCCCCTGCTTTTTTCCCTTTCAGATATGCTACAGAAGGATTTAAATCTTTTTAGATCACTTGATCAGTTAATAAATTCCTTCCTGTGGGGCAATAAAAATCCACGCATCAGAAGATCTATCCTGCAACTCCCAAAGGCTCTTGGTGGCTTGGCGCTGCCCAATTTCTTAAATTAGTACTGGTCCTGTAATATTCAGAAACTTTTATTTTGGATTACCAACCCAGCAGATGTAGAATGCCCTGCATGGGTAGATATGGAACTGTCCTCCTCTAAATTTTCTCTTCACTCCCTGGTTTGCTCTCAACTCCCATTATCTGCCTTGAAATTTTCCCCAAACCCTGTGGTAAACAACTCTGTTAAAATCTGGGTTTAATTTAGGAAAAACTTGGGCCTCCATAGAGCATCAGACCTCGCACCCATTGTGAATAATCACCTGTTTCTGCCCTCTTGTACTGATTTGGCCTTTCGCACTTGGTTTGATAAAGGGATAACTAAACTGAGGGACCTTTACAACCAAGGAACATTCATGTCCTTTTCTGAGCTTTCAACGAAATTTGATCTGCCTAAATCCCACCTATTTCGTTTTTTTCAGGCAAGGCATTTTATTTGGAATCAGAACCCAAAATTCCCTAGTCGGCCCCCAGAAACCTTGATAGATTCATTATTGGCACTTGATCCAAAACAAAAACGGTTAATCTCTTGTATCTATAGCCTTATTAATTCTGCAATTGACACCCCAGCATCCGGTCCCAAGGATTCCTGGGAGCTAGAGCTTGGAGCCACACTACCTGATGATTACTGGCAATGGGTTTTATGGTTGGTTCACTCCTCTTCAATCTGTGCACGGCACCGCCTTTTACAGTGTAAAGTTGTACACAGGGTTCATTACACTAATATGAGGCTATCACGGATGTATCCCAATGTAACTGACTCATGTAACAGATCAATCTCCAGCCGACCATTCCCATATGTTTTGGTTTTGCCCCAGGCTTGCCACATTTTGGTCTGAAATCTTTTTTACTCAGAGCTTATAACATCTCACCTGATCCTCTGTCGGCCCTTTTTGGTTCCCCCTTGCAGCCTCATGCCTCCAAATCCATGCGAACAGTCCTTGCATTTACCACCCTGTTGGCTAGGCGACTCATACTATTTAACTGGAAGCTCCCTCAACCTCCATCTCACAACAGATGGGTGAAAGAGGTGTTATTGTCCATTAAGCCTGAAAAGCTCAGGTTTTCCCTCAAGGATTCCTTAGGACATTTTGAAAAAACTTGGAGACTGCTCCTAAATTATATTGAATCTTTGACGTCTCTGCCTGATTGTGATGACTGAGCCCCCCTCCCCTTAATTCATTTACTTTTTATTTATCCCACCTTTTTTATTATTATTATTATTATTACTATTAATACATATATATATATATATATATATATATATATATATATATAGAGAGAGAGAGAGAGAGAGAGATATGTATATATGTATATATATATATATATATATATATATATCAGACGTCGCCTGGGTTAACGAGGTCTGCGTCAAATGCTGAGGGACCAGGGCATTGTGATGAAAAATGGGCTACTGGAACAAGACAAAGGAGGCAATGGACAAGAGATGAGAACAAGGCTCTGTTGGAATGCTACTACTCCAGTAACCCTAACCAGCGGGGTTACATGAATAGACTGAGGGATATATGGTTACTTCGATACCCACAGTCAATGCTTACACCGAAACAGCTAGTAGCTCAGTGTTCCAACGTCCACAAACGGCAGCTGCTATCACGACTAGAGATTGAGGAGATACAACACGTTAATGCTACGGCAAGGGGGAGCCAGGACGATAGATCAGATGGGGGAGTTAACATTGACTCCCCCCCAGAGATTGGGTACCAAGCCCCAGAATTGAGCAAAGAGCTAACTGACCTGAGAGATAAGACAATGGCTAAGATGAGCGCCTGTCAACCCCGACACCGACTAGCGAGGATTAGTGAAGTACCTCCAGAGATCCTAGCCAATGTGAATGCAGTAATAGAAACGATTCCCACTGCAAACATCACTGAGACCAATGAGCTGACATACAGTACAGCAGCAGTGATCCTTGAGATGCTTGGACACAAGATGGGCAATGCCCACCAAAGCCCAGGCTAAAATCAAGGTGACTCGGAAAGAGGTCAGCCAGTTGTCAGCCAAACTCCAGAATGGTGCAACCAGGAAAGAGATACCCAAGAGGTACAGACAGATGCCCATACCTGAGGCCTTGGAAACTGCTAAACAAAGACTCCAAGCCTTGGCCACCCGACTGAAGAGGTACACGAGAGAGAGATAGAGGCCAGGAGAATAAACAGGCTGTTCTCCACTGAACCAGCTAAAGTGTACTCTCAGTGGCAGGGTAATAACACAAGAGCTAACCCACCAAGGCTAGAGACTGAACATTACTGCAAAGGCATATGGGAGAAAGAAGCATCACATAACAGTGATGCACAGTGGCTAAACAATCTAAGAGCAGACCACGACAGTCTCCCTGAACAAGATGCCGCGACCATCACAGTAGCAGATATCCAAGAAAAGGTTTCAGGTATGAAAAACTGGACAGCACCAGGCCTGGATATTATCCATGCCTACTGGCTGAAGAGGCTGACCTCACTCCATGAGCGCCTAGCAGCACAAATGAACCAACTGCTGAGAGATGGGACCCACCCAGAATGGCTGACCAAGGGCCGCACAGTCCTGATCCAGAAGGATCCCCAGAAGGGAACAGTCCCATCCAACTATCGGCCAATCACCTGCCTCTCCACAACATGGAAACTCCTGTCAGGCATGATTGCGGCAAAGATAAGTGGGCAAATGGATCAATACATGACAGAGACACAGAAAGGCATTGGTAAGAATACCAGGGGAGCAAAACATCAGCTGCTGGTAGACAGAACAGTCGCTCAAGACTGTAGAACCAGACAGACCAACCTGTGCACTGCCTGGATTGATTACAAGAAAGCCTATGACTCAATGCCACACACATGGATCCTGGAATGCCTGAAGCTGTACAAGGTCAATAAGACTCTAAGAGCCTTCATTGCAAACTCAATGAGGCAATGGAACACCACCCTTGAGGCCAACTTCGAGCCAATTGCACAAGTCTCCATCAAATGTGGTATATATCAAGGAGATGCTCTGTCCCCACTGCTGTTCTGCATAGGCCTGAATCCCCTCAGCCAAATAATCAACAAGACTGGCTACGGATACCGACTCCGAAACGGGACCACCATCAGCCACCTTCTCTACATGGACGACATCAAGCTGTACGCCAAGAGTGAGCGAGATATCGACTCACTGATCCACACCACCAGGATCTACAGCAATGACATTGGAATGTCGTTCGGACTGGAGAAGTGTGGCGAAGAAATGGTGACAAAAAGAGGGAAGGTAGTCCGTACAGAGGGCATAACACTCCCAGAGGGCAGAATAGCAGATGTGGAGGAGAGTTACAAATACCTTGGCATACCACAGGCAAATGGCAACCACGAAGAGGCCACTAGGCAAGCAGCAACGGCCAAGTACCTGAAGCGAGTAAGGCAAGTCCTAAAGAGTCAGCTCAATGGCAGAAACAAGGTTTGGGCAATTAACAGCTATGCCCTGCCAGTGATCAGATACCCTGCTGGGATAATAACATGGCCAAAGGAGGACATTCAGGCCACAGATGTTAAAACTCGGAAGTTGCTCACCATGCGCGGGGGATTCCACCCCAAGTCCAGTATCCAGAGGCTATACACCAAGCGCAGGGATGGAGGCAGAGGGTTAGTGAGCATCAGAGCCACTATCCAAGATGAAACATCCAAGCTCCATGACTATGTCAGGAAGATGGCCCCAAGAGATGAAGTGCTTAGTGAGTGTCTCAGACAGTGGAAACTGACAGGGAAGGAGGAACCAGAGGAACCATCATGGGAGGACAAACCCCTGCATGGGATGTACCACCGACAGATAGCTGAAGTGGCTGATATGAGCAAATCCTACCAATGGCTGGAGAGGGCTGGACTGAAGGATAGCACAGAGGCACTAATCATGGCGGCACAGGAACAGGCCTTGAGCACCAGAGCAATAGAGGCCCAGATCTACCACACCAGGCAAGATCCCAGGCTATGTAAAGAGGGCCCTGAAACAGTTCAGCACCTAATAGCAGGGTGTAAGATGCTGGCAGGAAAAGCATACATGGAACGCCATAACCAAGTAGCCGGTATAGTGTACAGGAACATCTGTGCAGAGTACAAACTGGAGACCCCGAGGCCAAAATGGGAAGCACCTCCCAAGGTGATGGAGAATGACCGAGCCAAGATCCTGTGGGACTTCCAGATACAGATCAACAAAATGGTAATGGCCAATCAACCGGACATTGTGATCATAGATAAGCAGCAGAGGAAAGCCGTTGTGATAGATGTAGCCATCCCAAGTAATAGCAACATCAAGAAAAAGGAACACGAGAAACTAGAGAAATACCAAGGGCTCAAAGAGGAGCTGGAGAAATCCTGGAAGGTGAAGGCAACAGTGGTGCCTGTGGTCATCGGGGCACTTGGGGCAGTGACCCCCACACTGGAGAAGTGGCTCCAACAGATCCCTGGAGAAACATCAGACATCTCACTCCAGAAGAGTGCAGTCCTAGGAACAGCTAAGATACTGCGCAGGACCCTCAAGCTCCCAGGCCTCTGGTAGAGGACCCGAGCTGAAGAGGATGAACAGCCACCCACCCCCACCAGGGGAGAGGGGGGGTGGGTGACAGAAGAGTTTTTTTATATATATATCTATATGGGCCATTCTACCGAATTTGTCCAAAGTGCAGGGTTGGAATTTTTTTTTTAAGTGTTTTTTTTCCCAAAATGTTGTCCATACATATGTTGTACCATATCTAAGGTACATATATCTTGTATAGTGCAGTCAATATTCATATTTTCATTTCTGCTTGTTCTTGAAATGTTTTTTCTACTCCCAAAATGTGTCACAACCGAAACATAGCAACACACTGCAATAAAAGGTATTATATCAATCTGTTCATATTGTACTTCCATGCCCCCTCTAAAGAATATTTTTACAAATTTTTCTTGAAGGGTTTTACAACAAAATCAATAAAAATGATATTTTAAACATTTTTCAAAGTTCAATTTCTAAGACTCATCAAAATCAAAATCCAATCTTTTCTTGTAAAATGAATTCCACTGATTATATAGATCTCAGAGTTAATGAGTTATGAAATTGAACATACATTTAATGAATAGTCATCATAAAATGTTAGTTGATGACTCAATATCCTTTATTTTTTACAAAACACCCAGTGTTTCGGTTGGGACTGCACCGCTTCGGTTGTGACTGCACTATTTTGGTAGTGACCACTATTTTTTTGTTTGCAAGGTTGTATCATATTCCCTCCACCTTATTGCTTAATATTAACTTCAAACATGTCTTACATTGGGAATGTTATGAACACAAATGTTTATAATCAATCAAATGACATTTACTTTGAAGGCCAGTATTAGCCTACTCAAACATCACAACGCATCTACTGTAACATTAAAAAGTAGTTTAAGCAGTTAAACAGTTTTTTTCTTTCACAAATAAACAATGATTTATTTTTTTACACATTAAACATTCCTGAATGTATTGACTTCTGCCAAACAGTTAAGCTGGGAATTAAAGGGTCAAACATGAGTTATAATTATTGAACATTCTGAAGATATTGCTTTTAAAGGTGCTATGAGGAGAATCTATTACTGGCGACACTAAGACTCTGCTACCCATGAGCAATGCCTGTCCTTCGTGTCTTTCGCTGCATTCCAGTAACCTCGGAACTAGGAGTGACATCATCTCTGACTTATCGTCGTTCCAGTTGAAGTCGGAAAAAAACATGCCGATCTACCAGGCTATTGTTAGCTGTTGTTAGCACGCCCTGTGTTGCTGTAAGTGATTGTGATTGTGATTATCACTATGGCAACATTTTTGTAAATATAAGTCTAACAATACTATGGCTGCGGTCGAATAGTCACCTCCTAAGTCCTTTCCTATCTACTTTTCCTTAACCCTGATGGAAAACGTCATGAGGTTAAGGAAAGGAGAATTCAGAAGGACTTAGGAAAGTAAAACTGCCATACAGAGAGAATCTGACTACACTTTCACTACGCTTCGACATCATGTGACGGCGGATGTTACTGCTGTGGTGAAACTACAATTTTCTGAAGGTGGACTGCAAAAGTTGCATTATTGAAGTGCTCATTAATCATGACAATGTTGTTCCTTTAGACAATTTGAACATAATAACCTGGTAAAAATTACATCTGCATAACCGATGTTGGAAGTGAGGATTTAAATAAATCTGTCCTCTCATTATCAACATGAACACCAGTCAGTGCATGAAAACAAATGAACTGAAGGTGCAAGGAACAGTGCTCGGAAATACCTTGTTTCTGCAACATTTATGTCTCTAATTGATTATAGTGATGTCTTGTACATGAGTGCCTCGACCAAATGTCTCAGATCTCTGGACACTGTGTATCATTGTGCACTGCGTTATATTACTGGCTGCGGTCGCCTCACCCACCATTGTGAACTCTATGGCAAAGCTAAGTGGCCTTCTTTGAGCTCCCGGAGATATACCCACTGGATGTTGTTGATTTATAAATGTCTCCTTGGACTGGTTCCTTCCTACCTCTGCTCTCTTCTCCAGAAATCGAGGAGCACCTATGCCTTACGCTCTTGTGCAATTCATCACCTTAAAGGGGACATATCATGCTTGTTTCTCCTTTTCCCTATGCCAGACTAGGATGCCTGTAAAGCATTTCTGCCCTCAGTACAAGTCATTTAGTTCCTTCACTGCCCCACAATAGCGTTCTCAAAATCCTCATTTTAGGCCATTATGAAGCGCTTGTTGAAACACTTGGTCTCAAGGATGACCTAAAGTTACCTCGCAAATGTCACCAGATCTTAATCCAATTGAAAACCTGTGGAAAATCATCAAACTCAAAATGAGCCAGCCTGTCCTCCTTCTTCTACTGTGTTTTCCGGCAGGCTCACAGCAGAACAATGTCAGAAGCTGGTGGAGAGCATGCCAAGACGCATGGCTGCAGTCATCAAAAACAATGGTTATGCAATCAAGTATTAACTCTTGTGTGTATCATGTGTTTAAAGCAAACAGAAAAGAAAACATGGAATGCTTAAAAGTAGTGTTTTTGGCGGTACAATGCCATAGCTATTGATGTAAGAATTTAAGTAATTTTGGTTATTATCAAGAAAACCATGGAAAATGAATAGTTCTTAGTTCTTAAATTAAACTCTCATGAGCTATTTTTGTTGTTATCATTATAATTGTCCAAACAAATGTACCTTTAGTTGAGCCAGGCATTAAAATTAACAAGAAATTGAAGAAAACAAGGGTGGTCTAACAATTTTTTCCATGACTGTATGTAAGTATTAAATCATGCATCAGCATGATATGTCTCCTTTAATGTGCCCAGAGTCCGAACTGAACTGGGGATCGGGCTTTTATCTATGCATCCCCCACAGCCTGGAATACCATACAGACTGAACTGAATCCTATGAGCAATACCTGTGTTACTTATATTTAAATTGTTACTGTTTCCTTCAACTTATTTAGTTAGTGCCTTGCCATATTTATTGTTGTGATTTGCTATTTATTGCCTTAAACTTTAACATGAACTTGTATAATTATGCTGCTGACCTCTTAGCCAGGTCACCCTTGTAAATGAGATCCTGATCTCAATGGGTTTTATCTGGTTAAATAAAGGTTAAATAAAAAAAAAAGGCAGAAACTGTTAAGACCGCAATGTAATGGTGTACAAATGATTAATATTGAACCATGTTTAAAACAAAATCAACATCAAATGTCTCATATCCTGCTCTCTTCAGAGAATCAGACTACTGGAAAGTTAAGGCAGGTTTTGGTAAACTTTAGAAAGGATGAACAGCAGAGGTAACTCACATGGTCTGTGTGATTTGTTTGTCATTATTGGGTTGAATTCGGAAGCAGTCGGAATACGCGCTGTTTATAAAAGCTGTTGCCGCGGTGAATTGTGGGACAGAATAATCTCCTCTCCTTTCGTAAAGGATGGTCCGGTGTATCCTATGCTAAAGGAGATAATAAAGGACGCATTGAGCCACCTTTCCTTTGCATTTAAACTATTCGAACAGCTCTAATCATGAACTACTTCCGGTTCATTTCACTCCGTTAGGAACCTTCCTAAGCAAAACTGAAGTTTCGACCGCAGCCCCTGTATACAGCTGATCTCAAGCAACACGCCCCAGTCAGAAGTGCAAATAAATTTATTATTACAGGAGCTAAATAACTGTTCACACTGGGGGCATCCATCTTCCATTGTCAACTCGGGGGTGGCAAGGTTTCACCGAGTTCCCAGCAGGAAATTTCCACTTCGGGGGACGTTTCAGTTGTAGTCTCCTACTCGAAACTCAGAAATTCCAACTTCCGACTACAACTGGAACGCACCACAAGCCATAGCGTGTGTTTGTTGTGATGCTAAATGAATGAAACTGGGATCTTCCTCAGAACTCTGCATTGCTCTGCATTGCTTTACAACTTCTTTTTTCAACAACTTACAGGATGCAAAGCGAAAAGGTAATGTATCGCTTTCTAGTTACGTAGCGGTAGTTTTTGATGTGTGACAACAAGCAATTTTTGGAAAACTTAGTATCGTAGTTTTGTAGCTGGCCATATATCACTACTTACAGCTTGGTGCTCTAAGACGTGTCAGAATAATATACATTTGCTCTAGTTTTATTTGTCCTGTTCCTGAAGTTGAGTATCCAGGCCAGTCCAGCCCTGTCCGACCCGACCGGAAGGCTAAGGAATAACATTTATAAATAACCTATTTTGATGCTATAAAACTCATCTTAAAGTGCGTATTTCCATCAGGCATATATCTAAAAGTGAGACTTTTTGTAATTGTTTAGAAACTCCTCACAGTCCCTTTAAAACATCTTTTTTTTTTTTAAATACACACACCAGAAAGTGTTATGCAAGAACTTTAATGAACTTAATACAAAACAAATAACTTCTTAAGAATAACGTGGTTGACACCCTTGGGCTAAAAGTCTAGTTTTTCAAATATTTTGTTTTGCCATATTCGTGTTTTTTTCATTTCTCCCTGTTACTTTCTCCTGATGCTTTATAATATAAAACATGAATCAGCATTATCTACATGTTTTAAGAGGTAATAATGATCAAACATTGACTTATGTGAGTGGACCATTACATGTTGTCACAACCGAAACTCTACCATCTGTTTCGATTGTGGCAATTTTAGCTAATTTTAGCTAATAACTAAAAAATACTACTAAGCACATGGCCAGCAAATGGATGTTTGAACTGGTGTACACCCATAAAAACATAATGTGTTGCATTAAACCTCCAAAAGTTTACCTAATTGCAGAGAATATGTGTTTGGTAGTGACAATTAAAAATGTTCCGGACAGATTTTCAGATTTTGGAACACGTTTACTCCAAAATGATGGCAGAAGAACTACTCACCATGATGCCTTGAGGTAGAGGGATGCTGAGTCTCTGCCTGATCAAAAATGCAGGGGTGTGGCTAAAAACCAGGCTCAACCTATGTGGTAAAACTATCTGTGTTTCGGGCGTGACATGAAAGCATGACAACATTTTTTGAATGATCTTTTTAAATTAAAAAAATAAACCCGCAATATATCCAAATCTTTTCAATGCTGTTTAAAAGAAATCAACAAGATATTTTAAAAAACATCATTGAAAAAAAATACAAAATTGTTTTAAGTATTATTTTCATAGGTCGAAATTTAGGGCTTAGGGGTTGGGAAAACCACTTCCCAATAGAAAGTACACCATAAATGATTACATGATTACAGGTAGTTCTGTTCTTTTCGACAAGGGTGGGAATGTGGGAGGAATGAAAAATCAGGGGAAAAATGAATCATTGGAAGCCCTCTTGTTCATTTTGTACTGCTTTTTAACTGTGAATTTTCTTCCAATAAAAAACTTATTAAAAAAAACTGCATTATTCTGGGCTAATCAGTAAGATTACTCTGATTACTATGTCTTAAAGAGTGTATGTGTATGTGTGTGTGTGTGTTTGGGGGGCAAAAATATTACATTTGACAACATTTCTATCTTTTCAAATGTGACAAAAGGTCACAGCTAATGTGGGTTTTTGGAATCAGACTGAGCACAGAGAAGAACATGGATCATGTGGAGGCCTTATTCAGAAAAACGAAGGAATAGTTCTTCAGTCTGTCATAAAGAAAAACAGATTTTCTCATAGAAGACATGTGAGAAAATGTGATGTGAATGGAAACCCAAACCAGAGAAATCACAAGGCAGCTTCATCAAATTCCATGCTGATAACTTAGTATGCAAAAAAAGAGTAGCAATATTGTTGGTCTCTGATAAAAAAGTTTTCTTCATGCAATAAAACAAGATTGTACCGGAGAACTCACTCAAGGTCTTCAGATATTTGTAACCTTCCCTGTTCAATTCATCTCTTTTTATTTCACACCCCTCAAAATATGTGGACAAATAGCCATGCATCTGCAAAGTATGCTGCCGAAGCATACTGCATAAAATACTGAACGTAACAGCAGCTACATTAAAGCAGAAGGTCACACGGGGTCATGTAATCCGTTTTTCCTCTGATGGGTTTCATCATGAATGCCCGACTAATCAGAAAGAACATGTTGTGATGTTTAAGATTCAATCAGACAGTAAATTTGGGCAGGTTAATCTTTCCCTCATGAAGCCTCCATTTAGATTCAAGTCAGATAATTTCAGTTTTCAACCTGGACTAAAGTGTTTCTCAGATTTAAACCAAACATGGAAGAGTTAAAGTTAGTCAAAAGCTAAACATAAAAATTCAATGTGTTTGAGCAGTAGATCAGAATTATTTATCTCTAATTAAATATGTGGTGCATTTTAAAGGAAGAGTTTCTTGAAATCGTTAAGTTTATTTGGCCAATCTTGTATCCCATCACCAACTGTCCACATCCTTAGTTAAGTACATAAATTTGGGCAAAATAATTGAATATATTCTTAATAAACTACAGCAGGACTGAGTTAACCAAACACACCAGATTAACATGGTTTCATGAAGGACCCGCAAGCCTTTGAACAGGAGACCAAGGGAAGACCAATCAGCCACGCTGATGACACTCAGTTGGCGAACAGAGGCTTTCAGGAAAACTTGGACTGGACTCACTCTGGCTTGGCAACACAGAGGCTTTCAGGAAGACTTCAACTAGACTCACTCTTTGCTTGGCGAGCAGGGATGCACCGGAAAGCCAGAAACCAGGCTGCCACCACTGGTCAGGATTCACAGACCGATTCTCAATGTCGAGGACGGGCAGGAGGGTCGGATACCAGGCAGGACACCACAGATCAGGATACACAGGCGGATGCTCAATGTCGAGAACATGCAGGTGGGTCGGATACCAGGCAGGCCACCACAGATCAGGGTACACAGGCAGAAACTCAGCGTCAGAGACAGAATGCGAGGTCGACAGCAGGGACTCAACTCCGGCAGATGGGTAAGTGAAGAACAGAAGCTAGTCGATACCTTACAGTCAAGCCGAGGGTCAGGCGTAAAGGGCAGAACCAGGAACAAAATTTGTCGGTAATGGGTGATCAATCCGGAAGACAGGTCTGGAGTTCTCAGCATGAAGGCAAAGACAGTCTGACACTGACTGTGTGTGGAGCAGGGGTTTAAGTAGGTGGCTTGATTGCAGCAGAATGAGGTGCAGGTGTGAGCAGGAGCGCAGGTGAGCTGAGTTGAGCTGATTAGGCTGATGCTGGAATGCGGCAGGCTGAGGCAGAGACTGAGGCCCCATCCACACGAAGACACCCGAGGTCTAAACGCTTAAGTTTTTTGCAGAATCTGCATATCATCCATATGAAGACGGCGTTTTGGGGGTCTGTAAACGATCATTTTTGAAACCAGGTTCCAGAGTGGAAAGATTTTGAAATGCCATATACGCAGCTCCGTGATTACTGGCTCTCCGCAAGTTTTCAGATACGCTTATGTCATAGTCTCATATCTTCATTGACATGCATGCGCCACACGCAGCAACGACAACAATGGCGGCGTACGTGAAGCATATGTGCTGATGAAGCTAGTGACCCTACTATCCCTGTGGCAGCAAAATCTCCTTCTTCTCAATCACCACTGAGGCGAACAAACAGTTCAAAACAGTTCATATAGATGCACACATATTCTGAGACGCCTTTGTCTTTATGACGATCGTTTTGGAAACTGTTCAGCGCTTTGTCTTCGTGTGGATGGGGCCTGAGATTGTGACACAGATGGACAGTTCAGTATATTTCACTAGTCCTTCTTGGCAACTGCCCGTGAAAGGGTTAAGGAATGGGCACAACCTTTCAATAGCATGTCCAGCAGGTGATTGGAAAATTGTTCTGTCAATCATAGTAGTCTGGGGCCAGTCGGACAGTGTAGTAGGCAGTGCGCTACTGCACTTCTGAACCTCTTTGCAAAACAGATTCCCAGCAAAACATGTAGGAAGTGGAGCGGTGATAATAATTATAGTCAGTTCCAAAAAGGAGTTTGTCATGATGGTATTTGTTTTCAACTAATAAGAAATGTGGTCCAGATCTGCTAAAACTGCTGCTGAGGTTGTTAGCATCTATACTAATCTGTGTATTAGCGCAGCACTGATTTGCGGCTCTGCCTCTTTCTGCTCTAAAGGACTCTGGGCTGTTCAAATTCTCCAAAAGATAGGGACAGGAAAGTCATTGCCTCCTTTATATCTCCTCAGCTTAGGAAACACTGGACCATCATTTACTAAAGGACAAGAGAAAGGAATGCCCCATAACGCCTTAAGGCAGGTACCATTTTTTTATACATCACGGAACGTTTACGGAAACTTACAAAGGTGAATGGATGAGTTTAGTGGGACTGAAAAGACATGTATAAAACACTGTGTGAACATTTTTGGCAAGTATAGAGAAAAAGATACAGTATGTTTCAAAGTCAGTGCTTTCAAAAATACAACCTTTAGTTTATTTCTTTTTTAATCATTTTTAAATAGGTGGACAGAAAAACAATAACATGTTACAATTTAGAAAGCACTTAAATTAAAGCTGTTCTTTTTCTCCATAACCTTCCAAATGGTGATGAATATTAAAGATAAAACTGTGGACCTTCTCTCATATATGAATACTTCATGTTAATAACCACATTTACATCCATCTCAGTTTACGAAGTAAATAATGGCAGTAATCAGACAGAACAATTGAGTCTCTACTAATGTTTATTAAAAAAAAAAACAATAAAGGAAAGGGCGAGGGGGAGGGGGGCTATCCCAGCTGTCATTGGGCGAGAGGCAGGGTACGCCCTAAACTGGTCACAAGTCGATCGCAGGGCCACAAAGAGAGACAGACAACCATTCGCGCTTACACTCATCCCGAAGGGCAAGTTAGAGTGACCAATTAACCTAATGAGCATGTATTTGGTATGTGGGAGGTAGCCAGAGTGCCCGGAGCGAACCCACGCATGCACGGGAAGAACGTGAAAACTTCACACAGACAGGGTTTCCTGGAGTGCACTGTGAGGCACACAGAAGTGCATCCACGCCTCCGTACCTGCCCCTCCGCGCAAGTTCCAGAGAGGAAGGAGAAAAGGCGTGAGTGGGTTTACCATAGCCGAGTGTTGTCTTCACCAATCAAATGAGCGCCTCTCCTTGCCTTTTAATGCGCTGTGGGCGAGGTGCAGTGAGTGATTGGTCTGAATGATCCCCGCCATTGCACAGTGTGCCCGAAAGACCCAGTAGCGGAGATGGTCAGAGCAGCTGTCACTGTTACAGCAAATAGAGAGCTGAGGGGCTATCGGGGCGCGCATGGGAGGCCCAACGTGCGTCACCGTGTGGGCCAGCTCCCATCACAGATGCAATCTGTTCCATTGTCATTAATAGGAGTGTAAAATTGAGTGACAGACATTCAAACACAGAGGCAGACTAATCCATTTATGCTTGTGAGCCACCTGCATTCCTGGTTTGTCATAGCCAAATAGCAGAACCTTTGGTGATATACTGTATACTCTCACGGTATCTCCTCCTCATCCTCCTTACAATAATTAGATCACTTTCAGAATAAAGATTAAAATGGAGAAATATGGGCAATCACAGGTAAATCCTTAAGACACTGAGTGACATACATTTATTTTCTCTCTTTTTCCTCCATCTTTTTCTCCCTCTTTCTTTGAATTTCATGAAATGAGAGAAGCGAGATATATACTCAGTATCGGATGTTAAGGCTGTGTATTGTTTACTTGTAAGATGTGCATCAACCTTCCAGCTGCTGTCAGGTTGAAGGATAAGTTCGGTTTCTACAGCTTTCACCTTGTTTATGAAGTACAACTATATACTCACCCAGAAGGCTTTCCTGATCCAAACAGTGCTTCAGGAGAAATTTAGATGCAAAATTGAGTGGCGGACATCCATATAATGGTAGCACACGGGGCATGTATAGCGCCGCTCCTGAAACTGCATTAATCGTCCAAAAACTCAAAAGTTTCACCAATATTTCATCATGGTCCGCTCGTGCTACTCCTCCAAGACAGGGGTCGCTCCACCCATGTTTTTGTGACTGTGCTGACCTCTGAACTGAAAACTTTCTTTACGGCTGCCGCTCATGCGCAGTACGGCTCATTGTTTCAGGGGCTACTCAACAACTTTCTTCTTCCAGTTTTGTGCAAAATGGACGAATATCTATCGGCTGAAGATGTTGTGGATGAGAACTTTGAATATGATGGGTGTCCTTACAGTTTCGAGCCAAAGTATACAGATGAGGAGCTCATCGAAAGGAGGAAGCCTTCTGGGTGAGTATATTGTTCTACTTCATTCTATAAACAATGTGAAAGCTGTAGAAACCGAACTTATCCTTTAAGTTTCCATTATGACAAACGGCTTTAATCCGACATCAGATGTTACGGGACAATTAATATAGATACAAATGTATATGCTGGTTCAGAGGGTTACATTAAATGGTGTTTGCTGTGACTTTTTATTGCATTAAAATCTGCCTGACAGTCTGGAAACCTGCCTCTGAGGCTTTGTTTGCATGTGCGTACATGTGCGCCTGTCACCAAATTACAGCTGCGGTGGGTGCACTTCGCCTGCCCCGAGAATAGACCAGGTTGGAGTTGGCGAGATTTCAGCGCACTTTCTGCACTTTTTGGCACGAAATTAACACTGCGTGGGGTGCGCCAACCTCTGCACACCCTGTGCCCATGGATGTATTATGAGAACTGGATACCAGACCACCCCTTGGCGGCACGCCGATTTTTCCCAGTGGCCACTCGTGGTATTGCAACGAAAAATCCCCATTGGGCCCAAAAAGCATTTTTCCCATAGGCGGCAATAGTAAAAGAGACGGATGTAAAACTGCTGACAGGACATCTCCAGCCGTAAACACGGTCAATTACTGATCTTTGTATTTTATATTTTTAAGTCTTGGACATTTGATCGGTCAAAAAGTGTTCAAAAGGCCAGAAAAGCCAGAGGAAAGTCGCGATCTCTCTGGTGACGTCACAGCTTTACACACGCACTGTCAAAGAGCGGTCATGCTGTGTCTCGGGAGCGAGGACGCCAGCTAACTTCTCTCAGGCTCTTTGGTCCAAAATTGTTCTGAAAGTTGAGAAAACGACTAAACGGTGAGTTTATGTTTGACATAGACTTAACACATGTATTTTCTCAGAGTTAACTATCACTCGCTTGATAGTTGTGGTTTGTAAACGTATTTAGACTTTATATGCCAATTAAATCCACGTCCACTGTACTTACATTAGACTGCTGTGTGTGGGATAATATACAATGAAATAAAGAATAAAGAATTAAGTAAGATACATTTTACTAACACGATGGTCCTATATTCCAAGTATATTCAGTTTAAAGAAAGTTTAAAAAACGTGCCCAAATAACTGTAGCTAATGTGTAGAATATGTGTCAGGGGATCACGGAGTTGTGTTTGGTAGATGGATCTTTATTCGGAATATTTGTGTATGTATTTATTGTTTTGTAAGTAATACATTCATATAATGTAACTCTTTAGACTGTAAAAATAATAATAAAAGAGAGACTTAATAAAATGAGAAACTTTACTTGAATAAATTGATAAAGTACAATAAAGATCAATAACAACACATTTGTCATGTTCCAGTTGAATAAGTAAGATTTTTCTCTCAACAGAGATGGAGGTAGAGGGGCATCACTCCAGGAAAAAGGGTGTCATGCAGCTGTGGAGGATGGTTTAATAAACAAGTGTCATTAATGACAGTATGGTGGTCATTCTGATTTATCAAATGTATTTGTCATATTTCATGTATCACTCATGTATTACACTATTTACCCTAATCTGCATAAAATACAAACTTTTTTGGCCTACCTAGAACATTGGCAGTTTTTTTGTGACAGTAATTAATAAATAATTAACGTGAATAACATTTATTTAAGTAAGACTTAAAAAAAAAACATTTTATTAAATTTTTTATTATATATTTTTTATATACAGGCTTTCATTTAACATGAGTATTTAACCACTTATAAGTGAACATCTTAACTGAAGTTATTTTAAATGGACAAATCAAACAAAACTATCCATTTATGTGAGTGTGTGTGGCTAATGCTACGGCCACGTCCGGAGCGTCCGGCGCGTTTGAGGCATCGAGCGTCGAGGCGTTTGACGCCCTCAACGCCCCGACGCCTCGACGCTCGAGTTGAAAATATTGAACTTTCGACGCCAGTTAAGCAGCGCTGTGGCGCGGCATCAGCGATGACATCCCCGGCGTCATTGATTTGATGGCGTATGGCCTCGTCCCCTGCTCGCTCAAAGCCCTCTGTAAGATGGAGGAGGTTTATCTGCGCTGTTTGCTATCATCCGGAGCTATACTATTCGGCGTGTGTACTCTACAGAGACGGAACAAAGAGCAGGCTTGGGTGAAAGTCGCCGAGACAGACAGGTTTGATTTGATGGCGTGTGACGCCCCGGTCTCCTGTTCCTGCTCAAACCCCCTCTCAAAGATGGAGGAGAGGTTTATCTGCGGTGTTTGCTATCATCCGGAGCTGTACTACTCGACGTGTGCACTCTACAGAGACTGGAACAAAAGGAGCAGGCTTGGGTGAAAGTCTCTGAGGAGACAGGTTTTGAAGGTAAGTTCTGTAAATATTCGTTTCCAGCTGGATTTGCCTGCACGGGTCATCCCTGAGTCCGACAAGCTCCGGCTCTCTACTGCGCCTGCGCCAGGGCCTTGTCGTCCCTCAGCTTGTCAAAATGTCCAGCCTCGGGCGTTAAGCGCGCGCGTCACAGGCGTTCTGAGGCGTCCATTGGCGCCAATTCGCGTCGGTGTGAAGCAGCATTAGAGTCTTGGACAATTTACTCCTAATGCTCTGACCACACGGGCCTTGGTGGCCGTAGCAGCGTAAAGCCTGTAGCAGCGCCGAAGCTGGGGCTGGACATTTTGACAAGCTGTGGGGGACGGCGTGCTGAGAACGGCGTGGATTCTTTCAGCGTCAGTTCGTCAGCAAGGCAGGAGCAGGAGAGATGGCGTGCGAACGCGTCAGCAAGCGGCTGCGATCAAAGCCGCGCCGGCGCTGCTGCATCAAGAGCAATCAGTCAAAGGCCGCAACAGTAGCAGCGTCAAATGCGCGCAGCTGCCCACGCGTCGCTTCGTAAGCGCGTCAGCTGCATAGACTTTGTATGTAATCTCGACGCGCGTCCAGGCGAATTCGCGTCCGGTGTGGCCGTAGCATAATGTTATTAATGATAATTATGTCCACGTAACGACGGGCTACATCATGCAAGCTCCAACTTTTGCTATGAACATGCTAATTTTATTTTTTTAATGTTACTTTTTACTATTTTTTAGTTCACATTAGTTCAGTTTTAGTTCAGTAGTTCCATCACACTGTTCACTCCCAACACTGTGTCTGTGTTTGAGTAAAGTACATTTTATCATGACTTTTATTACAAATTTAGTATTTTGATTTGTTCAGATAAAATATGAATGACATTCCTGAAACATCACCATCATTGACAGTTTTATTCACATGCACTGTTGTCGACATATTTTCTGAGTGTTTCATGACAGTGACACCATTTTGAATCCCAGACAGAAAATAGACACCAGGACAATATGGCCTAATAATAAATACATAACTAAATACATAAATATAATTGTGACCCACGTAAAGTATTCGTTAGAACAAGCAATCAGTTTATTCAAGAAATTAAAAGAAAAACCTCTTGTGTGCCAATTTGATTCTTCTCATAAAAGTTTAATAAAAATGATAAATCTTAATTTTTTTTTACTTTTACTGCTTGAAATCTTTTCCACATATTCCTACTTAACCACAGATATATGGTTTTTAAATATTTTTCTGTATTTAATGTTTTTGTTTTTTTGCCATAAGCTCTCTGATGATCAAGAAAACACACAGACAGAGCCAGTTTGACCTCTGATGACTTGAACTTTGTCTCAAGGGTTAACAAAGTAGATAAAAACCTATAAAGGAACATTATCAGAGAAGCCAGTCTTAATCTGGGTCTCTTCTCCGGGTTCCATCCATGGTTCATCTAAAGAATATACGATTGCCTATCAGAAAAATAAAAAGAGAAAATGAATGGGTAACACAAGGAATTAATGCATTGGTAAGAACTGTATAACATTTACAACGAAAGGCTGCCTCATTAATGTCCATGAAAAAAGGTAATATCTTTGAATCATAACAGAAACTTGATCTAAAATGCAGTCATCTCTCACATATGGGATTAATTTAATGAACAAATTACTCTGATTTATTTGGTTGATGGACTGCTACGGTCCACGACAGTTTTTCTGTTGTGTGTAAGCATTTTAGAATACAGTCAGCTATGGAAAGCAATTTAATAAAAATCACTCGTCTTAAACATTTATTTTAAAGACTTATTACGTATATAATGTCATTATATTACATCGTAGTCGGATCATGTGCCCTAAAATTCATCATTTGAGTTTGTACACCTCTCATACTGTAAATTTCATCCGCGGTAGATTTTTGTCGTGGCCGCGCGTCACTCAAGACCGCGCTTCGCTCGTTCCCATTGACGTGAGGCACCATGGGAGATGACGCGAAGCATTATGGGAGATGACTCTACTGCGCCCGCTCTATGAGCCCAATGATACGGAAGTAAACGTGGAAGCCAGAAACTTTTTCGGCGTATGCGCTGGGTGAGCAACTCCCATAGAAATGAACGGGCGCCATGTTTCCGTCCGGCATCCAGTTAAAATAATACATCCATGCCTGTGCCACCCTGTGCTGCGCCACAAAATGAGGTCCCTGAAAGTTAACAGACGAAGCTGACACAAAGCAATGCTGTGACAGACACTTCTTGTAGTTTCATTTTCAGAACTTTGTAGTTTGTCATGGCTCACTTATGTCACAAGAAATCGCTGTGACATAAATATGACACCAAGGTAAAAGTGCAGTGGAATCCCTCTTTTACCACAGTTCTCCTTTCCTTCCCTCGTCTTCCCTCCTTTCCTTGACCCTGCGACGTTAATTTGGATAGGAAAGGACTTCGGAAGGACTTTTAGACCTCCCTCTCTTTCAGGGTCATCCTGCTTTGGGCTGCTCACTCTGGTAGATCGGAGTTTTGTAAGATGGGTCAGCCTTGATCACAGACATTGAAACAGACCACTCCATCTGCTGTGCAAGGTTAGGGATGAGTCCTAAAACAGCAGAACTGAGTTAGCATTTTACCACTCACAGTCCGATATGCCAGGGTCTTTATACCTTAAAAATGATCTATGATGAACTCATGCAACAAATTTTAGTGTTTCATTGTGCAATTCAAAATACACTCTACATTGCCTCGCTTTTGATATTTTAAGTGTCAAAGGCTTTCCAGAGGACAGGTGCTAACAGACTGCTAAAACAGACTGAACACTCACACTTCTGGAGGTCAAATTAAAAGGACAGGGACCATTAAAAGATCACAAAAATATATAATTGCAATTAGTTCAAGTTTAAATGGCAACATAAACGTGTTTTTGCTTCTCTCATTCATTTTCTGTCTCATTATGAAGCATCACAGACCAATTAACTCATCACAAAAGCTGCCTTGTGTTGATTTAAAACAAGACTTTTGTTCTCCTGCCCTTTTTTCTGTCCTCATGTAAATACACTCGCACTCTCTCAGGTCTTTCCTGGTCTGACAAAGAGGCTCCGTAAGGAAGGATTTACAGGGGCCGCCTGTCCTCCCAGCAGTAGGCTGATTGGAGGGGCCGGCTGTGTTTGTTAAGGTAATGGGCCCTAGGTGAGCTAATTCACGGCGTACACGCTCCATGCTCTGTCACCTCAGAAGTACCCTGCTCAAGAAGGAGAAAGGAGGGGAAAGTAATGGGTGGGGGCGGGGGCTCTCCCCAAAATCTCCTCAGCCTTGTTCCTTCTCCTCCAGCTCCACCTGAAAGTGATTACCAGGCCAGCCGAGAGCAAACAAGCCCCATATGGAGAGGGTATAGTGGGTCTGCGGCTGGAGCCTGGGGAGCCCTCCTCCATCTCTTTGGAGAGGAGAGGCCTGAGCAAACACAGCTAATGAAGTCTTAACAAGCAGCCCCGGGTTAGCGCGAGCCCGCTAAATGCCACCGAGGCTCTCAGAATTGTGTCCAGCAGATTGGCTAAATCTCCTCAAAGATTCCCTTTACAAGATAAAGATAAAGGGAACATATCTGCGTCTCAGTCTCTGCTCCCCATCAATCTCCCACACTCTGACCTGCAGGTTACTCTCAGCAGCTTTTTATTACATGACCTCATTCACACAAAATCATTATTAATATGAAAATACAGCTACATGCATCACAAGCAGAAGCAGCTTTCATTGTTCTGAATCTGACTGAATCTTGCAGTGCAAACTTGAAACAAACTTTTTCCTGTCTCCACAGTCTCCACAGAGGGGCTGCACAAAGTCCAGGTAAACCAGGGCTGTCATAATAAAACAGAAGTCCAGACCATCATTAATGACTAATTAGTCTGATGGTCTGGGACTTCAAGAAAATAGGCTCAGACTCCGTAATCTAAAACTTCCAAAAAGTGACTTCAACAGTTTGTTTTCTACAGAAATTGGGAAATTAGTTCTGTTTCTGTATAAATATCCTAGTTCTTGTCTTAGATAGTAAGAAGTAAATTGATGTGAAATATTGATCCATCCAGATACAGAGATATTTATACTGAGTGACTCTTTCTATATTATGACCTTCCAAAGTTTGTTATCCTATAATCAGCAGGATCTCTGTATCGGGAGAAATGCATGTATTTCATTTTATCTGGGTTCAAATTTCATTTCAGATTGAAAAGTGCCTTTTGCAGTTTGTGAAGTTCTTGTTGAAGGATATCAGTGTCCAGTTGCACGGTGTTAGTGAAGTAGTAAAGAGCTGTGTCATCAGCATTCAGGTGGGTGTTACAGAATAAAAGAGAATGAAACAGATGGTAGGTCATTGATATATACCGTAAAGAGTACAGGGCCCTAAACTGAACCTTGAGGGACCCCCTTTGATAAGAGTTACATAAGGAGAGTGAATGATTCTCATACTCACATACTGTTGCCTGTTTGACAGGTAGTCACAAAACCATTTTGAAGACGTCATCAAAGTCAATATCAATAAACCTCTGCAGAAGAACAATATGATCAACAGTGTCAAAAGCTATGGTGAGGTCAACAAACAGAGCAGCACAGAATTGAACTATATCAATGGCAGACACAATGTTGTTAACAACTAATTAAAACAGAGATAAACAGAGATATCTGTCACCCATCAGGAAAGTAATAATGGGATTTTGTTGGTATCCTGTGAATTTCTATATGTTCTGCTTTTAATCACCAATAAGACTCCAGGCTTTGTTTTAATTGTCTTTGCTATTTCATCACAATATATGCTTTAATAAAAAGAACATTCTTGATTGAGCCATTTAATGCTCGACCCTTCTTTTTGTATTTCTTTTTCTGTTATTCAGCTATTTACAATATTACTATTATTATTTGTTTTAATTATTAATATTGTTGTTTTTTATTGATAATACTAATAATAAAAACACTAATAATATTAATACTAATAATAATAATTACAATAATTATAATATTTATAATAATAATAGGTTGTCTGTCTCTCTATGTGGCCCTGCGATTGACTGGCGACTGGTTCAGGGTCACCCAATGACAGCTGGGATAGGCTTCACTCCCCCTCAACCACAAAAGGGGTAAAGAGGTACAGAAGATGAATAAATGAAAGAATAATAATAACCAGAAGGAGAAGAAGAATATCTACTGATATTTTTAAAACTATTTTGATAGTCACCATAAATTTCCTTTAGGGCTTGTCTCTTTTATTTATTAATTTAATTGTTTAAAAATTTTATTTTATCATTTTATCTTTTTTATGTTGCTCATCATACTTTTTCACTTGAACTTTGCATTATTATTATTAACATCAACACAATGAGGGGTGGGTTGGATTGTTTTGGGGTTGGGCAAAGTTGACTGTGATGTATGTAATGTTGTATTGCTTTGTTTACTGTCCAAAATCTCAAAAAAAATCTGTAATTTAAGGAAAAATTTTGATTTAACTAGGAATAAATCAAACTACTTCAATACTACAAGACAAAATTGGTTTAATGAATTTAGTGATGTGTCGTCTGAATAGGTCCGATATACAACAATGTCTTTTCAAAGCCTGGATTCTGTTGATAATATGATATTTGGGGCTAAAACCACAAATATTTCTTTATTATTCAATCTGAGTGAAATAAATTTAATCGGGCTCTTTACTGCAGGACAAGGCCATGGGATTTATCTACTTTAAACTGAGTCCACATGACTGATTACTTCAAACTTAATAATCTTAAAAATGTCACTTTCACTTTTTGCTTCCTTTAAATTAATTACTTTTTGAACTTGATAATAATCCTTCCTTCAAGTTTGAAAAGTGACTTTATTTTATTATAAATGTCCAACAGTATAATATTTTAATCATTTTTCCTCACAAATCTATTAACCATTTTGATTTTCTGATCATTTGAGCTATCATAACTGCTTTTACAGTGAGATAAACATGGAAGAGGTTTTTTTAAGTCTGTGGTTTTGACATCAAAACCACAGACATCTTCTATTTGTCTGTCAAAGACAGTAAAGGTTATCAGGTGGAAACAGCTGAGCCCAACTCAACCAGACTGGTTGGTGGAAACGCAGCGTCAAATAAGCAGCCAAGTCAAATGTTTGAGTGCTAGTGTTGTTCTTTGGCACCGTTTCCCCTGTACACATTCATGACCCACTTTGGGACCCCACACCACTTGAGAACCACTGCACCATAGAAAATGGGTCTGAAAAGTCTGACGCTTCCCTTAAATGTTAAATACAACATCCTCGAACTTCTTACCGGTGCAAACGTTCTGCTGAGCGTCATTTGGAGCGTCTGTTGAGATCTTACAGGAACAGAGGAGATGAGAGACCCACGAGGTAAACAAAGATACGCAGAAGCACAAAGTCCCTAGACAGAAGTCTGAGCACAATATCAGACATGAAAAATACAATTAACAAGCATAAGATTACTGTCAGACAGGCACGGTGCTCCTCAGACAGCCCCACTGATAGCACAGCTTTCCTCTCTGCCTGCGCAATTACGCCTCCCGCCGAGCTCCATGCAAGCGTTAAACGAAACATTAGCGCCTAATTTAAAAAATAAAACAGCTTTTTCACGAGGACAGACAACTCCCCATGAAGTCTTATCATGCGCAAATTAGCCAATTTACCAAACTGGCCCTCCCTCCCTCTGCTTTTCACACGTCCACTCACACAGACAGAAACAATCAAATGAGGTTGTGGACACGTCCTTCATGTTTCTGGTATTGTTGTTACACTATCAAAGATATCAAAGAAGAGCTATTGTAGAGCGTTCATACAGTCACAGAGAGTATTTATTTATTTAGTATTTAGTATTTTAGAGTTTATTTCCCCAAAAAGCGTTGACTGTGCATAAAAATACATAAAAGTGACAACATACAGATGATTTGAATATGCTATACATATGCACTCTTTTCTGTTTTGAAAGACACATAGGCTAATGGCCTACACAAACGCCCTGCAAGGTGAGTGTGAAAGAAAAGAAGGCAAAACGTTTAGTTACTGGGTGACTATCCTAGTAGTCACAGCTTCAGCTACTTTTTGTCTAAAAATGGTTTTGCTGCTCTTAAATGTTCTGCTTGTGCTACTTTTAAAGACTGGTGAATTTGATGCAGTGGTCCGTTTTGTCCCTAGCAAGAATTCAAAATAAAAATGAAAACAAAACTGGCATTTTTCCTACTTTTTTGCCAATAACAGAGAGGGTTTCTCTGCAGTATTTAATTTCTCTCTAAAAAAAACCCTGCTGTTTGGTTAATGTACTTTGTGTTTTTATGCATATCTTATGAAGATACTACCACATAGCCACATCTGCAGGTTTGCTACAGTCTAAACTACTTGCATTTGACTTTTTTTGGAATTGCCTACCTCTAATATTTTTTACAATTTTAGCAAAGCTAAAGAAGGCAGAGGTAAAATATTGATTCAGTTGCAGAGAGGGATGAGAAGTTATTAGTTATTTCCATAAATAACAGGCATCATACCTTCTCTATAATGACTTAATCATGGTGGTTACTTTTAGAATGAGACTGAAGTTCAGAGAGTTTTATTCCGCCAAGGAGGTTATGTTTTTGGGAGAGTTTGTCCGTCTGTCCGTCCGTCCGTCCGTCTGTGAACAAAATAACTCAAAAAGTAATGGACGGATTTGGATGAAATTTTCAGGAAATGTTCAGCATGGGAAAAGGAAGAACTGATTCGATTTTGGTGTTGATCCGGAGCAGCGTCTGGCCGCCAGGGTGAAAAATGTGATTTCTGTGAATAACTGCTGAACTAAAATAGATATCATTATGAATCCAGTTGCTAATGGTATTTTTCATGGTTAAGGAATCTAAATATTGACATGAAATAAAGGCAGGAGTAATATTTATGGTCAAAATGACAGTATGGCTGAGGATTGTGGCGTTGGCAGAGGTCTGCGCTCTCCAAGGGCTTTCTAGTTTATACTTATTATTATTATCATTATTATTATTATTATAATACTTTATAATTGACTTCGAAATTTTGCTGTGGTCCGTTACATACAAACAACATTGCTGCTGAAACATGCCTGGTAACATCTGGAATGTAATCCAGAATAACACATTTTCATTTACTGAAGTTACTATATGTGAGTATCAGTTCTCAGACTGTTTTTGCCTGGGATTCTGTTTGTTGCATCACTTAGTTACATGTATAGCTATGTAGTCCAAATCTGTTTCTTCTAAACCTAAAAGAGATCCAAAAGTTTTGTTCTTCTTAAATTGGCACATATGAGCTTAACCTTTCTGATGAAAAACAAAGAGGTGAAATTATTCCAACCTTTCATAATCGTGACTTGACTACAACATGTTGTAATCATTCCTAAAAAACGAATTTTGGTGTCCTTAAATTTATTAAAAATGTCTCTTTATTTTTGTTTTCTTTTTTCCCTTTGACCATGAGTCAGATGTTTTGAATCAACTTTGGCTCTTCAGTGGAGACTTCTACTCTCATTGGTATCCTAAGACATGGATCATTTCCACCATTTGTTCAATTTGTTGAATGTTTTGACGTGCATGATGATCCCGTAAAGTTTTGTTTGTTGATTAGCCTTTAAGATAGCAATTCCCAACCCCTTGGCAAAAGCACTTCCTGTCAGTAGTGGGCGGTGAACTATAAAAACTTACAGCTGTTATACGTGATGATCCAACCTTTGATATAAACCTCTCAGACTTTAAACTAGGTGGTTTATCCTCAGAGGAACAGAATCATAATTCAAAGCTATGCCTAGTATGATCAGGATATTGCACTCAAATTCTAAATTTGGTAACTATCCTTGCTGTTCTTATTTGTTCAGTGGGTTTGGATCTGTTTTGCTATATATTTTTACTCAAGTCATGCATGAATAGTAAGTGAGTAAGATGATGTTTTAATCTGTACACTTAGATGACATTACATATTCAACCAGAGGAAAAAAAGCAGTACTTATCCCGTCAAAAAAATGGCGATTTGCTGTTTAAGTTTGCTTTATTGATATATACTGTTGAAATTATCACCGTAATTTCGCAGTAAATAACTGGAGACTAACTGTGGTGATTTCACAGTGTGGTATTGTAAGTTGTTCACCGCTGAAAATTAGAAGAAGTTGTGTTTTCAAAGCAACCCAGACATATAAATACTGTAAACTAACAGTGTGAAATCACATTAAAATGTGGATTCTTCGTAATAAGAAAGTATTTACAGCATGATACAGTGCACTTTGTAAACCTCTGTTTTAAAAGTGCTCTGTTTATAATTTTTATTTTCCAGTACTGTAACACCACTGTAATTTTTATGTGGATCCAGACATATCATTGTTGAAAAACAATAATGTTATCCTGTCAATTTACAATAACCTGAACATACATGACCGTAAAATTCCAGTGTTTTATTGTCACAGTATGATACTGTCCAGTGCTCGAAATAGTCCCTTGTAATATATCATCCATGCTGTAAATTCCTGTTCATCTACAGTATGCATGTCACAATCAGTAAAGTAACAAATTTTACCCGTCATCCTCTGCAAAGCCTTATTTCAGTAATTCATCATTGAAATTTACTGTACACCATGAAACAACTTTATGATTATACATATTCATATGTACATATAATTCAGAAACTAAAGGGATGCATTTTTGTCTTTGCCCCTGCATGGCCTCACAATTGTTAAAACCGCCCCTGGAAAAAAAAAAAAAAATTCCATCACAAAGTTTAATTTACTTTGTTTCTATTTCAAAGTTTGTTTTCCTCTAAGACGCTGCAGATGCATCAATGAATCATTGTTGCTGTGACATATTTTATTTACATCAGGAGCTCATCTCTGTGTTTGGACATCTGCTCCATCTCCATCCTACTGCCCAGCTTCTCTCACTCTGGCTGGACCAGGATGACCATAAGCTATATAAAAAAACATGCTGGAGAAAATTTGATTGACAGCGTGAAAGCCCCGCCCCTGCTGCTCTGTAATTGGCTGAGAGGCTCTGTGGGTGTCGCCTGCATGTCTCTTGTAAATATGTGCTGCGCGTCATCTAGGTGCCGTTGATTTGTATGGGAACCGGGATCGAGGAGGGTCGAGCCGACTGAATGTAGCTGCTATGAACAGGACAGAGAAACGAGGCCACGTTTTTGTTTTTCACTGCAACAACCGGAAAGCTGATTTTATTTTTGAGCCTTTTCTGTGTGGATACTGAGCGCTTTATTTCCAGGAGTCGGACTGTCCTCTCAGCCATCTTGCCGACCGTAGGCTGCTCTCTCCCTCCTGCTCTTCCCCCTCTTGAAAGTAAACACGGCTTGCACACTGCTTGCAACTCCGTGCAAGACCCCGAGAGAGGCGAGATGGGCTCGCTGCGTGTCATCTGAGAGGAGGGCGCAGAGGATTCCTGACTGTTAGCGGAGTAGAAGAGAGAGGACCGGGGGAGGGACGTACGCAACGCGCCGGAGACATGGACCTGTTTGGGATTTACCTACTCCTCTCCCTGGCTCTCCTGCCCCGATCCAGCTGCACCACGGCCAAGGAGATCAGCTGCCAGGAGATCGCGGTGCCCCTGTGCAAAGGGATCGGCTACAACTACACCTACATGCCCAACCAGTTCAACCACGACACGCAGGACGAGGCAGGGCTGGAGGTGCATCAGTTCTGGCCTCTGGTGGAGATCCAGTGCTCCCCAGATTTGAAGTTCTTCCTGTGCAGCATGTACACCCCGATCTGCTTGGAGGACTACAAGAAACCACTACCGCCTTGCCGGAGCGTGTGCGAGCGCGCCCGGGCTGGCTGTGCGCCCCTAATGCGACAGTACGGCTTCCCATGGCCGGACAGGATGAAGTGCGACTTACTGCCGGTCCAAGGCAACCCAGACACCCTGTGCATGGACTACAACCGAACAGACTCCACCACAGTCTCCCCGATCCTCTCGAAACCAACGAACCACCCGGGGAGGGGGTTCAACCCGCCTAAGAACAAGCCGAGCCGCCCCGGTGCGCCTGGGAAATACAAGCCGCCTTCTGCGCCATGTGAGCCGGGCTGCAAGTGTTTGGAGCCCATGGTGCACGTGAACACTGACAGACACCCCCTCTACAACAGGGTCAAAACGGGTCAGATCACAAACTGTGCCATGCCGTGTCATAACCCGTATTTTACGCACGACGAGCGCGCGTTCACCACCTTCTGGATCGGGCTTTGGTCTGTTTTGTGCTTCGTGTCAACTTTCGCCACTGTTGCGACTTTCCTCATCGACATGGAGCGCTTTAAGTACCCAGAGAGACCCATCATCTTCCTCTCTGCCTGCTACATGTTCGTGTCAATCGGCTACATCGTGAGGTTGATTGCGGGGCACGAGAAAGTCGCGTGCAACCGAGAGCTCGACGTGGAGCACATCCACTACGAGACCACGGGCCCCGCGCTCTGTACCGTCGTCTTTCTGCTGATCTACTTCTTCGGCATGGCCAGCTCCATCTGGTGGGTGATCCTCTCCCTCACCTGGTTCCTGGCGGCGGGGATGAAGTGGGGGAACGAGGCCATTGCGAGCTACTCCCAGTACTTCCACCTGGCTGCGTGGCTCATCCCCAGCATGAAGTCCATCGCGGTGCTGGCGCTGAGTTCCGTGGATGGGGACTCAGTGGCCGGGATCTGCTACGTGGGGAACCAGAACTTGGACAACTTGCGGGGCTTTGTCTTAGCTCCTCTTGTGATTTATTTATTCATTGGCACCATGTTCCTCCTGGCCGGATTTGTGTCTTTATTCCGGATCCGCAGCGTCATTAAACAAGGAGGCACAAAGACGGACAAACTGGAGAAACTCATGATCAGAATTGGTATCTTCACGGTGCTTTACACGGTGCCAGCCACTATTATCGTGGCGTGTTACTTTTACGAGCAGCACAACAGGCAGGGCTGGGAGATCACTCACAACTGCTCCAACTGCCTGCTGGAGAGGGATCGCACCTCTCCAGATTACGCAGTTTTCATGCTAAAGTACTTTATGTGCCTTTTGGTGGGCATCACCTCCGGAGTTTGGATCTGGTCCGGGAAAACTTTGGACTCCTGGAGGACTTTTTGCACGCGCTGCTGCTGGGGGAGCAAAGGCACAAGCGGCTCCATGTACAGTGACGTCAGCACGGGACTGACGTGGAGGTCGGGCACGGCCAGCTCCGTGTCCTGCCCCAAGCAGATGCCATTGTCCCAGGTTTGAATGGGGGGGGGGGGGGGGCAGTTTATGAGGGTCTGCTAATTGTCCGGGAGATAACCCATCACTCTCTGTCTTAAGGTGATTTACATTGTAATGAAGTGCTGCCGAGGTGACCCCCGCACCCCACCCAGTGTTTTTTTAACTCACCTCTGCAGGGAGACAAAGTACCTGGCATTAACAACACCTCCATGTTAAGAAGGATTAGAGGCACACAATCTGGGCATTACCTGTTGCAGGCAGGGAGGCTTCGGATCCTTTAGATTCAAACTAGGGCTGGGCAGTATGGACCAAAACTTCTCCTGGAAGTAGGGATGCATGATATTGAAATGCAGGTGCATTTAAGATGCTGATAATTTAAAATGTCAGGATCTTTAGCTTGGGGATGCACATAGTTTGATTTTCCAGACAATCCAAAAAAACTGGACAACAGCAATTTCCAAATCACAAGTCGAAGATCAGTCAAAACACACAGCAAAATTTGTGCAGTCAATTTAACATTACCAGAGTCTTCAGTTTAAAAGTATCTACTCTTTATAGTTACACACTAACACAGATGAACAGTATTCATTGTCTCAAATTTTAAAAACACCAAAATCGATTTGTACTTTTACAAATATACTCCCTCTGAGTATGTCTTGTGAGCCCCCCAAATTAACATGGCAAGGTGTAAATGTTGCTTTAATTAGTTACTGCTCAGTAAATTTATAAACTATAAGGAGATTTAAATAAAAGGTTTGGTTAAAACAACATTTCACCACATAGTTAACAACAATTTCTAAAGCCCGTAACAATACAAGTTATCATTTGCATCAGATCATTGTTTATACTGTTCTATTTAGAGCTAATTTTCAGGTATATGACTCCAGAGAATAGCTTACTTTTCGAGCTGGAAAATATGCCAACAACAAAACCTCCTCGACCACTGCAGCAAAGGCATTCTGACTCACTATTCACATATTGTTTGATTGAAAAGAAATATTGACCAAAAGAGAAACACACTTGCTTTGATTATTTGACTTCAAAGTAGAAAAAAACTGTCTCAATGTTGTAACTACATCTATCAAATTTGCAATTTTGCTCAAATTATTGCATTGAAATATTTTTCCTAATATGTCAAAGAACCACTTGTTCTGTAAGTAAATCAAAATGGCACCATTATTGGTATTAAAACAAACTTAAAATAAAACAAACTTTATTCTGCTTTGTTATGAAAGCTTCGGTACAACAGGGACAATCACTATTGGTAAACTTAAAATAATCACTTCACATGCACAACTATACCAATTCTTGAGGCCACATACAGAGCTTTATTTCTATCACTGGCACTGACAATGAAGTTAATGACCATTTCAAGGACTGAGCTTTGGAAATGAAACTCTCATTAGAAACTGTATATTCATTGTAGGAAACAAAATGCAATCCTGAAGTATCACCCTGTTTATAGTGTCACATATATCAGCATATTTCACCATACATTATCACGAATACAGAAACACGGCCAATGCAGATGTAGATGTTTTTAATCTGACCTCTTAGGGTTTGTTTCTCCCTGAGTACTAAACCATCTCCCTAAATTTCTCAAACAACAGCCTTTAGACAGTGCAGTAAAACTGCCACTTAGAACAGTTTGCCCCTCGTCTGTGCAGATACCTAAAATCTGTTCAAAGGGCTGATATCATGTTTGTAAAAGGACCAGGATCTGCTGCTTCTGATATTAAATTAAATCATCTCTGCAGATCACAAGCTCCAAAAGCTCAGTGAGCTGCAGAATCTTAGACATGGACATCCTGCAGTCTCCTATCTAGACTGCACTTTTGCAGAATGGTTCACTTAGACAGTCATGACAAAATGCTTGAAATAACACAAAAATTCATCAAGTGAAATTAAGTTAACTCACAGTTTTTCAGACCCTTTGGATACTAAAACAAACTTAAAACCTAAAAAAGAGTGAATAAATAAAAAAATCTTCATGTTTTTCAGCAGAGATGTAGAAAGTCTTCATAGTATCACAAATGTAAACATTAAAATATTTGATAAAGGAACTTAAATGTGACAAAAACAGCAGACCTTGTCACCCAGGTTTTTTTTCCTTTCGTTTGTTTCTGCATTGTAATCATTATAAAATTGCAAAACAAAAAGTCCTCTTTACACTTAAGTCATGCACAATCATGGCCATCATCCATTCATATTGAGGTTTTTTGTATTATTTATATAAAAAATCCAATAGAAGCAACAAAACTCAACTTTCCAGCTCGTGTTTGCAGGAAGAGACATTATGTTTGTAACATTGTGCTGCCCTTGATCATTTCAAGCTGAAAGGCAATGGTATGATGGTTTCTATGTTGTTTAAATGGCTTGAATATCTTTCTGGTTAAAATCTTGACTTCATTTTAACAAAGTGGTTGTCCTTGACACCAACAGCAGGTTGTTTTTTTATTTAGGCCATTAAGAATTGCAGAAAAGAATCATTCACAACTAAAGTCATGTTAACATGAATAACATCTCAGTATTTAAATGCTTTTATGATTTGTTTGTCTCTTAAACATCATTTGCTTTGAAAATGTCAATTTTTTTCACCAGTAACAGACAGCGGTTTTGTATGGTGCTGGGATTTTCTGATCTTCTTTCAAAATTTTTACCAAAAAGAAGAAGAAAAAGAAAACTGACCTGCACATTTATTTTGGTAAAGTGTGGAAAGTTTGTAGGGAGGGTTTCTCTCACGGTTTTGCTCTGTCTTCCTGCATGTTGGTGCTGTATTTGTGCAAGTTTGACAATGCGTGAGTTTTTCATGCCATTTTTGTTGATTCAAAGTGTTAAGTGATCACATACTGGGTGTTAAATACTTGCTGTGATATCAAGCAGGTGTCAAGATAGGGTTTTTGTTCTTTGATAAGATGACAGTTTACTGATATGCCACAACATTAAGACTATGTTATCACTGGTGTTTCTCATGGAAAACTACAAATCTATTGATCATTGAGCCAGCAAACTTCCATCTCAGTCAGCATTTCCTGTGTTTTCATTGAGAATAACTTCTCACTCTTTACTTTTTAATCTGTGGAAAACTTGATCTATTGTCTAGCCCTACTCCCTTAAGAGATGTTCTTAAATTTCATACAGTGCCAGAAAACAGTGTCCAATCCAATCACATCAAAGATGGTTTAAATTAAGCCTTAAAAGTGCCCACTATTTTACGGGTCTTCGTGTGTTTTTTAATGTCAAATGTATTTATATAAGAGTTATGTAAAAATGCTGTACATTTGTGTATAAACAGAAGACTTTATAAGCTATTCTGTAAATTTGTACAAAGTGTAGATGTCTCTTTTTTGAGGAAAAACAAATACAACCTTTATTTTGACAATAAAACATTTGATAAATGTGAAAGCAGTTTGAAGTGTTTCAGCTGATTTTTATGGTGTTTAGGACGGTTTTTTAGAGGAAGAGGTAGAAACCCTTTCAACCATCAGAGAGCCGTAATTAGAGGCAGGGGTTGAGCTAGAGCATTTCCATAATTGTTAAAGTCCTCTTCACATGCCTGCTGAAGCCCGCTTTTCCTAATTTAGCCAAAAAAAGCAGAAGAGAGAGGGAGTGTTTGAATCGGAGGGGGTATAAATGCAGGGAACCAACCCTTTTCATCTTCACAAACTTTGATCTTTCTTTTTCAGCCGTGCAGAAGAAAGGTGGTGTGTATTAGGAGTGTCTGTCTGATGTGCCAAGGTTCCCCCTAAATGTCCCCATTTGGACGCTTTGATGGACGTCTCTGCTATTCAGAGAATGAGAGAGCGGTTTTTGGAGCGCTCCTTCTTTTTCAGGAGAGAGCTGAAACCTGCCAGAGCCCCCTGCGTCTTCTGTTTAGATTTTTTTTACTTGCTCTGAATTGAAACATCTTCTCTCCGGGCTCAGGCTGTGTCAGCAAGTGCAGGGGCCTTGACATGAATGATATTGAAGAAGCAATGAAAGCCCCACAGGTGGTCTGTTCACATGATCTCACATCTTAGGGGCCTAATCGAGGCATTTCTGCCGCTACAAATGTATCTGCTTTAGTCCCAATTAACCCAGTGTGCAGGCCGGGGACGATACAGTGAGATTGTGAGAGAGAGGTCTTTGAATTAACAGTTGATGGTGACGGGGACTTTGTAATGACAGCTTTATGAGGTGGGAACCTCCAGTGATTCTCTTCAGGATAGAGTAGACATGCACCTGGTTTTAGGGCGCATAAGATCTGGAAACACTACATCAGTGTGTCAGTTAGAAACCTTTAACAACTAAAAGAAGACATAGGTGAGATCCTTGTTCTCCCTGGGGGCCTCAAAGCTTAGTGCAGAAGTAGTCTTATTTTGCAAAGTTTCTGATATTTTGGAAATTGAAGGAAAATTTTAAAATAAACAAGAAATTTTCAATCCTTGTTAGTTTTTAATTGTATTCAAAGTTTGATATAAGAGTTTGTTTTCCGAAGAAGGGAAAACCATTTCGACTTGCAGGGAAAATCTGGATCCCGTAAATATCCATTATGCGCAAACATGTTGGCAAGTGATTATCAGAATAAACACTTTAAGCTTGACAAAGCAGCTTTTGGCAGTTTTCTCCTCCATGTAGTCATGGAGGAGAAAACACCTGAGGTGCTGATAAGTTTCAAAGAGCTCTGTGAGTTTGTATTTGTTAAAACTTGTAATTCAAAATTATCACCTCAGTCAGTCCTTTTGGTGTAGAAATGCAGTGTATCTGCTTCAAAAGCTACACATGTAGACCAGCTGAGGGCCAAAGATCAGTAAAATCAAGTTTACTGAGGAACATTTATGAACCAGCACTTCAGTGAATGTTCCCTTGTATGCAGCAGGGGTCATCGACCTAAAGATCGAGGTCTACTGGTGGATCTTTAGACATTTATGAGGTGTCTCGAAGACTGGATGGTTTGGTCTTTATCTACCAAACAGGGTGGACCTTTTTACTTCTCCATGACAGACAAAGATCTGGTGAATTTTGCTGCTTTGCAGGACTAATGAGGTTTAAGTAACTCCTCTCAACCTCATTTTAGTTTTAGCTGATATTCTTATGGTTTAAAATGCGTTTTGTGCTTAATTTTGTCATGTCATGATTTTTATTCTGTAAGGGGCCATGTAAGTTTAAAAATGCAAGTCCACTGGTGAAAATTTGGGAAAAATAAGAATGAAGTAAAAATTAACTTTTTTTTCCTGGTTCTTAGTGGATTTTGGCAGGTAGATCTATCCTTCTCTCCAGCAGCAAGGGGACTCTTCAGTTGAAAGGCAATGAACAGATGCATGAGTACAAAATTCATTATTAAGTTCAAGCAGTATTTATAGAATGTTAACCAGCCAAAGCTTGAGCTCATTTATTAGTATAAAGTCAGTGAATCATCATGTATGTATCCCACGTGTTTATAGAAAGAATCAGATTCTATAACAAGACTTTAAAGCAGGACAAAACTAATTTAAATCTGCTGAAAGATAAGATTCTTCTCTTTTGCAAAGACTTTGGTCGATTTAAAATAATTTGATATTGTTTCTCTCAACCAGGGAGCTTGTTTTCCTGTTTTTTTTTCTTTAAAACTTCACTTCAGCAGTCGGTTTGCAGTTGCTGGTGTCATTGCAGCCTCACAGTTTGCACTGACACAACCAAATAGCTCCCCCAAGTGGAAGAAGCATCACTGCACACTCTGGTATGAATCCACATCCACAGAAAGTCAAAGTTAAGGACCTGAAACATTTGGCTGCTTTTCCATCATGATTGCAACACATGTTTTATATATTAACCAGCCTGAGGTCTCTCTGAACATGTATGTAAACATGAAACCTCAAACGTTTGGTTGATGTTTCTTAATTTCATCTAAATTATGAATACTCTTATCTTATAACTCAAATAAAACCTGAGACAATGCTGCCACCACACTGAGCACCTTACAGCACTTTTAAATGTTCAATTTAGAATATATTATAACTTTGATTTAGGGGTGCACAATATTGTCAGTATGATTTCACTGACGGGACATATTGGCCTAAAATTTACAATATCAGTTTGGGCCCATACTGATATTTTTGCTGATTTGAAGTCGGGATATTAGCCGTTCATATCAGCCACATCTTTCCCCATATTTCAGCTTTAATATCATAAAAATGTGCCATAATGCTTCACTTTATTGTCACTGCATGGATACAAAATAAAAATCTCAAGTTTAATTTAGGAGTGAAATATTTATTGTTTATTCAAAAGGATCCTAATTAGTTGCTACCAAAGCAGCAACTAGTCTTCCTGGGGTCCATACACATAACAGTCATACATAACAGAACATTCAAAGACAGCAAAAATTTTAAAATAATACAATCTGCACTCCACCTCACCCCAACATCAATAACTTACAGTATCAAAGATGTCAAAGACACATGAAGCATCTGCACAAATTTAATGAGAGAACAAGTAAGCCTAGCTTCACCTTAAAAATATAGTGCTCTAGCAGCTCATTCTACATTTTGAGTACATAGTAATACATTGTGTCCATCCAGAGTTTTGTCTGTAGTAATGACATTTGTTTTGTTAAAAGAAAGAACTATTGTGAAAAAAAATTACATAAAAAACCTTATTTCTAAGAATTCATAATTCATGAATATGTTCTCAGCCTGAGTATGCAAACATTTATTATTTAATTTCTTCTTTAAGTTAATTTGACTATTTGATTTTCTAAGGGATCAAGGCAACTTATTTTACTGAGTCGATGCCGTGTATAGAAATGTTGTTGTTCTACTTTCACTAATATTCAATCACATTAAAAGTAACAAGTCAGTTTTCATAAAGTGATGACTTTGTGCTCTTGACAAAAAAATCAATATCTGCAAGAACAAGCTCAGAAATCTGACAAAATCTGACACCATGCAACCTTAGGAATGTCCTGTGTTAATGTTCAATTAGAAGTACAGGCTTTTGATTCTGCCTGTAAACACACAACTGTAGAATATATATAACATTTAGAAAATGACGAACTCTGAACTGCTGACTGTTTGGGAGGTCGCAAGGGGCTGGAGCCCATCCCAGCTGACACTGGACAAGGGGCTGGGTGAACCTGACACAAGAGGAAAAAAAACACTTAAACTAAGGGCAATTCAGAGTCGCAGTTTAACAGAACAAGCATGTTTCTGGTCTGTGTGGGGATTACCTGGATAACCTTGGAAATCTACTCATGCACAGGAGAGAACCTCCACACAGAGAGGCCCTTACAAAAGCAGGAGTTGAACCAAAGACCTTCTCGTTGTGAGTCAGGAGCACGAAGCTGCTGGGCCAACATGATGCCCCAGAACATGAATATGATCAATTTAATTGCCTATAGAAAGGGTTGGATGATATGACCTTGGAATAATTCCCCCATTGTGTTTTTCACACAAAAGTTTAATCTTTGATTTAATGTTTATTTACGGTGGCGTATTGCATTCACTTGAACATAAATAAAATCTGCCTGTTTTACTATCTCGTAAAAACAGGAATTTATTTATTTTCGATTTTCCTGTATTTATGAGATACTATCTCACAAAAACAGGAATTTATTCATTTTTGATTTTCCTGTTTTAATGAGATACTATCTCTTAAAAACAGGATTTTAAAAATTTTTTTAATTTCCTATTTTTACGAGATACTATCTCGTAAAAACAGAAAATGATTTATTTTCGACTTTCCCGTTTTTATGGGATACTAAGGAATCTTAAAACTAACGAACATGTTGCGCATGTTAAACCTTATTCAGTTTTTTTTCTCGCTCAGTTTGAAACATTGGGAGATACTTGTCTTTGAGCGGTGTAGATGGAACAGCTATTAGTTTGTCCACATTGCGCAGACACCTGAGGAATTTGCGGTTGTTCCGACGCAAAGCCCACTCGGATGTGCTTGACATTGTGGTTTTTGTACATGATCAGTTGGACCAGTACGGCGGGCCTACCTTACCTGTGTTGACCACTTACCTGGTTGATAAATGCAGCAGCCAGTCTCGAAGCAAAGCATCAGGGGGACATCTGTTTTTACGAGATAGTATCTCAGAAAAACAGGAAAATCAAAAATAAATAAATCTCTGTTTTTACGAGATAGTATGTCATGAAAACAGAATAATCAAAAATAAATAAATTCCTGTTTTTACGAGATAGTATCTCGTAAAAACAGGAAAATAAAAAATAAATAAATTCCTGATAAATTCCAGATTTTTATTTATTTTCAAGTGAATGCAATACGCCACCGTATTTATTTAGCATTTAAAAAAAAAAACTAAAAGTGATCCAAAAATTACACAAAATAATCCATCCATTATCTAGTCCATCCCAGACACTGGGCGAGAGGCAGGGTACACCCTATGGCCACAGAGAGAAAAACAGCCATTCACGCTCACAATCATACTAAAGAGCAGTTTGGAACCACTACCTTGCTTAGTGAGCATGGTTTTGGTCTGTGGAGGAAGCCGGAGTGCCTGGAAATTACTAAAGTAAACTGAATTTGGAGAAGAGAGAACTGCTTCTCTCTGAATATTTCCTCTTTTTCAGACCATTCTCTGGTTGTGCATGAAAGTCCCAGTAAATCAGCAGTTTCTGACAAACCAGCCCATTTGGCATCAACAAATGTAACATGTTTAGAGTCGCTTAAATCACCTTTGTTCTCCCTCCTGATGCTCAGCAGATTGCCTTGACCTCGTTTATCTGTCTGCATGCACTGAGTTTCTGCCATGTGATTGGCTGATTAGCTATATGTGTTGAGAAGCAGTTAAATGGATGTCCCACGTGAAGTTGAGCTTTGCATATCAGTAACTTAAGAAGAAAGGATTTCATTACATTAGCTCAAACAGCTTTTTTTGTCGCTACAGAAGAATTTCATATCAAATAGGCCGTGAATCAAGAAGTTAATCGACACAAAGAAAAAGGAGAAAGATATGACAGATGATCTAAAAGGACCGATGAAAACAATAAAGGTGTGAAAATCATAAAGGGTTAGGTATATTTACACAGGGAGCATCAAGCCTTCTAATTGCAGAGAGGATGGATCATCTTAAGCAGAGTTTGATGGAAGCAGAGAAAAAACACTTAACCCTCCACAAACCAATAGTATGGACACTAAAGCGGGTCCAGACCTGGTGCTTAACAAATGTGATATTTAAGCTGAAGGAGAAAGTCTGAGAGAGTAATTAAGAGGAGCATCACACAAAGACTACATCTGTTTACGATGCTCTTAGTCCAAGATGCTGCAGTGTCTCAGTCTTCAGTGACCCGTCGAGGCTTGTTCTCGCTGATACAAAAAAACACAAACACATTTAGTTTTAAATCTGTCCATGGATCCAGACTCTCCCCTCTGACTGAATGGTCTCCTTCTGTCTATGTTCACATGTACAAGGATCACTCTGACACCGCTGCCTATGAAATATTGATGCTGCTGTGTGATGAGTCTGGAGCGCGGGGGGGGGGGGGGATGAAAGGCAGGCCATGATTCTCAATGCTATTGATCCCCATGAGCCACCTGGGAAATATATTTAGATATCTTCATGCAGAAGAGGAGACTGTTGGACCTGAGATTCAAGGATTCTGGACTCATGAGGCTGGATTTTTCAATTCATTTGGTTTGAGTACAAAAGTAAAATCAAAACTAAATGTGCAGAAAATGCTTTTGATATCTGGAGTTAATGCAGTTGTTTCCATTTACTTTATGTTTTCAAGATCAGTATTTTTTCATTTCAGTATTACAGGTGGTATTACATCTTCCATCACTGGTGACAATGTTGTCACCAGTGATGCATTCTTAAAGCAACTCGTGTTCACACAGATCCACGAGAATGACTGAAAACGCAGTAGTTGGTGATCTAAGTTTGTAATAAAATACCAGTATCGCAAACCTCCAGCAAGGTAGCTGTTTCATCTATAAGCAATAATTTAATGATAAAGTTACCCTCGTAATTTGATTCCTTGACCGTGAAAACCCACACCTACCACTCAGAATCATGCTGACATCATTATTATTTACACAGTTGCTGAGAAAAAACAATCATCTGCTAATGGTGGTGATCTGTTAATCAACCATCCCCAAAATCTAATCATTTGAGTTAGGCCATTACCAACATCTCCTGAAATTTCAGCAAAATCCATCCAGTAGTTTTTTGCTAACAAACAAACAAACATACACCAGCAAAAACAAAACTTCCTTGTTGGAGGTAATGCATTTGTGCTGGTCATAATATTGACGCAGAATCCACATTTTGTTTGTTTGTTTGTTTGTTTGGAGGAGTGATAACAAATTACGTGCTGTTAGCAGCACTTGCTGCTCAGCAGAGGTGGAAGAAAGTCACTGTTTTGTAAGTCTCAAGTAAGTCTAAAGTCTTTAAACCCAAGTCTCGAGTCAAGTCTCAAGTAAAGACAAGACAAGTCAAGTCAAGTCTGAAGTCATAGGCTTAAAATGTGCAAGTCCTTCCAAGTCATAAGCACCGTTGACCAAATTAAAAAAAACAATAAAAACCAGGACAGTTTCGTCACTTTATAAAAAACAACCAGGACAGTCAGGGCAGGACATGAAAACAGAACACGTCATGGGAAAACAGGACACTTGGTCACCCTGGGCCTTAACTTTACTATTATTTTCGGCTAACGTCAGTCTCAGTTTTTAGCCACGGCGAGTTTACGAGCAATACAGTTGTTGCATATAAAAGAAACTAAGCTAAAGTTACTCAAAAGTATCTCACAACAGGTACCAGATCAACTTACCTTTCTTTGTACAGCTTCAGGTGCTGAACAAAGTTCGACATCGTCGCCTCTCCGTCTGTTATTCTCACGCTGCAGGTTTTGCAAACGGCAATTAGTTTTTTGTTTTTGACCTCATAGTTTGTGAATGCAGATAAAATTATCCTCTGTAGCATGGTTCCGCATCTCTGGGTTGTTCCTGCACTCCTGCAGTCTTGCGCTCAGGGAAAGTAACTGTGTAATCCAAACCCTCTTTGTTTATTCTTCTAAACCCTGATTAGATGTTAATAGATGCATTCAATGGGGCAGATCCTGAGGGAAATATATTGTCTTGCTGGAAATGACAAAAATAAGTCACTTAGTCGGAAATCTTTGAATAGGAGCACATTTTATTCAACAGTCTTACTGAAAATTTCAAGTATTTTCAAGTCATCAGACTAAAGTCAGAGTCAAGTCGCGAGTCATTGATGTCAAAGTCCAAGTTGAGTTGCAAGTCTTGAATGATATTGTCAAGTCGAGTCCAAAGTCATCAAAATTGTAACTTGAGTCTGACTCGAGCCTAAGTCACATGACATGAGTCCACACCTCTGTTGCTCGGTAGTTGGCCATAGTATCTGCTGTTGTTTCAGGTTGGCACACTACCTTTATCTGAAAGAGTACTGAGCATGCACCACACGCCACCATTTTCCCTGACAATGGAGATTCCTGTTTACACAGACAAATCATCCTCAAAACTTCTCAATCTGGACCCTGGTTTCAAAATGTTGCCAATTCAGGCACTTGGGGCATCATTCTAGTGTAAGTAGAAGGCACAAATGCAACAAAGATTCAGTTTTTGGACGTTATCTTTGTTGTGCAAGTGGGCCCCCAAAGCAGCATTTCCACCAAGCATCGTTATCACTTTGAATAAATGATAAAATAAGTAGAAAAGGTATCCAAATATTGCTCCATCTTATTTGATACCCTCAAGCTGAGAAACAGGGGCTAAAGCTGCTTTCAGGGGGATATGGTAAATGGTAAAATGGTAAATGGACTTGAGCTTATATAGCGCTTTTCTAGTCTTTGACTACTCAAAGCTGCTTTACACCGCAGGTCACACCTACCCATTCATACCCATTCACAACCATTCGCACTCACATTCACTCACTGATGGCTCTGTGTTTCTATGTTAGTTTTTCCATCAGTATTTCTAATACATTCACACCCTTTCATGCCCATTTATACGCCACTGACGCAGCAGTGGGAGCAACTTGGGGTGAAGTGTCCTGCCCAAGGACACATCGCCATGTGTCACCCGGAGCTGGGCTTGAACCTGCAACCTCCCGAGCACTGACCAAGCGCACTATCCAACTGCGCCACTGACGCCCCACCGGGATGGGTTACACTTTATTGTGAGGTCACTATTTTCATCATTGGCTGCTTATTAGCATGCCAATGGCAGTACAGCGCCTGCTGGAGCTGGCCCCAGGATGGATCTGCCTGCAGACATGGAATAAAACAAATCCATTGTCCCTGCAAGATCGTCAATGCAAGCCACACCAGCCAGAGTCTTGCCTTGGAGTCCCAGATTCTTCATGAGGGTAAAATGCCAAGGGGGCTGACATAAGTCACACCTTGACTTATGTCAATTATCTTGCTAAGAATGATAATTAAGATTCTTAAACACCTCAAGTGGCTTTTTCTCTTTGGATTTATGTCAGTATAACAGTTTAAAGAGTGTAATGATGCCATTAGGTGTGCTTAAAAACAGAAAAGCAGAGTCACCTTCAATGATTTCTCCTGATTTTCTGGCTTTCATTTGTCAGCAGAAGATGAATGGCGAGCTGTGAGTTTCCATGGGTTTATTCCTGCACTCAGAAGCAAACAGTGACCCAGTTTAGATTGATGTTGCAGCTCCTGACCTCCAGCTCAGGCACATCATTCCCAGCAGACCATTTCAGATGCAGATGTTGGAAAACGGACGAGTTCATGGCTCAGGCTGCAGGGTTATGGTTTCTGAGGGACGAGGACTTCAGTGAGGCCGCTACAGTTTGGTTTATACATTTAAAAATTAAACTTGTGTTCTAATGTGAGGATGATCACCAAAGTACACAGACAAAACAAGGCAGTAAACATGAGATAGTTTTACAAGTGTTTCCAAATGGAAGGAAACAACAACATATAAACATCAGGGATAAAATTGCTTTCAAATATATATTTTTTTGCTAACATCTACAGAAATGTTTGATTTTGGAGGCTGAATTCACTAATAAATCCATTAATTTCTCAAAAATCAGAATAACAGTCAGACTTTTGTATTCAGTATGGTTGGTGCTCTTTCATGAACTTTTCCTGACCTGAAAAGGTCAACCAAAGAAGATGTTAAAGGTTGAACATACAAAAATAATCCCTATGGTCTCAGTCTAACAAAGATGGCCAGCTCCCTGTTGGCACGGTAACAAAGCCTCAGTGGTTCAGTAGTCCTTACAGTGAGCCCCTGCTGCCTCCTCAAGTCCAAAGACCCCCCACGTCCACACACACAAATTGAACCCTCTGTTCCTTCAGTGGTTGATGTTTCCACAAAAACAAAACTTCTCTCATCCAAACTGATGGTTTTTCTTAGATTTAGTCTGAATACAAGAAAACCAGGCAAACATAGAGTCCAGATTCAGAGCGAGTATCTATCACAAATCCAGATGATGATGTTAAAAATGGACAAAGCCCTTGAGATGTCACTTACAGATGTTTGATTTTGTGTTTAAAACTTTCCATAACCCTATTAAGTTCTCTGACTCCTGATAAAAAAATGAAACCTCAGGATACAAACCAAATTCCAATGAAAATGGGAGATTGTCAGGGTTCCCAAGCAGCCTGGAAGACCTGGGAAATGATTGACCAGTTTTTCAGTCCTGGACATATGGAAACTGGGGAAAAAATATCCTGGAAAAGCTTGAATTGCCCTTGAAAATTAATAATCTTCCTTCCACCTTGTTAGTGAACAGTAATAAAAAGTATATATAAAAAGTAAAAATGTACTTGTAATGCACACTTAGTCATAAGATCAGAGTTGATAAAATAACGCAATAATATGAGTCAGCAAAATATATTTATGAAAAACAGAGTGAGGAAAGACTAACAAAACTATAAACCATAAATATGTAGTAGTAAGACACTGCATAAAAGCCAGACTAAATAGGAAGCTAGCGGACAATGTTCATGCCTGAGCAATACAAAATAAATAAGTTTAAGGGGAATGAAATGTCCTGGAAAAGTCCTGAATAATAATTTCTAGAAAAGAGTGGGATTGTGTAGTTGGAAATTTATTTTAACCTATATTTAACTGAAAACACGACAAAGACAAAGATATGTCGCATTTAAACTTTGCTGTAACTGACTCATTGTAAACTTGATGCTTGCAACAGTTGGGACTGTTATTTACAGGTTCAGGCACAAAACAAGACTAAAATGCAGACACTCAAACCATGAGACAAAAAGGTTAGGTTTATTGCAGTTCAAAAGCAGACAAAAACAATCTAAGCAGATGTACCTTAGAGTCAAAACGGCTAAAGGCAGAGTCAAGGCAGAAAATGGGTCCATGATCATGAATTAGGTCTATGAGGACAATCTGGCAACAAGACTCGGGGGACATGAGGTTAAGTACAAGAGGTGCTTGGGAATAATGGGACACAGCTGGGAAAGCGCAATCAGAGATCAGGTGTGATGGGACAAGACAGGAAGCAAAACCCATTTAGACATTTCAATGTAAAACAGGAAGTACAAGACATAACATGATTGAAGAGAAAATAAAAGGGGAACTTAACAGACAATGGTGACCATGACAGGGATGGGGAGTGATTATCACTTTGACATCACCTTTCCTTTAACAACACTCAGTAAGTGAAGGAGAACTAAGGACACTTAAAGGGGACATATCATACTTGTTTCTCCTTTTCACTATGCCAGACTAGGATGCCTGTAAAGCATTTCTGCCCTCAGTACAAGTCATTTAGTTCCTTCATTGCCCCACAATAGCGTTCTCAAAATCCTCATTTTAGGCCATTAACAAGGTCTCGTTGAAATGCTCGGATCTGAGGATGACCTACAGTTACCTCGCAACGTCACAGCCCTCTGTGCTCTGATTGGTCAGTTCTATCGGGGGTTGAGCCAGCCTGTCCTTCTTCTTCTACTGTATTTTCCGGCAGGCTCAAAGCAGCGAGCGCGTATTGAGTCCCCCTACAGGCCAGAGCAGGTAATGAGTGACTGTGAGCTAGGGATCTATAAACCCCTGCTGGACGGATGTGTTCCTCGGTGACGGTTTTGTGGCTAACGGACATCACAGAGGAGGAAGTGTTTTATCAGATTACTCCAATAAAAAGAAAGGTACCTCGTGATGTCACGACGTTTGAAATCTCGCGGACATCTCGCAATGACCTATTTTCAGAGGCATCAAATCTCGTTCTAGGATATCAGAAAAAATACAATATCTCATTTTTTGAAAATTAAGGGGGTGTAAGGTCTTGTTTTCAAATTTATTATATTATATGTAAGTATAAAATCATGCATCAGCATGATATGTCTCCTTTAACTGCTGAAGCTTTGAAGGTGGAGTTCTTTGCCCATTTTTGCTTAATGTAAGACTTATGTTGTTCCACAGTCAGGGTCTCTGTTGTCATATGTTGGGTCAGTCTTGTACCTGCCTTGTCCCTTTAGCCTAGAGGACACCACGTCCATAATGTCTGAAATATGGACTCAGAACACGGCAGACTTTTCCACCCTGCCAGTCCCCTGTGGGTGTTGCTGATATTTGTCATTGTCTTTGCATAGTAGAGTTGGACCTTGACCTTGTAGATGTAGAGATGAACTGTGTTAACAGACAATAGTTTTCAGAAGTGATCCTGAGTCCATGTACTGCTATCCTTTACACAATGATTTTGGTTTATAATGCAGTGCTGCCTGGGGATCAAAGGTCACGGGCATCCAGTGTTGGTTTTGCTGCTTACTTGTAGAGATTTTTCTGGATATTCTGAATCTTTTGATAATGAACACCATGATATTATTGTTTTTAAGTATAACACAATGCTCCAGAGTAGAAAAGAGCTTCGGATTAAAGAAGTTTTCGGTAAAGTTTAAAAGTGGACAAAAAGCTTAAGGTACGAGAAGTCTTAGGAACCAGGAACCAACAAAAATGTCCTTCCAGAAACAGTTTTATTGTTTCTGTGGCACAGAAACAGTAAAACTTTTTCAGATATATAAGATGGAGTCTGTCAATGAAAGGCTTAAAAACTAATGAACTAATCTCAAAGTCAAGTTTAAAATTGACAGATAACCAGAAAAGGTCAGCAAATAGTGAAGTGATATGCAGTTAGGAGTCTAGCAGTGGCAGTCTTTAAATATTACTCTTACTGAAGTATGGAGATTTGCAGTAATTAAGTCAAGACATGATAAAAATGACCTTTCTCGGTCAGAGAAAGAAAGAAAGGATCCAACTTTTGAGATTAACCTCAGCTGATGAAAGCATGACTGCACCACTTTGGACACTGGAACCAACAAACACCAAGATTTTGAGCTTCTTGCCTGATGTACTGTATGTGGACAACATTTTTGTATATACCACATTAAAGTGTTCAGTGCTGTTTTGTGAGATGAAAGGTGTTATCAAAACGGTCTTGGAGTTATTGGGCACTTTCTATCAATATCAAAATAGGTGAACATTATTTATCTGTAACTCACTAAGTTCATTTAACAGCAAGCATATAATAATATCTCATTTTACAATAAATGCAGTACCCCTCTTTGTCCACTTGATGAAGTTGTTGACTGGCTGTTTTCTGTCTGTCATTCTTTATTTCAGCCAATTAAAAGGGGAAAAAAATCATTTATATCAATTAGAAAATCAGTCAGCTTGAGAGGGGGGCTTTAAAGGCTTCAGAAAGAACCAGGTTTGACAAAATCTTCCAGCTAATTCAGAAGTGAGTACAGAAACATCTCAACATTCTTTTGTTTAAAGTCCAGAATTTGGATGCCCAGAAAAAAATGAAAAAATTAAGACCTTTATCATACACTTCAAGAAAAAAAGTCTCAATAGAAAGTAAAAGGACAATACTTTAGGAACTGATATAATATATCAGTAATGTGGCCAAACAAGCCAGCAGTTTTAAAAATGACATTAAAAAGTTAGGAAGGGGGCAGAATTTCAAGAATATAATTGAACTGATTAACAGAGGAAAATTGCAACTTTTTTCCTTGAATTGTGAAACAGCATTCTTTCTCACAATTTCAACTTATTTTTTAGAGCCCACGACCCAAATATGTCTGAGGATCCCTGGTCCTAGTGCTCTTGATCCTTAAGGAGTGACCATGATTAGCTGTAACACCAACCACATTCAAGTGGAAGCAATGAATCACAGCTGATCTTGTAAGTGCTCTTAATCCAGGTTTAACTTTTGTTTTTGTTTTTGATTTGTTTTGACTAAACTAAAGAGAAACAAACACCATCTGATTGAGAAAATGGGACAGGGCCCATCTTACACAGGGCAGATTCCACTAAATTATTTATTCAAAGAAATGGTTGCAAGAAAATTATTTTTCGAAAATGACAAATATTTACATATCAAAAGTGTTGTAAATCCCAATGCCACAGAACATCTGGGTTAAAAAAGCTCCAGCATCAGCAGCTCACATTTCTATCCAGCAGAGGGCAGCATGACTCCAACTCACACAATAATAATCCAGCCTGATGAGCTTGTGTGAGGAAACTGTTCATAATAAAGTGCTTTAAAAGTTACATCATCATCTATGTCATGACAAGAATTATAAACATCAGGATCTGCAAGTAAATCAGAAACACCAGTGCCTGCATAGCAAACAAGTGAGAAACTAAATATATAAATGAAAATATGAAGGATGAAACAGAGAATGAGTCTCTTTAAAAGTGTAGAATAGAAGTTGGACAAAATGAATAAACAGCTGTATTGTTCAAACTTGAGGTTGAGATAATGATATTTAATTGTCGCACAGAAAATGTGGACAAAGCCTTTCTTGACTGTAATCTGTCAACAGCAATCCAAACGTAGATTCAGCCCGATTAAATAGGAGCAACAACCTCAGTAATTCAGCATCAAGTACCCATATTTTCCTGGCTGTATATGCAGGTAAACAATTTTTTCCCAGGAGATAATTACTTCTCAAGTGAAAAACAAAATATTGAACTACTTTTACAACCAATATAATTGTGAGTTTTGCTTGCTAAAACACATAGTGTATCGTGCTTTAGCCTTAAGATAGAACATTTAAAACTGATTTCTGAAAGTATCAATAGGTAAATTCCAGTCCTGGATACATTTTAAAGGTTTCTTGCCAAAAATCTGAAGTCTGAATTTCTGCTCTCACTATCAGATGGGTCAATGTAAAACTGGTTTCTTCAACACGACAATGAGTTAACTGTGCTACAACAGCATCCACAGTCAACAGATCTCAATCCTAAAGAGCACCTTTTGGGTGATCATGTATGTGCAGCCAATAAAACTATAACAACGACTGTAATGTCAATATGGACCAACTTCTCTGAGGAATGTTTCCAGCATCTTGCTGAATCATGTCACAAATAATTAAGAGTTCAGCCAAGCAACACCTTAGGTGGACCCTGTAAGCGAGGGAATGGCAGAGATCTGTTGTCGCCTTCAAAGAGACGACAAGATCAGGGCTTTCGTTTTACAGAGAGAGAGAGACTCCTCAGGTACAGACACCAGTCACAGCTGGGAGGACGAGGATGATTTACTGCAGGAGTCTGTTCACAGTCATCGATGTAACACAACCTAAAGATTTAAGCATACAGAACTGGAATGGTTTATTACTCCATCCAGCAGACAGACTATAAATACACCTGTGACAGTGATTTGTGACCCACTTTAATCAGATGGAGGTGAACCAGACCACAGCAGATGGTGAAGGGCAGCAGCCACAGGTCTGCTCTGCTCTATTTAAAAACTGTGTGTTTGTTCAGGCTTGTTCTGCTCTTAAGCGTCACGAGGCCCTGAAATAGAGTAACAAGCTGTCTCCATAAATACAGAGCTCCTTTAGGGGGAACATAATTGCTTTGCGAGCATATGTCAGCCCTGGTAGTGTCCTTAACATATGATGGAGGAGTCTTTAGTTACACTTCCCAACAAGGAACTTAAATATCAGCAGTGTTACTGACTAAATGAGTGAGAGCTTATGATATGGGGAGATAGTAAGCATGTAGATTGTGATTCATCTCCTTAAATTCATTTCAGTCAGTCAACTCACGTTCAATTGTTTTATTGTAGCTGCATATACATGTTACAGGTTTGGCATCCAGGCTCCAGTCTCATCACTCCTTTGCAGAAATGTTTACATGAAGGCATGGAGGAGTGATGAGCAAAACATATGAGAACACCCCTGGAGCCTGCAGGTGGATGCTGGGGTGGAGGTGGGGGTGAAAGAACACGCAGCAAATCAGTGTCTGGCAGCATAGACGTTTGCCGAGCAGAGGGAGAGATGGGTAAACTCCCAGTTTAAATACACCGCCAAATTGAGAGGTGGAGAGTGTGATTGGAGGATTGATGTAAGGAGTGTGACGTATGATATGTGAATGTGACATGTGAATAGCAGCGCTGCTCGAGTTGTCTGCCTGAACTAGCTCGCAGGCTTCGCTTCATTGGTGTCTCATGGTGCGCCCCATTTGATCCTCAAAGTTGCAAATTAGATGTCTCCTTTGGTCTGAATTTTCTACTGAGAAGTCTAACGTTCTTCAGGTACCCCAATGTCCAAGTTCTGATGCAATGATACCACTCAAAAGCACCAGGAGAGCGAAAACTTCTGCCAAGGTAGCTCACATGTTGCTGTTTATTTTATAAGCAATATTTTTCATGATAAAATTACCACCATAATTTGATTCCTTGACCCTAAAATAACATACACCTAGCACTCAGAATCATGTTGATAGAATTATTAGTTGGACAGTTAATGAAAAAAAAAATTCTCACTCATGCAAGTTCTCTGGATCACCATCAAAATCTAATGATTTTGATGGTGACAGACACAAACAAAATGCCTCCAAAATTGGAAATCCTTTTCTAACAAACTGCAGGTAGTAAAATATGCAGCGGTAATCAAGTAGAAATAAAGTCTGGAGTGAGTTAGAAACTCATGAGGGATTGGCCAAAGCAGAGGTTACTCTTACTGCAATGAAGAAAATAAAATAAGCTAATTGTGGACTGACAGCAAGACTGATACGGATGGCCAGGGATACAGTGGGCCTTCTTGCATTACCACTTCATATAAGGCTACCACTTCTCAGACGTGCAACTGAGAGTCCTGTATGTTATTTTTCTCTTCATGACGTATTTTTTGACTGATGAGACTTATACTCGGGAGTGACTTATAGTCTGGAAAATATGGTCATAGCTCTCTTATTTGCAACTAATAAGAGAGCTATTACTTTCAGGTGTTTGAAATGAAGTTTTGATTTTCAATTTGTCAGTATGTTAAAGGCAACTTATGTTGTATATATTATTATTCATATTCTGCAGTTTAGACCAACAACAAGAGAAGTGGGCTGTTCTCTTCTCAAGGTTGACCTGTGTCCAAGAACGCTAAGGCTGCAGTGTGCTGACATTGGTACTCATGGCTGGAATTCTTGTCTCTCTGCATCACTCAGCCGACACTCCTCACAGGCACAGGGACCTGGTGGTATGATTGGAGTGTGGCAGATTTGATTCTGTCACAGAAGTTCAAGGTGTCTGTTGGATGCAGGGCTGTTTGTGACAGAGAAGATAAGAGAGAATGGCTGTGTCTAATGCTCCTGTGTGATCCAATAAAAAAAAACAAAAAGTTGTTTCTCTATAATTTGTGAAAAAGAGAGGCTCTAAAGTTATTTTAGTACTTGGGAAAAATTACAGGTCGCACCATAAGTGGAGCCACCAATAACATTTTAGACCTTATAGAAGTGTCAACAACTTGTCAGCAGATCTGCAATACATGGTTATGGAAAATGAGACTTTCATTTATTTTTTTACAATTAACTATTGAGTTCAGATCTCCAATTTTACAAAATAGAATCAAACTTGGCAACTGTTAAACCGGCATATTCCTAAATTTTAAGCAGTTTTTCCATCTTTTCTGCTTTTCCATGTGACTATTTTCAAATAGGAAACCATTTTTTTTAAATAACCCAACACTTTCTGATCACCAGCACTTATTTGTCCAAACCTCTTGTTCCAAAAAGCCTTTAAATAAATCAGCCTCCTTACTACACCCACTAGCCCTCCGCATTGTTTTGTAGCTCTGGGCTGCTGTCCAGCTCCACCAACACAAACTGACCAACCACGCTGGTTGGAGAGAAAACATTTAAAATAGGCTTTCAGGGGATCACCAGAGTTCTTCAACACATGAATTATGAGATTGAGTTTGACTGTTAAGCCATTTGCTTACTTGTTTGGTTTGTTTTAGAAAAACAGACCAAACTGTAAAGATTGCGAACTTGGAAAGCAAAGATTTCTCAAAGTTTTGCCTTTGTTGTGGCTTGAAGAAACTTTGGTGTGAATTTTTCCAGTCAGAGACTCATTTTCTCAAACTGTCACAACACTGTAAAGTATCAGCACTGATTCTTTAAAGGCTTATGTTTTAAATTTAAGAAATAAAATATTTTTTTTTCATCTTATTTTGTCAAAAGTCAGCCCTAAGTTGACTTTGCCCTCTCAAAAAATGGCTTTCGATATTATCTCAACACCACAGAGGAACAAGGGGTGCATGGAAGCATAGCACATGACCTACAGCAAGAAGGTTGCTGGTTCGACCCCCTTGTTGGCCAGGACCTTTTCTTGTGGAATTTGAATGATTCCCTCCATGCATGCGTGGGGTCTCCCAGCACTCCGGCTATCTCCCACAGACAAAAAACAAGCTCATTAGGTTGATTGGTGACTCCAAATTGCCCTTAGGTATGAAAATGAAGAGGAATGGTTGTCCATTTCTTTATGTGGCCCAGTGGTTAGCTGGCAACCAGTTCAGGGCATGCCCTTCATCACGGCCAGTGTCAGCTGGGATAGGCTCTGGCACCCCTGTGACTCCAATAGGGTTCAATGTTGTAGAGATGTTGCTTTTTCTATGTCTTTAAAGGCCCAACTGGATGGTCATTGCACATTAGCTCAGGCTATAAATGCTGTAGCATGTGGAAACATTTCCTTTACTTCATTCTGTTCATATACAAAACAACATTAAACAAGACAAATAAATAATGGATGGGTGGATAGAATAGAGGAATAGTCTTGAGGGGCACATTATTCACACACCTACTGCATGTGTCCAAGATTTGTGCTCCAGCCCTTATTCAAAAAGTCTATGATCTTTCTCCCAATCCATTCACATTAGTGCACTGCTCTGGGCCGGCTTCACTGACACATATTTTATTAGCTGAGTCACTTTGCCATGTTATTGATGTAAACTTGATTGCAAATAAACTCCCTGAGGACTGGAAGTCAGCTACTGTCATTGCCCTATTTAAAGAAGGTGATCTCTTTTAAATGACCCATCTTCAAACCCTTAGTGTAATCTAAAGTGCTTGAAACTTTGGTTTGTGATCAGGTTAAAGAACTCCTTTCAGTAAATGGCACTCTTGAGCATGTGATCACAAAAAAGCTTTTTGATTTACTCCACTTTGAACTTGGAACAGTTTGCAGACTGGTTACTAGTTTTAGACTTTAAGGTTTAGTTTTCCTGAATGTTTTTTTGTTGAAACATATATATAGGCTAATACAGTCCCTCAGATGTTTTATTTGATGTTTCATCATTGATATTATTAGTTATTGAGTATCGCCTGGGTTTGTGTTTGTTGCTGCAATTCTTGGTCAGGCCTCCCTTGAAAAAGAGAACTCCGATCTCACTGGGACTAACCTGGATAAGTAAAACCTAAATAAATACATGGAGAGACAATACTCCCATATGTCCCTGTCAGTTCTTTAAAGGATTCGATACCATTATCAACTCATGGACAATTAAAAACATTTTGACCATCAAGCAGAAGTTTGATTTGGTCTGCCAACATTAAATCCATCAACTTGTCAATAAAGGTATAAAAACATAATCCAAGTTTCTGTTCACCTTGAGGGTGTCTTCGTGTTCATTTATCAGTTGGAAACTCCTCTCATTGCATACCAAACAAGTATAAAAGCAGAGTAGGCCTCAAGGTACATCTCAAAGGTACAATCCTGGTTTGACCAAGTTTTGAAACAAGTAAAATCAAAACACTGAAATGTATTGATCAAGCCCTCTTGACTCAGTCTTACTGAGTCAAGAGGGACCAAAGGGGTTGCTACCTAGCTTCACCAGCATAGACTTGTCAGTGTTTGAGGTGGGCAAAAAATCATCCCCAACTGATGCTGTTGGTTCTTTGGTGAAGGACCCCAAACTTCTAAAACATGTACCACTGAAAAAAGACCATCAAGAAAACAGTGTGTTTCAGCATTATGTGATGACAGGTCTGCCAACTCTGTACTGGGCTATCAAAATGTTCCCTGAACTCTCTAGGATTTTTATTCAGCCTTGAGTGAGCATCCTAGGTTTATCTGTATCTCTTATTCGTGACCCCTGAGGTTTATCTCCAATATGGGGTTGTGCAAGTTGTGCTGCAAAAACCCAACAGTAAGTCTGATTACTCTCCTCCCAGTGATCCTTGCTGGTCTGTAGCTCCATGAATGTGTGCTGATAGATCGTTTGTTACAGGTGAGCCATGAAACAAACCCTACTTGGTTGATGATCCGACATCTGAGACACTTTAGTCACAGCATTGGATGACCATCATTTGCCATTGTTTGATTTGGTTTTCCACATTTCAGAGCAGAACTTAAGGTCTGCAACTTGGTGATCAACATATCAAAATGATCTCCATGTCTCTGTTTCGACTCCATAAAGCCTTCTCCCACTTGAACACCAATTTTTCCAAGTATGCCTCCGCCACATTGATGCAAAGAAATCTTCAGGATCTGGGCCTTATTGTCCCATTCTCATGTTAGAAAGTTTCCTGTCTTATAAATCAACCAACCATCTCAGTTACACCCACTCTGATCTCTTCTCCTGGCCATCCACATGGGTTTCCATGCTAGTACCAAGCTCAACCAGGGTGTACTGACCAACCCTTCCGGTGCAGGTTTTTATAGAAACATCTGTGATTGGCGCCAAAACCCCACCTATGGAAGGCCCAAGGTCCTGCCTTGGAGGAGGTGGTGGTTTGAGTCGGCTGCATTTGCTCACTCGGATAGACCTTGGTGTTCCCATTATCTCTGGAGGGCAGAGAGCCACCTCACTGCCATTCTTCTCTGAAGCTTCATCTTGCGTCAAATAGTAGCCATTATTTCCATTGGTGTTGCTGCCTGGAGGTCCTGCAGAGCTTGTAGAAAGAGGTTCCTGACCTGAAGTGACAACTCCCTCTGCAGAAGATGCCTTACTGCCCCGCCTCTTCCTAAAACTCCCCGGCTGAGCAGCATCAACCTCCACGTCCTGCTGAGCCGGGGCAGCAATTGGATTCACTCCTCTTGAAGCTCCTCCTGCTGCTGAGAGGAAACACTGCTCCTCCTTATAAATCCTCTCCACCAGCATCTTCCTCCTGCCCTTCTGTTTCACTGAGCGTTTGATAGCACACATAAAATCCAGAACATTCAGAAGAAGAGACAAAGCAGCCACACCAAGCATGAAGTTCAGCATGACAGTCTTCTCAGTGGGTCTGGAGATGTAGCAGTCCACTTGGGTGGTGCAGGGTGAGTGCTGGCACAAGAACCTTCTAGGGATGTAGAGGCCAAATAGGTAATAATGGGTAGCTCCAAACCCAGCTTCAAGTAATGCCCTGAACATCAGATGGAGGATGTAGGCACCTGTGAAGCTCTGGATTGTCCTTTGCTCAGCCACAGGAGTCTTTTTCACATTTGGTTTGTTCATTGGCCGCTGAAGGACCTTCAGCAATGAAAAGTTTTTGACCTGCCCCTCAGTAACAAAATCCAATGTAATGCCATTTGTCACCTTATGGACCACATAGATGATGAAGATGAAGTAAGGAACAGACAAGGTGACGAGCTGCACTAGCCAGAAGCGGAATAAGGAGATTGGAGAGAAGTGATCATAGCAGACATTGGCACAGCCAGGCTGGATGGTGTTACACACAAATCTCTCTTGCTCATCCTGGTACAGAGGGTATCCGGCAAAGAGGAGGATGAAGACACGGAGGAACAACATGACGATTAGCCACACCTTTCCTGAGAACAGACAACAGCATCCACATTAAGAGACTGAAGAATCAGAATTTAGCAGAATCTTCAAGGTCACAAATAACCATCATTAATAAGAGAACCATCATTAACAGCGTGATTTGGTTCAGTACTGTTTAGAACGGTAAACCCTGATCATACTTGCATTTCTACAGCCAAGCAAACCTGTCACTTGAAAGATTGTCTCTCATGGCTGGATCAAAATTCATTGGTTTCAACTAATTTTCACTTGTTTTTGTTGTAGCTGCCGAACATCATGCGTGCCGATAACTGATGCTAGAAAAACAAATGCTCTTGAGATTTTACATAATCTGTAGTGCTCTCAGGAAGCCTTTGACACCTATGGCATATTAGAATTTTAAATTCACTGAGATATCACCCAGAAAACACCAACAAGGCGAGATAACGTATATACATTTATCAGTTGGAAACTCCTCTCATTGCAGAGTAAGGCCCCATTAAACGTTGTCATATACATGGGGCCTTAGTACACATTTTAATTTACTGGTGCAATTAATCTTCTGAGTCCTGCAGTGTGTGAGCTTTTTTTCATTCATTCTTGTCTGGATGTGCATGTCTTTTTGAGTCAGCTGTTGCCCTTAAACTTTGACTGCTGACTGTGGCTACTAATTGCTCTTTTCAAAGTTGAAACTGTGATATCTTAAAAAGCTTAGAAGGGCACTTTAGCTCTCAGAAGTGAATATGATGCAGCATCACTACGTGCACAACAAATAAACTGGGAGAAAAGAAGCTGCAGAGTTTCAGCTCTGTATCTAGTACTAACATGAAAGACCTGGTTGTGAACATTTAAGAGCAGACGTACCCAGAACTTTGATGATATTCCGTGGAAACACTTCCAAGTCCAGATGCACATTTGAGTTTGTGTTATTCCTATAATCAGATTAACTTCTTCTGAACAGCTGTTGTTTTTTCGTCCTGTCAAGTTTTTTTTTTCCTGGTTTGCTTTGGTCACACAGGATGACCATCCTCACTCATCTCGGTAAATTACCCAAAATAATCACTGCTGCATTCAGACACAAGCTTACTCTAACTTTACATGGATAAGATACAAGGCACCACAGGTCAGGATCCTGCAGAGATCAACCAGTTGTAAAATTCAAATGCAATTACCAGTTTCAGCTTGTAGAGGGCAGCCACTTTTTATAATCTAGCACTATATGTAGAATTTTCATATTTGGTCTACCATGTTGAACATTGTAACTGTGGCTGATCAATACCACAAGCATTTCCATTTACATGGGCTTGGGTTTTTTTTTTAATGGTCTCACAATTTGTTACTCTTTAATTTAAAGTTGTTGAAAAGCAGAAACTCTCAGGGAAGTGAACTCACCCATCAGTGTGATGCTATGATTGACAGAGATAAAGATGACCTCAGAGGCATTCGATCCCGCCATGCTTGCTCTGTTTCAGGCCTTTAAATCTTTCAAGCCTCACAGTCCGCAAATGAGCCACCCTCAATCTTCTCTAACCTTTTTACCCAGCAGCACAGTGGCTTCAAGCTCCACAATAACCTCCAAGTTAATGTACACAATGTTCCCTCAGCAGTGGCTCATTCTGCCTCTTTCCTTCAAGGACTTTTTCTCCATTCCAGCAGGTCGAATCCAATCTGATCCCGCTGTCACCTCGAGTCTCTGAGAGCCTGGAGAAAACCATCTGAATGATCTCTACCTCTCTCCCCCTGCAGACAACTGCTGGTCCTTAGACAACAGAAGACGGGAGCGAGCCCCATTGTGGGTCTATTCTTAACACTCTTCCACAGGCACGTTGCCTTCCTGGCATTGCAGAGATATTTTGGTGCTGCTGGTCGTCCTCACAGAAGAGAAACAAGCCTCCAGGATTACTTGCTTCAAGTTGTCATATTAAGTTCTCAAACACAATAGGAAGCAAGTTTAAACTGGGCACAAACACCTACTGATCATGAATCAGAGATTAATCATGATAACTTGCTGATATGCAGACTGAGGATCAGCTCAATCAAACACAAAGAGGTTGTTAGCGGTATTTTCCCACAGCTGATGCCAGTTTTTGACTAAAGGGGATGTTTCAAACGTACAGTTGATATCAAATGAATCAAAACTTTTGAATATCACTCAGACATGTTATGGAAATTCATATTTTGACACAGTAAAAAACATTAAAAAATTATTTTTAACATGTTTGACAATAATCATCAAATTAATCAAGATAAATTTCTTACTCATAGAAAAATACACCAAAAAAACACTCCATAATCCTCAATTTAACCAGATTTCAGAGGATAAACTTTTTTCACGTGCTGTTGACATCATAGGCAGGGTCTCTCCTGGGACACATGGATTAAGACAGTTGTCTCGGCTCATAATCACCACAGATCAATGTTCATTAACACCATAATTTTGTCTCTCTGGAAGTTCCCACGAGTCCCTTTTTTAAATAAATTGCAAAGCTTCTTTGGGGAATATATACGATGTGGCTAAAGATAAATTAAGAGAAGAATTGGCTTGTCAAAAGGGAACATATGACTTAGGCTGCTAAAATGATGATGTATTTTATTTTTAAGTTTTTATTTATTTAAAGAATGTTGGGCGTTGATTACTTTGGAAGTCTGAACAGGATGGATGTCCTCTGAAACAGGTAGGAGAAAGACTCAAAGGCACAGAAATTGAAATCAGGCCCTCAGACGTCTCTCAAGAAAACAGACGCAGACGAGTCAAGATGTATTGACCCAAAACTGCAGACTACATACTAAGGAATGCACTACGCAATTTAAACGGCACACTGTGACTGATAGTATGCAGTTTGACAACAGACAGTAAAAATAATTGAAGGACCGATATAAAGTCAACTGCTCGATTATCAGCAGTGTATTGTTTGGAGCATTGGCCTAATCACTCAGCTAGATGCTGGTGTATTATTGAACATTAGTCCTCTCTACCTTATAATCATTATAGTTGTTAATGTTGAAAAGAGAATGATCTCTCTATCATAGTTGTTATTAATTATATTACCAAGATGATGACCTTAAGTATCTTTAACTTTTGTGATATTTTCATTGTTATGGTTTACAGTTAACCCATCATTTGTCATTCTCTAGATAGGCCGGGAGTATTTTCACAATGTGACCATGTAAATGACAAAATGTAATTTCTTTTATTTATTTACCTTTTACTCTGACCTTTTATAAAAAAGCGTACAGTAGATGTTTTTTCTTTTTTCATATTTTGTTATCCTACTATTTTAAATAAATTAACAAAAATAATGACCTTTACAGCCAAATATAGAGGAGGGGGACCCTGCTGAAAATGAAATGGAGTTTGTTATAATTTGACCTTTATACAACAAAAGATTGGTTAATAATGGACACTACCATGCTGTGCATGTCATCTCCACTGAACTTCAGCTCAATTTACCAACTAACAGACCTAGAGGCAGAATTAAGGTTGTCTGACCAATAATGGACTTGTATCATCTCCCTTGTTTTTTTTGTTTTTTTAAACAAGAAATCCTAAATAAAATAACACCAGGTGCAGTATCAAAAAATTAAGTCCAACTTTAAAGGGGCTTGGATGGTTCATCTATTCCATTTTGGGTTTACTGAGAGGGTTAGGGGCACAGCGATTGTTATACATAGGGATATTGCCTTTGAACCCTCTGATACTATATGCGATCCTAACAGACGCTTTATTATAGTCACAGGCAAATTGCAGAATACTCCTGTGGTTGTGGCCTTGGTGTACGCTCCCACATGGGATGATGATAAATTTATTTCAAAATTTTTCTTCTCTCTACCCAATATTGCAGACCACCTTATTTTAACCTAGTACAGGAAACTATACTTGATAGGTCATCAATGTAACATACTACTCTCACAAAATCGCCTGCTACCTTGAAGTTTCATGCAGACCAATTGGGGTTGGCCGACCCTTGGAGAACTAGATTTCCTTCGAATAAAGAGTTTTCCTGTTTTTCTCATGTGAAGCATGGCTTTTAACAAATAGATTTTTTCTTATTGGATAATCAACTACTGCACAGTACTGTTGCCTGTGATTATCACAGTATAGTAATTTCTGATCATGCTCCTACATCAGTTGACATTTCTTTTCCCCCCTGCAAACTACCTCATAAATTCTGGAAATTTTACTCTCAGTTGCTTGCTGAAGCAAAGTTGAAAGATTTTCTCAAGCAAATAAATTTCTTCTTTGAAATTAAGTACATGCCAGATATCAGCAGTGATATACTGTGGGATTCTTTCTTGGCTTATCTGCGTGGACAGATTATTTCATTTGTGTCCCATTCAGAAAAGCAGAACTCTCTAGATTAAAAGAACCATCAGATGAAATATGCATTTTAGATGCTATATATGCCACTAACCCTTCAGCTATGTTATATAAAAATATATTAAAGTTACAGTTTCAATATGATTTGCTATCAAGTAAAGTTGAGATTCAGCTTTTCCAAACAAAGCAATGTTTCTTTGAACAAGGTGATAAACTGAGTAAATTATTGGCATATTGAGCCCGAGCAGCAGGTGGCTCAAATTTTATAGCCGGGATAGCTTCTCCATCTCGTTTAGTTACAGCAGACCCCTGGGAAATTTGTAATACCTTTTCTCATTATTACTCGTCACTTTACTCATCTGAGATCCCCTCCTACAATTGGTCAGAACCTACTCCCCTTGATGGTTTGACCTACCCTCAAGTAGACAATGATGCCTTTCGTAACCTAGGATCCCCCATAACAGTCACAGAGGTCTTTTTTTTCTACACTAGACCGGTTGATTAATTCCTTCTTATGGTGCAGAGGTCCAAGCGGCTATCAGATCTTTACAAAGTTCTAAATCTCCTGGACCAGATGGATACTCTATAGAATTTTTCAAAACCTTTTCTTTTTTTTTTTTAATGTATTTTTTGGGCATTTTTGTGCCTTTATTGATAGGAGAGAGACAGTGGATAGGCTTGTGAAAGGGGGAGAGAGAGTAGGGGAAGACACTCTGCAAAGTGGTCACAGGCAGGATTCGAACCTGGACCGGCAGAAGTAAGTACATGGGGTGCCTGGTTGCTAACCACTCCACCAAACCAGCACCCCTTTCAAAACCTTTTCTAATATACTATCTCCGATCCTGGTGAGAGTATTTAATTATGTGTTTGCAAATGAACAACTTCCTTCTACATTCTCAGAAGCTTCAATAACCCTACTGCTTAAGAAGGACAAAAATCCCCTCCATTGCAGCAGTTACAGACCCTTTTCCCTCCTAAATGTTGACTTTAAAATTTAATCTAAAGTGCTTTCCATTCGCCTCCAGAATGTCACACCAACGCTAATAAACCAAGACCAGATTGGTTTCATTCCAGGACGACAGTCTTTTAATAATACCAGAGCTGAAATCATCCTGTCATTAGATGCTGCGAAGGCATTTGACTGCATAGAGTGGGGCTATCTTTTCTCCATTCTAAATAAATTTGGTTTCAACCCCGACTTTACATCATGGATTAAACTTCTTTACACATCTCCAGTAGCCAGTATCAATATTAATGGCATAAAATATAAATCTTTTTTTCCTATCTTGTGACACCTGTCAGGGATGCACTCTGTCTCTGTCCCTATTTGCTCTTGCTGTCGAACCTTTAGCCTTGTGGCTTCGTAACGAAAAGAAATTTGAAGGGATATCCTGATTTGACCTCACTCACAAAGTATCTCTATATACAGACAACCTCATGCTATATGCCAACAACCCAACTTCATCCCTTCCTGCTATTATGGATATTTTAGAATAATCCAGGAAGTTGTCTGGCTTTAAAATCAACCTGCTTAGAAGCGAGTATCTCCCAATCAATTCCTCTGCAGCGAACCTCTCTTCCACCCTCTCCCCCTTCAGAAAAGTGACCCAAGGTTTAAAATACCTTGGCATTATCATTACTAAATCACTCTCTGAGTTATTTGCAAAAAAATTCAATATGATTTTTGAGTGCTGTAAATTAGATTAGTCTAGATGGTCCACTATCCCTTTGGTTCTTTTGGGCCGCATCAATCTGATTGAGATGACAATACTTCCCCTTTTTCTTTATATCTTAGAACACATAACGGTGTTCATCCGCAAATCTTTTTTTTTCTACGCTAGACCGGTTGATTAATTCCTTCTTATAGTGCAACAAACAAGCTCACATTAAGAAATCAACTCTCCAACTTCTAAGGGTGCACCGAACATTCGGTTGCCAAATATTTTCGGCCGAATAGTGCAAAAAAAGCCATATTCGGCCTTCGGTGGAGTGAGCTAATAACAAGGCCGAATAGTACCCCCCCTCAGTAAGGGTCAGACACTCTCTTATCCACCCTGCCGAAAAAAACACAGTCACACGGGGTTAAACTCTTGACGAAGCTCCGCTGCACTCAGCCGTTTAACTTGGATGAAAAGTCGACGGCTGAGCCCGCAAATAAGTGGAGGACGAAAGACTAAACTATATTTCACGGAACACACAGCCTGGTCTTTGAATTTAAGTTTGCCATCAACGGTGTAGAACCAAAACTACTTCCACACAGCTCTCCACAGGACAGTTAAAGCCCAAATTAGAGCTGTTTACGTCCGCTCACTCTTTGTCTCGAGAGAGCACCGGGTGTGACTGGCGGTCAAGCTGCGCTCACAGCGCCCACTGTTGGACGGAACGGTCCACTGCTCCAGGCCTGATGTGTCGCCACACTCAATATTTTACATTCAAATATTTATTTACAATTCCATTACGGATATTTATTCCCATATTTGATCCGTTATTCAGATATTGAATATAAAGTGACAGCTTTAAAGCAGTATTGTTGGTATTATTGGTCTATTGGTATATATCCATCAGTGTACATTCATATTTTTTAATGCATGATTTGTTTTGTTTGAAGGCTTAATATGAATGAAAAACTTTGTTGGGCTTCTTTTGAAAAGCAAAGGCTACTGGAATATTAAAAAATGTCATAACATTCAATAAACAATTACTTTCTTTTAAAAACATGTCTTAAAATGTACTCTAAACTATTAATGCACAATCAAAAAATATAATGAACTACTTTGCCGCCGCATTGGATATTCGGTTTGGTATTCGGCCCAGCATTTATTTATTATTCGGCTTCGGCTTCGGCCACAAATTTTCATTTCGGTGCATCTCTACCAACTTCCCAAATCTCTTGGAGGTTAGCCTTGCCTGACTTTCGACGACACTACTGGACTAGTAATATTAATAAAATCCTTTTCTGGAATGTTAAGATGTCCTCCAGTAATCGCCCACTATGGGCTCGTATGGAACTATCCTCTTCATCCGTTGCTTTATGGTCAGTGGTTTGCTCACAGTTACCTCTACCAACTAAACGAATAGCACAGAATCCCATTGTCTCAGAGACTTTAAAAATTTGGAATCAGTTTAGGGGACAACTCGGCCTAAACTCTTCACCAAAACTAGCCCCAATTTATCAAAACATTTCATTTCTCCCATCCTGTTCTGACATAGCCTTTGAATCCTGGTCAAATAAGGGTCTGCAAATCATTGATGACCTCTATATTGATCGTGTTTTCCCTTCATTTACAGACTTATCATTTATTTTGTTCATCAGATCAATATCCTCACTTTCTTAATCGTCCCCCAGAGACCTTGATGGATACACTTCTCTCACTCAAAACACAGCAAAAATCCCTAACCTCAATCCTATACAACACAATTTTCAAGATGAATCTGACCTCCCTGAACTCCCTTAGAGCTGTCTGGGATCAGGACCTCAGGATCCCAGGATGTCTGACGAACAATGGGATCTGATACTTACTCTTGTTCATACATCCTCTATATGTGCTAGGCACAAATTCTTACAGTGCAAGATTTTACACAGGAGCCATTTCACGAATGCAAGATTAGCCAAGATCTATCCAGACAGAGCTGACTCTTGCAACAGATGTAAGCTCGATCCATCTGATCACATGCACGTTTTGGTTGTGCCCCAAGCTCACTGACTTCTGACTTGCCAACTTTAATACACTAAGTAAAGTCCTCCGTTGTACGATGAACCCTGACCCCCTTGTTTTCTTTTTTGGGAAAGCCCCAACTCCTAGTTGGCCCAAGTTCTCACAACACATACAGTTGCAGGAAAAAGTATGTGAACCCTTTGGGATTACCTTGATTTCTGCTTAAATTTGTCATAAAACATGTTCTGATCTCATCAAAGTCACATCACTAAACAAACACAGTCTGCTAAAGCTAATGCCGCACACAAAAAAAAAAAAGTTTTCATGTTTTTATTGAATACAACATGTAAACATTCACAGTGTAGGGTGGAAAAGTATGTGAACCTTTGGATTTAATAACTGGTTGACCCACCTTTGGCAGCAATAACCTCAACCAAACGTTTTCTGTACCCTGCACTGAATTGTTGCCTCCGAAGCCCTTTCCTAACTACTTTTCCTATACCCCGATAGAAAATGTCATGAGGTTAAGGAAAGAAGAAAGAAGAATTCAGAAGGATAAGGAAAGGAAACCTGCACTATGGGTGCGTCCCAGTGAGCCAAAATGCAATCTCCTCTCTCCTCCGCGACACCGGAAGTACTTTCTGAGCAGCCATATTGAATTAAAAAAAGTCAGTAGGTGACAGAGATGCTCATTGACACATATTCGCCCTCAATATACCCCAGGGTCAGGCAGATTATAATGCACATTAATGAAAAGCATGTTTTATGATGTTTGTAGTTAAGCTTAAAATAAGGAGAGAAAATGAATTGTACATTGCTATCTCGGGCCTTTACATTTTTTCTATATAAATGGCAGAGAGGAGGGTTTAAGTGCTTATAGCAGAATAAACACTTTATTTAGGAAAACACACAGTCCGCAATACAACAATTAAAAACTCTTATCATTCTGGGCCTGGGAAGATGTGACAGTTTCTTTTGCATCCATGTGCATATTCATGTTAAATTGATGTAAAAGTGAGTATGAATTTTCCGCGGCCAAGCGCCCTGGAGTTTACATGATTTTCCTTAATTCAGTTTCTCCCGTGCACTCGAGACCGGAATATCCATCTGTGACGCCGTCACCACTAAAAGACGTCGCTTCATGTGACGCTGCAGAGGAGAGGACGGCTGATGGTGCGTTCCAGTTGTAGTCGGAAGACGGAATTTCCCAATTCCGAGTAGGAAATTTCATCTGGAACGCCCCCCGAGGTCGGAATATCCTACTAGGAACTCGGGGAAACCTCACCACCCCCGAGTTGACAATCAAAGATGGCAGCCCCCGGTGTGAACAGTTATTTAGATCCTGTAATAATCAGTTTATTTGCACTTCTGACTAGTGTGTGTCAGCCGTATGCGTAATAGTGTTAGACTTATACTGACAAAAATGCTGCCATAGTGATAATCACATTCTTCATGTGATATTTGTGAACAACAATGCAGGGCGTGCTAACAACGGCTAACAATAGCCTGGTAGATCGGCACGCTTTTTTCCGACTTCAACTGGAACGCAGATAAGTCGGAGATGACGTCACTCCCATTTCCCAATTCCCAGTGCCGAGGTTAATGGAACGCAGAATCATGCCAATCAATCCCAAACCGCCCCCTACACACTACCACTTCACTAATGAGTGTCACTCCAAAATTAAGTACCCTCGTAGATATGGAGGGCACTTCTACTGGAGGGAGAGGGTATGTAAATATGACAGGCAAGAATGGGAGGCCCTCTTCACTTCTCCGGAAAACGGAAAACCTTGTGAATCATGGCAACAGAAAGACGCTCTGTGTAAGGCTGTTGGCTGCTAGGGGTCACAGCCTCAGCTACGTTATAGTCTACTTCAAATAATTTTAGGTGATTCCACATGTATTTCAATCCGATTACCATCTGACAATTCCAATCAAAGAAATGAATAAATGCTGACAATTTTGCTCACATTTTATGGTGCCAGGGCTGCACAATCATATCAAATGTCAGCACAGAGAAAGAGTTGCTTGTTTCGTTTAATCTTTTAAAACCACGCATTATGTGATTTTCTGTTAGTGTGACAAAGGTGAGGGGAACATATGGACACATGCAGCACTTACATTTATGTTGTTTCCTCTTCCATTTAGACGTTGCACTTTCTGCATAAGTTGTTGAAAGCCTGTATCGATGCAGACTCACTGTTTAAGGGCTGACTCCACTCCCCCTCCGCACTACGTAGTTTAGGATGGCCCTTAATATGGCGAACCCTCCGCGAGGACGAGCAAACGGAGGGGTAGTGGGTAAGAAAAGTGTGTAGCGGGCGGTTTGTGATTGGGCCTACGGCTCATTTCTCTTTGAATGAATCTCCTCGTTTCCTCTTTCCTCTCTTCATTTCCTCGCGTCTTTAGCATGCATCTCTGGTGGGCGGGACTAATGCTACGGCCACACCGGACGCAAATTAAACGCGCGTAACGCCCTAGGCTGGACGCTGGAACATTTTGACCAGAGCTATAGAGATAGTAAGAGTTGCGACACTCCCATAAGACGCCGTTGTACGCTTTCTTCCGGTCTACTTCCGGGTTGTGGAGCCTCGAATAGTTCCAAACACGGCTTCCACAGTGACGAACACCGTTCATTTGCATTGTTGGCCATCGAGTATAATAACAGGTAAGTTGTTTAAAAAGCTACCCCTTTTGAATTTTCGATCATCTATTTTTTATCAGAGGCTCGTTATGATGCATATGCTTTGCTTTAGTTGTATATGCACAGCATAATTATATAGATTTTTAGTTGGTGTCCGACTTCCTGCTACTTTTGACTCTTTTTTTACTCTTGCTAACTGTGACTGTATGTTGGATAAATTGATTAAATCGCTACCTCTTTTTAACCATCAACTCCATATGAGAGGCCATTTGTGATGCATAAATGTATCTGTAAGTGTGTATTGGTAGATAACCGACTTTAAAGGGCAACTCCGGTTTTTTGACACCTGGACCTTATTTTTAGGTTTGTGCATGCTCATATACTCACTCAGACAAACATCGTGCAGCTCGGAGTCCTTCAGAAATTATTTAGATCCAACCGATTTAGCCGCACTTAGCGGGGGCCACAGCAATGGAGCTTCAGCGCGGGACATAATCTCTGCAAAATCGCTCGTCTCTACCACAGCCCGGTTTGTCATTACAGAGAAATCCTCCAGAGTAGTCAGACATATATTCCTGGATAGATCCATACGCTTGTCAGTCGGTTTCAAGTCCCACTCTGAGCAGCAAACACACTCCTCTTCTGTTGCTATAGGCAAACACTGTCCACAAGCGCACACCAGTTCGCATTGAGTCGTGGACGTGCTCCTGTTTGTTGTTCTCGAGCCAGCTGTTCGTCTTTCTCCCTCCGCATTCTTCTTTCATGGAGCTCCTCGTCCGTGTACTCAGACTCAAACCGGTCGTCGTAGTCTGACTCTTTGGCATCAGATAAATATTCTGCCATGTTGCTCAGCAATGCTGGCTAAAAGTATGTCAGCTGTACCTTTGTGTCGCGCGGCTATGACGTCATCAAAAGTTTGTTTACCAGGTCAGCTGACCCACCTGAAGACGGTAGACGAGCTGACTTTATGATAACACTGGCGATGGATGAAAAAATATAGCCGAAATGAGCGATTTTGCAGAGATTACGTCCCGCGCTGAAGCTCCCTTGCCGTGGCCCCCGCTAAGTGTGGCTAAATCGGTTTGATCTAAATAACTTCTCAAGGACTCCGAGCTGCACGATGTTTGTCTGAGTGAGTATATGAGCATGCACACACCTAAAAATAAGGTCCAGGTGTCAAAAAACCGGAGTTGCCCTTTAAGGCATAGCCACGTGCTAGTGTTAGCTCGACTTTGCTAGTGATGAAGGTATCTCCAGGGGTAAATTGATTGAAGCGCTACCTCTTTCTAACTATCAGCTCTCCATATTTTATCAGAGGCTCTTTGTAATGCATAGCTTTGTACTTATCAGTCTTTGTGCATATCGTAATGGAAACTTGTGAACTGTAAATGACCCAGGTCAAGAATAAAACAGTTTGCAAATTTTCTTTTTTTTCTGACGGTGCAGAGTACAGAACAGAATCAGAATCAAAACAGCCAGACGTAGAAGGCTATTGCAAGTGTTATTTTAATTGGGAAATTAAAAGTTATAGAAAGCAAGACTTATGTGAACATTGAAACGACGGTAGAATTAAACAATTTATAGATAATTGGATGATTAGAACAAATAACTCAAGTAATTGGGTTCAAATTTGATAAACAAAATTTTGGACAACTAATTGGTACTGCAGTGCTCAAGATGTTCAGAACAAATAATTAAAGGGAAACTCCGTTTTTTTGACACCTGGACCTTATTTTTAGGTTTGTGCATGCTCATATACTCATTCAGACAAACATCGTGCAGCTCAGAATCCTTCAGAAGTTATTTAGATCCAACCGATTTAGCCGCACTTAGCGGGGGCCACGGCAAGGGAGCTTCAGCACGGGACATAATCTCTGCAAAATCGCCGCCTCTACCACAGCCGGGTTTGTCATTGCAGAGAAATCCTCCAGAGTAGTCAGACATATATTCCTGGATAGATCCATACGCTTGTCAGCCGGTTTCAAGTCCCACTCTGAGCAGCAAACACACTCCTCTTCTGTTGCTATAGGCGAACACTGTCCACAAGCGCACACCAGTTAGCATTGAGTCGTGGACGGTTCCTGTTTGTTGTTCTCGAGCCAGCTGTTCGCCTCTCCCTCCACATTCTTCTTTAATGGAACTCCTCGTCTGTCTACTCAGACTCAAACCAGTCGTCATAGTCTGTCTCTTCGGCATGAGATAAATATTCAGCCATGGTGCTCAGCAATGCCGCTAATAGTAGCTGTACCTTTGTGTCGCGCGCTATGACGCCATCAAAAGTTTGTTTACCAGGTCAGCTGACCCACCTGAAGACGGTAGACGAGCTGACTTTATGATAACACTGAAAAAAATATCGCTGAAAAGAGGGGTTTTGCAGAGGTCGCAGAGATTTGCAGGGGGCGGGACATAAACTCTGCAAAATTACCCATTTCGGCGATATTTTTTCATCCATCGCCAGTGTTATCATAAAGTTAGCTCGCTCACCGCTCTTCAGGTGGGTCAGCTGACCTGGTAAACAAACTTTTGATGACGCCATAGCCGCTACGACACAAAGGTACAGCTACTTTTAGCCGGCATTGCTGAGCAACATGGCAGAATATTTATCTGATGTCAAGAGTCAGACTACGATTTAATCGGTTTGAGTCTGAGTACACGGACGAGGAGCTCCATGAAAGAAGAATGCGGAGGGAGAAAGACGAACAGCTGGCTCGAGAACAACAAACAGGAGTACGTCCACGACTCAATGCTAACTGGTGTGCGCTTGTGGACAGTGTTCGCTTATAGCAACAGAAGAGGAGTGTGTTTGCTGCTCAGAGTGGGACTTGAAACTGGCTGACAAGCGTATGGATCTATCCAGGAATATATGTCTGACTACTCTGGAGGATTTCTCTGCAATGACAAACCGGGCTGTGGTAGAGACGAGCAATTTTGCAGAGATTATGTCCCGCGCTGAAGCTCCCTTGCCGTGGCCCCCGCTAAGTGCGGCTAAATCGGTTATTTAAGAAGTTATTTAAATTGGATCTAAATAACTTCTGAAGGAATCCGAGCTGCACGATGTTTGTCTGAGTGAGTATATGAGCATGCACAAACCTAAAAATAAGGTCCAGGTGTCAAAAAAACGGAGTTTCCCTTTAACTAAAATGGATGTAGAACAAAAATATTTACAAGTTACTTACAACTTTCTTCAGGCAGATTTTTGACGATAGGTAAGAGGTCAGAGTTCATGATTAAAAGAAGATTATCTCTCTTTCTGTCTGTCCCTGAATTTTCAGGGCTGTTTCATTAAAATTTTATTTCAATAATTTGCTCTAAGTGTATCACTACCTGCTGTGCTAACTGTTTTATCTGTTCTCTCCCTATTTGGCTTCATGTGCTTTTTAGTGTCCAGGACATAGATGAAGAAGAGGGTGTCTCCTAGCCCCCCCCCCCCCCCCAATCCACACACACTTGTCATTGTTGTTGTTGTTGTTTGACCGGTTGAATAAAAAAATAAATACTATTTCATGAATCAAAGATAAAAACTTTATTGTCTGTCACCACTGATAAATTTGTCTTTGACAGTCTCCTTCAAAACATTTAAAAGGGATAACATGACAAAACCACAGAGCTGCAGCTAACAAACCTTTTTGTAATCGGTTACTCTATCAAATTTTTGTCGAGTAATCGAGTAATAACAGTTACATTGCGCTCACTGCTATCTTTTTTTTTACACTGAATCACTACACATTATTAGTAGTAGTAACACACAAAACAGAAAAGCCAGGTCACTTAAATTAACAACTTATGTTTCTTATTTTGAACATTTTGAGCATAAATGGAATCTCAAAATCTATACTTTTATTTTTACTCTGGGCCATATCTTGCTTTTTTCCAGTATTTTTTTTTTAAGTATGGTTATTTTTATTTTGTGTTCATGCTTGTCTAGCTAATGTACATTTCTATAACATATGAAAGCATTCCCTACACCTGCCTCCTCTACTCACTGTCAGTGTTTCCTGTTCCACTCTTTGCAATCAAATTAAATGTAAAGTTATTGATGTGAAAAGTATGTGAACAAAATACACATGATTCTGGGCAAGTAGCCTCTGCATTGATTTACGTTCTGAACCAGCCTTTACACAGAGCCTTAATCAAAGTAGGTTATTAACTAGCCCATATCTCAGTTATTGATCACATTAGCTGCTTCTGCTGATGTATCATGAGTGTCATCCTGTTGTGTCGCTCTGACGCACAGACCGGATGTTTACGGTTGATGAGCTGCAGTATTGACGACGTGCTATCATGCTAAGCTATGTGCTAAGCTAACTCCGTTTGACATCATACACACTGCACTGTGTTTTCTTTTCGTCCCTTCTTGAAGTGACCACACACTTGGGACACTCTCTGCCATTTCTTCTGCGGACTCTCTCCTTTCTGTCCCTCTCTTTTCTCTTCCTTCATTAGTTTATTAACGTATTTTTGGGGCATTTTTGTGCCTTTATGATAGGAGAGAGACAGTGGATAGGCTTGTGAAAGGGGGTGAGAGAGTAGGGGAAGACACTCTGCAAACTGGTCACAGGCTGGATTTGAACCTGGACCGGCAGGAGCAGGCACATGGGGTGCCTGGTTGCTAACCACTCCGCCAAACCTGCACCCCTTCCTTCATTATTTTAAAAGCCGCGCAGCAGCGGAGGTAGCAGGCGCGGTGTGCCACAGACCTGACCGTCTTTGTCAAACACCGTGCACTGTACAGTAGTCCAGATATATACATTTTATATGTATCATTATATATCAAACTAGGCTTCGAGGCACACAATTTGCCTCGAAGATATTTTGTTATCGAATATTCGCGATTATTCAAGGAATCATTTCAGCTCTACAAAACCAATTAAAAAGAAAATACAATGCTTAAAAAGGAATACAGCAGACATTCTTCCACAAAAAGGAGGGGAGTTGTTTACAGCAGCATGTGTCTATCTCTGCTCATGGTGGCTGTTGCAGAGGGGATTAAAGACTAAAGATGTTTCTCCGGGCCAGAGGAACTTTATAACGTCTGCCTGATGGCAGCATCTGAAAGCAGTGGCAGAGGGGGTGGGAGGAGTCTTCTGTGATCAGGGTGGCTTTCCTTACAGCATAATGAGTTATTTAATATATTGATTTATCTATATGTCTTGCTCAACAGATATATATAGATAGATGTATAAAGATCGATCTATCTATCTATCTATCTATCTATCTATCTATCTATCTATCTATCTATCTATCTATCTATCTATCTATCTATCATCTATATATATATATGTATATATATATATATGTATACATATATATTTATATATATGTATATATATATATGTGTGTGTGTGTGTGTGTGTGTATTTATGTATATGTATGTAGAGGGAGAGATACATAGATAGATATAGATATATACAGGGTGTCCCAAAAAAATTATTAGACCTTTTAGCAGCTGATAACTCAATTTCAATAAAATGCTACTTGAAGTATGAAAATGCAGTTAAAGTGCAAAGACAATTTAGGAGGGAGTTTTGAAAAGAACCACCACTATCCATGCGTCGGTGGCGCAGTTGGAGAGTGCGCTTGGTCAGTGATCGGGAGGTTGCCGGTTCAAGCCCGGCTCCGGGCGACAAATGGCGTTGTGTCCTTTGGCAAGACACTTAACCCCAAGTTGCTCCCACTGCTGCGTTAGTGGTGTGCCTGGGGCGAATCTGCGTCCAAACGCGTCTTTGTGCTGACTTTGTATGTAATCTCAGCGCGTGAATTTGCCTGCGGTGTGGCCGTAGCATAAGACGCAAGTGGAGGGCGCGAGGATGAAACTTTGGAGCTTTGAGATGCAGCCTATGTCATCATGTGATGGCGGATATTACTGCTGTGTTGAAACTACAATTTTTCGAAGATGGACTACAAAAGACGCACCATAGAAGTGCTCGTGTATCAATGTTGGCCCTTTCAAACAATTTGAACATAATAACCTGGTAAAAATTAAGTCCACATAACCGATGATGGAAGTGAGGATTTAAATAAATCTGTCCTCTCATAATCAACACAAATACCAATCAGTGGGTGAAAATAAATGGTAACTGAATGAAAGACAGGCAGAAACTGTTAAGCCCGCAATCCAATAGTGTACAAATTATTAGCTACTATTGAACCAAGCTAAAACATAATCAAAATTAATTGTCTCATATCCTGCTCTTTTCAAAGAATCAGACTACTGGAAAGTTAAGCTAGGTTTTGGTAAACGTTTGAAAGATCAAACAGCAGTGGTTATGCAGTAGTTATGCAGTGGTCTGCGTGCATAGTTTGTCATTATTCAGTTGAATTCGGAAGCAGTCAGATATCAAGCTTTTTATAAATGCTGTTGCCGTGGAGAATTGTGGGACAGAGGGTGGATCCGAATAGTCCTTCCTAAGTCCTTTCCTATCCACTTTACCTTAACCCCGATAGAAAACGCCACAGGGTCAAGGGAAGGAGGGAAAAGGACGAGAGGAAAGGAGAACTGCGGCCGAAGAGGAATTCGACTGCACTTTGCCTCTGATGTCATATTCATGTGACGACGATTACTCATGACGTAGGTAGCCACAACGTATGGAAGCCACGACGAACTACAATGTTCCGAAAATGAACTACAAGAAGCGCATTCGTTCTCTGCCTTATCTCACAGGGTCGTTTCGTGTCTTCACCGGTCAACTTTAACAATCCATGATCAAAGGAATTTACCTGTGATGGTGTTTTGTCTTTGGTCATGCAGCATGTGTTTACTGCTCACTACGGTGTACATTTTAGGACATCCTCAGTCTCAGGAAAACCTCTGTCATTTCTCAGACCAAACGGCCTCATAAAACCTCCGTCAGACCAATCGGACTAAAGGTGCGTTCACACCGGACGCTACCTGGACTACCTCGGCGATCGCTCTCCATGCAAAGTCAATGTACAGCCGCGATGGGGCGGGGCTAACCCTCCCGCGATGCGACAGCTGGCGACAAGACGACCACTTCAGTCGTCGCGCGATGTCAAAGTTAAAAAAAGTTGATCTATTCAGGCGATGTCATGCGTGGCTGTGCAGCATCAGCCAATCAGCGGTGTGTGTACGTGTGACGGTGCTGTTATTCATCCGGACTACAGAGCGGAAGACTTCCGCATAGGCGGAACTAATCTCAGTGAGGACATTTGCAGACGGACCGCGGTAAACTCACAGATAATGCTGCTGCATCATCAGCTGCAGAGTTTTGTGTCTGATAAAGTGAGTGAAAAGGACACAGCTGGAATAATGTACGCTTATACACCCTATTATGTGATATATGATACGATCGCGGTAAAACTCGAGCGGACGTGACGTCACCGACCGACGTCCGACGCCAGGCGACCAAACAGGTAGGCTATTTATGGACGCGCGACGCTACCTCAGTGGGCGATGCGACTTTTGTCGCTAGGTCGCTTGCGGTGTGAACGCACCTTAAGAAAAACCTCTGTCATACCAAACGGACTTGGAAAAACCTCCGTCATACCAAACGGACTCAGAAAAATCTCCCTCAGACAAAATGGCTTCAGACAAAACGACATCAGAAAAATCTCCCTCAGACCAAATAGCACCAGAAAAACCTCCCTCAGACCGAATGGCCTCAGGCCTCAGAATGAAAGCCATCAGACAAAATACTGGAAAAATGGACTCAAATAAAAAACAGCGTCAGGTCGTAACATCCAACTGAACATTATTTTTAAGAGACCGGAAGTGTGCGTGACATCAAAAAATCAGTACCATAGACATTATTATATTATATATGTCCGAAATGGCATGCTAACGTACTACATACTACATACTCATGTGTATATACTGAATGCTACATACTATAAGTATGATTAGAATGCCAGTGTTGACACTGTAGTATACTACTAAGTTTCCCATGATGCATTTCAAACCTCTTACAACAAAAATCAGAAGCACACCAGGCTGTCAAATATCTCTGTTGGTTCGCCACATTTGAAAGTTCAGAGAGCATTTCAGGCGAGAAAGTCACCACGTAGAATACCAAAATGTGGTCATTTGAGCCATAAAACGCACAGATACTAATTTCATTTGGACATTTGGGACATTCCGTTCTGTGCGCCGTTATGCCATCTAAGGAACTTCCGGTCGGCTCCAAAACAAGAGCCCAATTTACAAAAGCGTTAAAGAACTAAAAGGAGATAATGAAGAAGGCTTTTATTTTGAAAACTGGAAGTTTGCTTGTGGCTAATTTTTAGCTGAATGCCATCTCAAGACGATTTAACATTTATATTACGATGATTATGATATTGTTACGACCTGACGCTGTTTTTTATTTGAGTCCGTTTTTCAAGTATTTTGTCTGATGACTTTTATTTTGAAGCCTGAGGCCGTATTATCTGACAGAGGTTTTTCTGATGCCGTTTGGTCTGAGTCTGTATGGTCTGAGGGAGGTTTTTCTGATGCTGTTTTGTCTGAGGCCGTTTGGTCTGAGGGAGGTTTTTCTGATGCCGTTTGGTCTGAGGCCGTTTGGTATGATGGAGGTTTTTCTGAGTCCGTTTGGTATGACGGAGGTTTTTCTGAGGCCGTTTGGTCAGAGAAATGACAGAGGTTTTCCTGAGACTGAGGATGTCCTAAAATGTACACCGTAGCTCACAGCTGTGAGGTTCGTGAGAGCATCTATAAATGTTGACATCTTTGGCAGACACTGACAATCTGAAGCCTGATAATACAGCAGACTGTCAGAAGCACTATTCCCCCGTTTCATTCACATATATCATGAACATTGTTTGAATTTGTTATATTTGGAGTATTGTAAAAGTCCTCATTTGTCCTTTTATTGATTGTTTTTAATAAACATTATCAGGCCTCATCGTTCTGTCTCATTGTTGACATGATTCACTTCAGAAATTAAGATAGGTGGAAATGTGGTAATTAATATACAATATTATCAAGTACAAAAAATTGTGTGTTTAATATTCATCTATATTGTGTTGCAGACAAAATGATATAACTTAGAAATGAGTAACGTAGAAATTAGTCTCTTTCACTAGTGCTTCATTGTTTCAGTTCGGAATTGCAACCAAACTTTTCAGGTTATAAATTTTTTTTAGCATTCATACACTGTTGAACACATGAGTATAAACTAGAAGAGCACTTGGAGAGCCGGACCTCCACCAAGCAGCACAGTTCCCTATCTCCCACTGATAAAGAATCCTTTGAACAATTCCTGGATCCAGACAGTGATCCGGATCAACACCAAAATTGAATCACTTTGTCCTTTTCCCATGCTGAACATTTCCTGAAAATTTCATCAAAATCCATCCATAACTTTTTGAGTTATTTTGTTCACAGACAGACAGACTGACAGACAAACATACTCTCCCGAAAACATAACCCCCTTGGCGGAGGTAATAAACACATTCAGGCAGACACATGATGGTAAATGTTAGAAAAGTAACAGTACTTAGGCTACATAACTTCCGTCCCTTCTCCATCGTAAGTTTCCGTACACCTTCGGCAGGAGCCGTATTTATACACATCACGTGCCGCAAGGCATTATGGGGCATTTTCTTCTCCTTTCTTTTGAAAAGGATGGTCCAGTGTTTCCTTAGCTAAAGGAGATATCTAAAGAAGCAACAACCCTCCTTTCTTTAACTTTGGAGAATTCGAACAGCACTTATCATGGCCGACGCTTAAATGCTTCTGGGTCATTTCTTCAGTAAGGAAGGTTCCTTATCAAAAAAGGAGTAGGCTACTCAGATGCAACCAGAATAACCTCCTCACCTTTCGTAAAGAATGGTCCGCTGTATCCTATGCTAAAGGAGATGCTAAAGGAAGCAGCCACTTTTCCTAAGTATTTACACGATTCAGCTCTTAACACAAACTACTTCCGAAATATTTCACTCTGTCAGGAACCTTCCTAAGCATAAAGGACTATTTGACTGCAGCTCCAGAGTACGGCTGCTAAATGGCTGTTATTTTTGCAGTGTGCTGCTTTGTGGTGAATAAAACTCAGGTGTTTTTGTAAACCAGAGTCTTCAGTTTTAAAACAGACTTAACATTGAAGTTACACTGAGGTACAGGAACAGTTTGAGTGACAGGATGGGCTGGAAGCAGAGAATAATAATGGTTCATCACAGGTAAACAGCTAATAATATGATTGAAAAACAGGAACAGAACAGCTGTTTCACACGTGTTGTCAGGGCAGCAGTAAACAAAAAGTCCAAATTAACCAAAATAAAGAACTTCTCTGTCTTTGAAAACTTTGAAAGACCTCTCAAAGGCAAGGAGATGTGCAGACACTTTGGAAAGACCTGGATCTCCTTACAGCCACACAAGTGGCTACGTCTGCTCCACAGGCAGAAAGTCCTAGAGGACTCGTGTTTGCAGAGACAGCCATAGTCTGTTTTACCATACAATCTTGTGCAAATAAAGATTCAGAGTAAAAGGAACAAACACATCATTCACAGGGTTTATTGCAAGATTTGAAAGTTTAATTCTCAGACAGTTTTCTAAACATTGCTTCAGCAGAGAAGAATTGGGAGAAGTTCTAAAAAACTAATAGCAACGTACTGAGAACAGAAGAGAAAAGGATCAGAGTGAGACTGGAAAATAACATGATAGTAACAACAGTAACAATATACAGAATGACTTCTAGAAAACATCAGTTCATAAAAAACAAAGTCACAGGTACAGCAGTTGGCCGATGCTGTCAAAGGAGTCCGAATGAAGCAGAGAAAGAAAAATCCAGATTCAGTTAAAAAAAAAACTCTGTGCAGAGGTAGAGTTCAGAGCACATGGCGAGAGAAGCCAACTGACACGACGCCACAGGGCCGACATCTCCTCTGACCAACTCACTCCTGACCACAAGCATACACAAAATAAATAGGAAATACAATCTTAATAATCCCAAACTAAACTCATAGGCGTGTTTGACTCTTTCATATTCAAACACTCTCCTTGACAACTCTCACCACCAGTGTATTCTCTCTGTGCTGGACATCAGCTGGATCCTTTGTGACCCACTGGTTTGATCAAAGTCACACATCTTTTTTTTTCATAAAAAATGGAACTCTGTTTTGTTCCCGATTTTACCTGCAAGATTATGTCAGTTAGGAGCTCCAATCTGCATAAATATGGGATAACAATCTTGAAAGAAATAACATAAACAGTAATAGAAGCAGATATTAAACAGATTCTAAAGCCTGAATTGTGCTGCTGTATCATCAGTCAACCATAAATGTAGCACTTAAAACCTGGCTTTTCTGAAAAATATTGTAACAATAGGAACCAAAAAAATCTCAAGTGGTGTCTCTCATAATAATCCAAACACTTTGTTTTACTTGATTTGTCAACAGAACTAAAAAAAAAAAAAAAAAAAAAAAATTATGGTCCCAACATTTACAGTAAAAATTGACCTGATATAAATATTCGGACATCATTCTGTTTTGTACAGTACAATGTAAGTCCACTCTATTCACACTTTACAGATTAGCAAAATGTATACAATCTCTCTTTTTGAAAGCAGCGTTTTCTTTTAATGCTTTTTCATTCATTTTAGTCCCCAGAACAAAAATGAACCCTGAATCATGCTTTAGTGGCTCCTAAATGTTCCTGTTTGTGCTGGAAGAACCGTAGAAAATGCTCAAAACATTTACTTTAAAATTGATTTGTTCTGTTCCTTTCAAAGAGGGAGGAGACGTGTAGCTAAATACAGGCACCACAGGTCAGGACGATGGCAGTGAATTAAAAAGGTCACTAGTTTGTCTCACCTCTTACTTTTTCTGTTTTCTCCACACTTTACCACTACACCAACAGTTACGCTTATGGATATAGCTGCGATTATCAGTGCTTGTAGCAGCGCTTCATGGTCCTCCTGTGCAGATGTATTCAAACCTAAAATGAAGCAAATTAACTGCCTTCATTTCCCACCAGCCCTGCTCCTATTTTGCCCCAGAAAGCTGTTGTCTTTCCAAATGGACATAATTGTGATCATCTTCACTTTACAAGTGTTTCACTTTACTTAGTTCTTCTGGTTTGGGGAACTGGTCCTTAAAGACCAACCATCTGACACCAGCTTGAGCCTCATTCACGATGGGCAGAATCAATCAGCATCCTTTTAGGAGAAGGAGGCGGTCACTTCAGGCTGAGCATAGCTCTGCTGAAATTAAAAAAGAGGCTGCAAGCTTTAAAATGATGGTGACCCCTGAAGAGATAAGCCAGAAGCACATCATGGGAGATCAACAAGTTGTTATGTTCAGCGTTGGTACAGTGGAGAAAATGTAATGTTTATTTTCTTTCCTTGACCTCCAAAGGTTTTATCACGTTTAAACTGACAACAAACATCGGTCTTATTTTTACGTCCTAAGCTTTTAGAGATTCATTGGGCATTCTTATTTTTGTCTCACTTTTCTTTGCCTTTATGGAGCTCAAATTATGCCTTAACTCATTTCTGATGACTATGACATTACACTCACAATCAATAATGTCCAATAAACCTCTGAGTTTTCACATACAAGATTACCCCGATCCAGCTGTATTCTCTCTCAGTCTAAGATGCTCTATTGGAGCTACCGCCCCTTTAAGTCTCCCTAATGGTCCGCTTTGATTTGTAGTGATTAGTCAGTTCAGCGCTGCTCGTCGCAATGTTGTCAACAACTCTGCGTTCTTTTAACCATCTCTGCTATACACAGGCTTGAAAATGTGAGCCAATGGGTTTAAACTGATGAGACTACAAGTGTCCTACAAGTGTAGGACTTTACACTTGTAGGCCTTTTTGGTCGGCAAGCTTTTAAAGGCAGCTACTGACACTCTGAAGTAACCATGGACAGCAGCTGGATCAGCCTGATGTCTGTGATCAGGCAGATTCATCTCACCAAGTACCAATCAACAGCAATCATGAGCAGCCCAAAGTGGCTTGGCCCAATCAGAGTCCTTTAGAGCAGGAAGCAGAACAAGCCATGAGTGAGACAACAGCAGGGAGTGACTGCTTATACAGGGATTAGCATACATGCTAACAGCTTCATTAGCATATTTTTTAAAACTTGACATCATTTCTTTATTAAATGAAAAGCACCTACACTACAAACCCCTCAATAGTAAGGATATTTCTGCTCCATTTCTGACATGTTTCAAAGACTGCTTTTATTTTTTAAAGTGGCTCACATTATTTAATGCAGTATCTCCCAACTATAAATATTGACTGACAGAAAGATCATCCAATCACCTGCTAGATATGCTTCTGAAAGGTTCTGCTCTCCCCAAACACTTCCTGTGGGCTCTTTTCTAGTGACCTATATTGAACAGTCCATCTGGTGTGCCAGGTTAGCGCTAAAGAGGGGAGATTGAGAAGTCCAGATGCCGTGGACCTTCTGTCATGTGCCAAGAATATTTCCTTCACACATCAAAGAGGCCAGCTTTCTCACAATTAACCAAATCTCCCAACAGGACAAATACAAACCATTACCTACACAAGCATACACAAAATAAATAGGATATACAATCTTAATAATCCCAAACTAAACTCATAGGCGTGTTTGACTCTTTCATATTCAAACACTCTCCTCGATAACTCTCACCACCAGTGTATTCTCTCTGTGCTGGACATCAGCTGGATCCTCCTTCATTTCTGTCTAACTTTTGGTTCACTCCTGTCCTCAGTCAGAGACTGGAAATCTCACTGACCAGCAGACTGATTCTCTCTTCAAACAAAAACTGAAATTGCAGACAGTAAGGCTGCAAATAAAATTCAGAAAATATTGAGGTTTGAGGAGAGTGCGCGCAAGTTTGACCTCACAGAATGAATTTTAAGTGTGTGAATCCATGGTATGATGTGGCATTTGGACACACAGTGATGAAAAATGCATTCAATCATAAGGCAGACACAAACTGAAATATTTAGCAATGGCAATAGCACAATCTTTTAGCAATCCACCTTGTATGTGACAATTAATGCTTTAACCCAAAGAAAATTCTATTGAACCTTTAACTAAAACCTTTGTTTGTTTTTCTAAATGGTTTAACAATAGCATGTATTGGCATACATGCTAACAGCTTCATTAGCATATTTTTTAAAACTTGACATCATTTCTTTATTAAATGAAAAGCACCTACACTACAAACCCCTCAATAGTAAGGATATTTCTGCTCCATTTCTGACATGTTTCAAAGACTGCTTTTATTTTTTAAAGTGGCTCACATTCTATAATGCAGTATCTCCCAACTATAAATATTGACTGACAGAAAGATTATCTAATCACCTGCTTCTGAAAGGGTGCTGGTTTGGCGTAGTAGTTAGCACCCCATGTACTTGCTTCTGCCAGTCCAGGTTCGAATCCTGCCTGTGACCAGTTTGCAGAGTGTCTCCCCCTGCTCTTTCTCCCCCTTTAACAAGCCTATCCACTGTCTCTCTCCTATCAATAAAGGCACAAAATGCCCAAAAATATACATTAAAAAAAAAGATATGTTTCTGAAAGGTTCTGTTCTCCCCAAACACTTCCTATGGGCTCTTTTCTAGTGACCTATATTGAACAGTCCATCTGGTGTGACAGGTTAGCCCTAAAGAGGGGAGATTGAGAAGTCCAGATGCCGTGGACCTTCTGTCATGTGCCAAGAATATTTCCATCACACATCAAAGAGGCCAGCTTTCTCACAATTAACCAAATCTTCCAATAGGACAATTACAAACCATTGCCTTGATTTTGCAATCTAATCATATTGATGTCTCCATCTGTTCCCCTTATTTTATGCTAGAAATGCAACCGAGCACAGTACAGAGAGAGCTCCAGCTCCACATACAAACAGATTCTGATTTGTACACCCCACTTTCAGCTCTCTGTTGGCTTCTCTGATTCCCTCTCATAACTGCTATTGGGGAGGCACAGAGAGGGGATCATTCTGATCATTCTGTCCTATCCCAGTACCATGTCCAACACTCAGAATAAGAGGAACGGGATAATCACTGGTATCCCATAAGCCAGGTCCCTCTTTGCCTTTGCAATAATTTTGTCAAAAAAGGACTTTGCAAATCAACATTTGACTTAACTTTTGGTCAAAACACATCTTTATAGAAATAAAAATATAAATGAAATCCAACAAATTACATTTTCTGGTCCTTTCAAAGTGCCCCAAAGACAACACTGACCTTCTGCTATGTAACGTAGGAGCTATATGGCTATAATGCTGATAAATACTGTATAAGTCATCCAGTTTTAACTGTAAACCCATGACAACAACAACAGTGGAATGTATGTGTTTTCTCTGTGTATGATTGGACATGCTGAGAGACAGTTCTTCTGGATGGGAATGAAAGAGAGCAACAGAAACAGGAAAATAGAGTCAGGAACTGAGCCTTTCAAATTTGATCATATACTGTAAGCTGTCAGAGAAACAGCTCCTGAGTCCACTGAGGAACTAAAACAGGAGATTAAAAATAAAGGAATGATGAACAGGTTCCCTCAATCAGCCGCCGTCGAGCTTCAGCAGGGATTATGGGACGCTGTCGTTGTCATCTTCACACAGTCTCTCACGTCGCTGTCTTTCCTTCTTTAATGCTCTCTTCAGTTTGGTTCAGCTCAGGTCTGTTTGGTTCAGTGCAGGAACCCAGTGGGACTCCTTTTATGTACATCGACCGCAGAGGGTGCAGTCACACTATCAAAGTGCCTCCTCGTGAGAGTGTGTGTGAGTGTGTGTGTGTTTTCAGGCTGAACCGCAGGGCTGCAGCCCGCCTGCTCCGACCTGCCAAACAGGTGGGTTCACACACTTCAGTTTGTGTAATGTGTGCATCTTCGAGCTGCAGGGGTCACTGTTAGGAAATGATGGCAGGGCACCACCGCACCACCATCAGGTTGTCGGCGCTCACTGAACGCTTCTTTGCCTGTTTCCTTAAGTCCTTGTATTTGTCGTCACATAACCGTGAGATAGCCTGAGAGAGCAAAAAGACAGAGGGTAGACTATGAGACACACATTAACATCAGGTTTGGGTTTGTTACAATTTGTATACAGATCAAATATGACCTGGATATATGATATAAAAGATCATCACAATATTTCTGGCCTTAAAGTAACACATTATATGTGAGGGATGCAAACTCTCCACTGAGGGGGGGAGGAGGAGTAACAGTAAGACAGAGGACAGGAAGCAGCAGCAGTAGCCATATTTAATTCTTATTATATATTGATTGATTTTATTTTATTTCGGTCAATTTGACAATAGAAAATAAATACAGAAAGAAAAATAAAATACAAAAAAATTAAATACAAAAGCAAAGCAAACAGAGAATAAGGTACCATCGAAACAGGGCTGACCGAAAAGGTGTAGGCTGAAGCAGAGCTTATATCGCCTACCCTTATCTCATAAAAGCAAAAATATATATATATATCCACACATATACATACATACATACATACATATATACATACATATATATATACATATATATATACATACATATATATACACATACATGCATACACTCTCTCTCTCTTTTGTATGTACACAGAAACAATAAAATACCTTCAATATGACTACCTTAAGTACATTTCTTTGGCTTACATCTGTATACACATAGATACATCAATATAAGCAAATATACATATTTATATATAAATAAATGAAACTAGACTTATGCATGTATTTATATACACAAGGACTATGTAAGACATTCAGTATGAGCTGGACATACACATACATACACATACACACATATACATACATACACACATACATACATACATACACACATACACACACGTACACATACACACACACACACGAAGCTAGGAATATACGCATTCATATTCCCAGATATATACTCTCCATATCAGACAATCAGTATGAGGTAAATATAAGTATTGGAAGACACTGGATATTAGGAATAAATGGATATATACAGTTAATATGAGCTAAACAGAATTACTGCAAAACACTTTAATGTTATTTATATGAATTTCATGAATAATGGAATATTTTTATAATTATAAAACATATTATTGTACAGATTAAATATAAAGATTAAATATATTAATATATAAGCATAGTGTTCGTAGTTCAATTCTTACATATTTATGTAAATACATACACACATTTCTATGAGAATAAACATTCACGCAATATATACAGGAAAACATGCAGGCATATATGTATTTCATAAATAATTAAATTTATTACTGTATACTTGAATCTCTATATATGAACTCAGTATGGGCAAAACGATATTATTACATATGCACACTTCAATTCTAATTCATAGAGGAGTATTGCATCATCAAGGTATTTTTATAAAGTTTTTTTACACTGGCTAATGTTGTAGAGGTTTTTATATTTGCAGCACAACTATTCCACAAATTCACCCCCTTGACAGATGGACAGTGACTTTTGCTAGTTGTGCGAATCCTGGGTATCTCGAAAAGAATTATTCCCCTTAGGTTGTAGCAGCTGTCCCTCATTTTAAACAGCCTCTGGACACTATATGGTAGTTGCCCATTTCTAATTTTATACATCATTTGAATTAACATATAATCTACTAAGTTATCAAATTTAATAATGTTATGTTTAATAAATAGTGAGTTAGTGGGCTCTAAATAGGGCTTTTTGCTAATGATACGGATAGCCTTTTTTTGTAATAGAAAAATGGGGTTTGTGTTTGTCTTGTAAGTATTACCCCATATCTCCACTCCATACGTCATGTAAGGAACAATGAAAGAATGGTATAGCACAAGTAAGGAGTTTTGATTCAGAAAATATTGTGATTTAAACATAATTGATATGGATTTCGAAATTTTGGCTTTGACGTGCTCAATGTGAGGTTTCCAGCAGAGCTTACTATCGATTATGACTCCTAAAAATTTTATTTTTGTTACTTTATCAATTTCAATGTCATGTATTCTAATTTTTCTATTAATATTTTGAGCACGGTTTCCGAATATCATATATTTTGTTTTACCAAGGTGAAGCGATAATTTATTGACATCAAACCATTTTTTTATGATAAGCAATTCTTCTTCTATTCTATCTAAAAGTTGTTCTAAATGTTCCCCACTACTGAAAATAGTGGTATCGTCAGCAAATAATATGCACTTCATTGACTTTAAGACCAGACACAAGTCGTTAATGTACAGGATAAACAGCAATGGTCCAAGGACTGAGCCTTGCGGCACTCCACACGTAACCTTTAAACTGTTAGAGTTTTGGTTGTTGATATGAACATACTGATATCTGTTATCCAAATAACTGGATAACCAGTCATGGGCCAGACCCCTGATTCCGTAGCTCTGTAGTTTTAATAAAAGTATTTTATGATCGACCGTATCAAAAGCCTTTTGCAAATCAAGGAAGATTCCTATTGTGTGTTCTTTTTTCTCGGTGGCTTCTGTGATTTGCTCAACAAAATCTATAAGTGCTAGTGAAGTGGTTCGTTTTTTCCTGAATCCATATTGTTGTTCCTTGAGTATGTTATGTTTAGAAATAAAATCATTTAACCTCCTCACAAATAGCTTTTCGAGAATTTTCGAGAATTGTGGCAGTAATGAGATAGGTCTATAGTTAGATAGAAGGTATTTATCACCAGATTTGTACAGCGGAATAACTTTAGCTAATTTCATTTGGTTGGGGAATTTGCCCGTCGTCAGAGATTGATTACAGATATAGAGTAAAGGTTCAATGATGCAGTCAATAATTTTCTTAATGAAAGACATGTCTAAGTCATTACAGTCGGTTGATTTTTTACTTTTGCACCCATGTACAATATCAAGTACTTCTTTTTCGTTAGTTACTCTGATGTACATTGAATTCGGATTTTTTTCTATAATATCACTGTTTACACTGGCCGTACTATTTGGAGGGATGATAGAGTTGGCTAAATCCCTTCCGACATTGACAAAATATTCGTTGAAACAATCTGCAATCTGCTTATCTTCATTAATTTTAACATTATCTATGCAAAAATACTGTGGGTAAGTTCGTTTAATTGGTTCTTTTTTAATTATTTCATTCAAAATTTCCACGTGTTTTTAATATTAGTTCTATTTCTTTCAAGCAGCTTATCATAATGCATTCTTTTGCTATTTCTCATTATATTAGTTAGTTTGTTTTTATATGTCTTATATCTGTTTTCAGTATCCTTTGTTCTATGTTTAATAAATTCCTTATACAGTAATTGTTTCTTTTTACAAGCATTTTGTAACCCTTTTGTCATCCACGGCTTATCCTTAAATTTGTTTTTATCTAATTTAACCATAAGTGGGCAGTGTTTGTTATACAAGTAGGATATAATTGAAATAAATGATTTATATGATTCGTCTACATCATCAACGTAAATTTCACTCCAATCCTGATTGGTTAGGTTCATCTGAGATGATCGATAGCACTGTTTGTTAGTCGTCTAACCAATTCCTGTGGCTTTTTTCTTTCCTTCCCTTTGAAACTAGACTCTAAAGTTAAAAACACAGGCAGATGATCACTAACATCATTCATAGCAAACCTCCGTTTATCTTTCCTTCGGTAATATTAGTAAATATGTTATCAATGAGCGTGGCTGAATTTATAGTTATCCTGCTAGGATGTGTAATTGACGGATATAATCCTAAACAATACATAGAGTTAATGAAGTCTGTTATTTGGGTTTGTCCATGTGGATTCAAGAGATCTATATTAAAATCTCCACAAACAAACAGTAATTTCTTTTTATATATTGAGGTGTAGATTTCAGATAACTTCTCACTGAATACATTGATATTAGAGCCGGGGGCTCTATACACACAACTTATGATTATATTCTTCGATTTCTCTAATTTAATTTCGACTGTGACACATTCCATAATGTTTTCTATTGTAAACGACAAATTTTCAACAGTTTCACAGTAATAGGATGATTTGATGTATAATGCAACACCTCCACCTCTTTTGTTAAGTCTATTCCTTGTATACAGATCATATCCTTCAATTTGTACCGAAGGACTTAGTTCATCATTCAACCATGTTTCTGAGACGGCTATGGCAGAAAAATTCAAATTAATTCGTTTCAGACATTCTTGGATTTTCGTGATATTCGTACAGAGACTTCTACTGTTGAAATGGATTACTGAGAAAGTCTGTTCCGTAGTGACATTATCTCTAAGTTGTTCCTCAGTGAAATAATTACATTGTTGGGCTATGTTATGGTAAAATTGTTTGTCAGGGTCAACATCCTGTTCAGTATCATGAGCTCTGTGATCTGTGATGTCAAACGTTTGTAGGTGGAGTTCATTTGCAGGAGTCACTGACTGGACGGGATTTGTGATTACAATATCAGTACCTATATATCCAATTTCATGGGATGTCATGATTAGAGGATCAGTACTTACTCATATGAGAAGTCGTGTTGATAGGTTTAGACTCTTCAATTCTCTTTCTTGAACCTGTCCAATTCAGTGATCTCTCTAATCCAGATAATTTTTGCTTCCTCAGGTGTTCCATTTGTTTTAATCCATACTTAACAGTTTCTTGTCCAAGTTGCTTGTATTTTGTTTTGTTACCTGAGAGCCCTGGCTAGCCAGGCGATGTCCGCGTTCTTCTTAGTTAAGTGATCATTAATATAGACATTCGAACCCTTGAGTTTTTTTCCTTGTCTCAGCAGGTCAGTTTTAACTTTTCTGTTTACAAATCGGATAACAATAGCAGATCTTGCTTTGTTATCTTTCTTTGGTAGTGCATGACAAGCGGAGATCAAAGTACTATCAATATTAATGTCTGAGGCAAAAAACTGTATCACCTGCTGTTCCAATGAGTGGGCTTCTCCCGGTGTGTCCTCACTGTCATTGTCGGGCCCGGTTGCTACCCTTGCATATGAGCGGTGTCTGGTGTTTAATCCACTCACTATTACATCTTCCATACGTGTATATTGTTCAAGTTCATCCACTCTCCTTTCCAGGAGAGTGATTCTCTTGTCCTTTTCCAGGATTGTTTTCTTTAGTTCACAAACTTCCTCCATTAATCCGACCAGTTTTTTCTGTTGTTGTGCCACTTTGGTCATCTCCTCAGATAAAAAGTTTAAAGATTGTTTAATCTCCTCAATTTCTTCACCTGCTACTTGCGCTTTCTTTGGCGCCATGGCAGGGCCTGAAGGTAGAGGGTTACAGGTGTCCAGGTGGACCAGGGGGGCCAGGTGGTGGAAGGTGCAGGCCTTGTGGACCGGATGATGACAGCTGCAGGGCTTGATGGACCAGGAGGTCGGAACAGGCTAGCAGGCAGGCTAGTGGGGTCAGCAAAGTAGCTAGCAGGCCGGCGAAGCAGGCTAGCAAGTAGGCTAGCGGGGTCGTCGGGGCAGCTAGCGGCCGGCGAAACAGGCTAGCATATAGGCTGCAGAGTCCCGATGTTTCGGGCTGCTGGTCCGGATGGTGAAGGCCGATACAGACTAGCGGGCAGGCTGGCGGGGACGGGAGAGGAACTAGCGGAGCCAGTGGCGCAGCTAGCGGGCAGGCTAGCGAGCAGGATAGCAGGGCCAGTGGAGCAGCTAGCCGGCAGGCTAGCGGGCCCGTGGAGCAGTTAGCGGACAGTCCAGAGAGCAGGATAGCGGGGCCAGTGGAGCAGCTAGCGGGCAGCCCAGCGAGCAGGATAGCAGGGCCAGTGGAGCAGCTAGCCGGCAGGCTAGCGGGCCCGTGGAGCAGCTAGCGGACAGGCCACCGAGCAGGATAGCGGGGTCAGTGGAGCAGCTAGCGGGCAGGCCAGCGGGCCCGTGGAGCAGTTAGCGGACAGGCCAGAGAGCAGGATAGCGGGGCCAGTGGAGCAGCTAGCGGGCAGGCCAGCGAGCAGGATAGCAGGGCCAGTGGAGCAGCTAGCCGGCAGGCTAGCGGGCCCGTGGAGCAGCTAGCGGACAGGCCAGCGAGCAGGACAGCGGGGCCAGTGGAGCAGCTAGCGGGCAGGCCAGCGAGCAGGATAGCGGGGCCAGTGGAGCAGGATAACGGGCAGGCTAGCGAGCAGTGATTTTCATCAGCGTCTGGAACTTTTGTGATACTTGTGTTGGAGAGGAAGGGACCGAAGCACCGTCTTACCGGGCCTGTACAGGCCGTCTGCCGGCACCCAGTGTGTCTTTCTCACCGTCCACAAGTCCGTTTTCTGTTTTCCTTCACGATTGCGGTGTGCAGAGAACACGACTTATTATATATTATTCTCTCTCCATATACAAAAGTATTCCCTCACCTGCCTGACTCATATTTAAACTTAAGTGACATCCCATTCCTAATCCATAGGGTTCAATCTGACCACAGTTCACCCTTTACAGCTGTAACAGCTTCAGCTCTTCTGGGAAGGCTGTCCACAAGGTTTAGGAGTGTGTTTAAAGGAATTTTTTACCATTCTTCCAGAAGCACATTCATGAGGTCAGACACAGATTATGGACGAGAAGTCCTGGCTCTCAGTCACTGCTCTAATTCATCCCAAAGGTGTTCTATCGGGTTGAGGTCAGGACTCTGCAGGTCAGTCAAGTTCATCCACACCAGACTCTGTTGTCCATGTCTTTATGGACGTGCTTTGTGCACTGGTGCACAGTCATGTTGGAAGAGGAAGGGGCCAGCTCCAAACTGTTCCCACAAAGTTGGGAGCTCTTTCCCTTTTGGCGTATCCCATTGTTTCCTGCTATACTTAAACCCTATTCCCTCAGTCTCGGTCAGCTTACAGACACAGACTTGCACTCTGTCAGTTGACCAGCTTGCCAGCATGCTTCAAAAAACTCACCTCACCACAGCAAACCCTAACCTGGACTCTGAGAATTTTTCTTCAACAGTCTTCACAGTTTCTTTCTGTCTTATAGAAAAACAACCACAAATTATTCCTTGTTTCAGTTTATGACTAAACAGTTCAATATCAACATATTTTCTGGAAATAGGAAAAATGTCTCTCACAGGACCAGAGTTATAAACTTCAAATGGTTGTTGCAAAAAATCAAACTATTTCTGATGCTTGTTTAATGCCGTCTGGACATAAACAAATTATACACAATTTTAGACAATTATGCAATCATTTTTTGTTATCATCAAATATTACAAGCACCTGCCTAAATTAAACATTTTTGCAGGAAAAGCTAAAATATAAAAACTTTATTGTAGTCTTTCAAACAACATGAAACATTTCAGGCTGCAAACATCACAGAGAAAACCTGAAATTCCATAATGAAACAAATATTTCAAGCAAAAAAGCATGATCTCCTCTTGAAGAGAGAAAATGAAGCTTTATAATTCAAAGATTTTTTTAAAAAGGATCACAAACTCATCTATTTTGGAGGTTTATCCAGTTTGGTGGTGATTATTTGCCAAAACATTTAGAGGGCTTTACAGGCCTTTGTATGAGGGATCAAACTACACATCTCTGAGTCAGCGAGCTTTTGTTTTTTTTTGGGTTTAATTAGAATTTTAATATTAATAATTGTTAGTTTTCTGAAGGTTGAAGAGCCCTTTTTTATTTCTACATAAACTTTTTACTTGCATCCTTCTTATTAGGATAGCTATGTTCTATCATTCTTAGTAATAACTGGGGTTATTTTATATGATATATTTAAAACCTTTTACGTTTCAGCATTATCCGTCTTTCTTTGACTTGTAATATAAACTTGGTAAAAGAACACAGCCGTGACAGTGCTGAAAATTGTTGTGTATTCCTGCTGCAAAATGACAAAGGCGTTTTAATTTGGAGTAAGTTCCTCAGATAATGCAGGCATCCATCAACGTCACCATCATCACCGCTGCACAGATTACCTCCAAATGTAAATGTAAACTGTAATTTGGCAGATGGGAGGGGGGGCAGTGAAGCTAATTACAGATCAGGCCTGCTGCAACCTGTCTGAGACAGTAATTTAGCCTTCGGGCCTGTTTACACCGCAATGAAAACGACTGAATACTGAGAGTTTTCGTTGTGTTTATTTTCTGTTAACACGAGAACGATGCCCCGATTGCTTGAATCTGCAAACTTTTGAAACCAAGGTCCAGAGTGAAAAGTCTTGAAAATATTTTTGTATCCATCTCCATCTAAACAGGAATCAGCATTGTCAAGGATAAATGGTGAGTCGAGGCACATGCACAGCGTTGTGTCAGAGTAAGGTAGCACACACACCCTGGAAAAACAACAACAACAACATTAACAACAGCTATGGCCGACTACTGGGCAACATGTGTGGTCGTCGCTGTGCTTGGTTTGTTAACGGTCCTCCAACAAAACACGGATTTGCTGCTTCAATACTCTGACCAGCAGAGACGCATTTTTTATTCACCATGGACTCAATCCTTGGTGAGTATAACAGTGAAAAGTTTGTCTTCACCTGGAAGCAGTAGTGTACAGGCGAATGCTGTAACACTGCTGTTTCACTCCAAACTTAAATCACCAACCACTTCATGTCCTGTCATGAAGTGAATGCACAAACAAAAAGGAAAAACCTTTCCATTCTGTCGCAACATTGTTGTGTAAACATGGTGTTAATTCCTTGCACTCTTTAATCATTTCAGGTTTAGAATTTCTTTGTCTCAAAAGCAGTCATGAGTTGTCCTCACCTCTAGCCTCTGGGCCTTGTCCCTGCTGAGCGGCTCCAGAGGGAAGCTCAGGTTGTTGGCCTCGGCCAGCGAGCGCAGGTCAAAGTAATACTTGGCGTAGACGCTGGACGGCACGTTGATGTTGAATTGAAGCAGCTCCAGGAACTGACGCTCCAACTCGTTCCTTCAAACAGAAAGACAGAGATGAAGTTTGGAATAGAGAATAAAGCAGAAGTGTCCAAACTATGGCCCTAGGGAAAACTGTGGCCTTCGGTCCATTTTTAATTGGCCTGCAGCAAAGGCCAGAAGCTGACGGGAAATATGGCATATAATGAAAGCCTGTGTTGTATTGCTGAATGAGACCAAAAGGAATAAGGCAGCAAAAAACTTAAATCAGGCCCATTTCCTGCAAAGAGTACACTGGACCAAGGTCAAAAAGCTTCAGAACTAAACTGAAGGAGTGCTGCGTTACAGAAAGAACAATCTAAAAAAACTAAAGAAGCTAAATCAAACTTTGTCTTTATAACAGTACCAAAGCTAGTATGTTGAGTAAATACAGGAAAATGTGTTCATCTCAAAATGTGGACGTGGTCTTTTTTGTTTTTTTGATTTGTTGGTTGTTTACTTTTAAATAAGTTGAGAAACAAAGTAGAGACACACATCCTAAGTAGGGTGCTGGATCCAAAAACTATTAAAAATAGCTCCCTTGAATTTTTTTTTTTTTATTTGAACAGTGACATATATACATATATGGGCCATTCTACCGAATTTGTCCAAACTGAGGTCCCACACTAAAAAAACTATGTAACAAAACAATTAAGAATTCAGACTTTACATATTTACTAAGATTCTGTTATGATCTATTTAACACACAAGACAGCAAATAGATAGTAATAAGCTAAATATATACAAAATCATCATTTATAGTGTACTTTCTATTGGGAAGTGGTTGTCCCAACCCCAAAGCCCTAAATTTCGACCTATGAAAATAATACCTAAAAAAAAAATTGTATTTTTTTTCAATGATGTTTTTTAAAATATCTTGTTGATTTCTTTTAAACAGCATAGAAAAGATTTGGATGTATTGTGGGTTTATTTTTTTAATTTAAAAAGATCATTCAAAAAATGCTGTCCCACGCTTTTCATGTGACACCCGAAACACAGATAGTTTTACCACATGGGTGAGCCTGGTTTTTAGCCACACCCCTGCATTTTTGACCAGGCAGAGACTCAGCATCCCTCTACCTCATGGCATCATGGCGAGTAGTTACCTCTCATCATTTTGGAGTAAATGTGTTCCAAAATCTGAAAATCTGTCGGGAACATTTTTAATTGTCACTACCAAACACAAATTCTCTGTAATTAGGTAAACTTTTGGAGGTTTAATGCAACATATTATGTTTTTATGGGTGTACACCTGTTCAAACATCCATTTGCTGGCCATGTGGTTGGTAGCATTTTTTAGTTATTAGCTAAAATAAGCTAAAATTGTCACAACCGAAACAGATGGTAGAGTTTCGGTTGAACATGTCATGGTCCACTCACTTAATCAATCAATCAATCAATCAAACTTTATTTATAAAGCCCTTTTCATACAATCAATGCAACTCAAAGTGCTTTACATAGAGAAAATTAAAAAAATTTCCTGAAACCCACTTAAACCAATGTTTTATCATTATTACCTCTTAAAACATGTAGATAATGCTGATTCATGTTTTCAGTTATAAAGCATCAGGAGAAAGTAACATGGAGAAATGAAAAAAACACCAATATGGCAAAACAAAATATTTGAAAAACTAGACTTTTAGCCCAAGGGTATCGACCACGTTATTCTTAAGAAGTTGTTTGTTTTGTTTTAAGTTCTTCAAAGTTCTTGCATAACACTTTCTGGTGTGTGTATTTTTTAAAATAAGATGTTTTAAAGAGACTGTGAGGAGTTTCTAAATAATTACAAAAAAGTCTCACTTTTAGATATATGTCTGATGGAAATACACACTTTAAGATGAGTTTAATAGCATCAAAATAGGTTATCTATAAATGCTATTCCTTAGCCTTCCGGTCGGGTCGGACAGGGCTGGACTGGCCTGAATACTCAACTTCAGGAACAAGACAATTAAAACTAGAGCAAATTTATATTATTTAGACACGTCTTAGAGCACCAAGCTGTAAGTAGAGATATATGGCCAGCTACAAAACTACGATACTAAGTTGTCTAAAAATTGCTTGTTGTCACACATCATAAACTACTGCTACGTAACTAGAAAGAGATACATTACCTTGTCGCTTTGCATCCTGAAAGTTGTTGAAAAAAGAAGTTATAAAGCAATGCAGAGTTCTGAGGAAGATCCGATTTTCATTCATTTAGCATCACAACTAACACACACTTTGGCCTGTGGTGCGAGTTGTGGTCGGAAGTTGAAATTTCTGAGTTCCAAATAGGAGACTACAACTGAAACGTCCCCCGAAGAGGGAATTTCCTGCTGGGAACTCAGTGAAACCTCGCCACCCCTGAGCTGACAATGGAAGATGGATGCCCCAGTGTGAACAGTTGTTTACATAGTATTGTTAGATTTATATTTATAAAAATGCTGTCATAGTGATGATCACATTCTTCATGTGATATTTGTGAACAACAATGCAGGGCATGCTAACAACAGCTAACAATAGCCTGGTAGATCGGCATGTTTTTTTCCGACTTCAACTGGAACGCCGATAAGTCAGAGATAATGTCACTCTCTGCTCCGAGGTTACTGGAACGCAGCGTTACAACAGTCTCCGTGCGTGCTCATGGGTAGCAGAGTCTTAATGTCGCCGGTAATAGATTCTCCTCATAGCACCTTTAAGTAATGTTACAGTAGATGCGTTGTGATGTTTGAGTAGGCTAATGCTGGCCTTCAAAGTAAATGTCATTTGATTGATTATAAACATTTGTGTTCATAACATTCCCAATGTAAGACATGTTTGAAGTTAACATTAAGCAATAAGGTGGAGGAAATATGATACAACCAGGCAAACCATAGTAATAGTGGTCACGACCAAAATAGTGCAGTCACAACCGAAACAGTGCAGTCACAACCAAAACACTGGGTGTTTTGTAAAAAATAAAGGATATTGAGTCATCAACCAACATTTTATGATGACTATTCGTTAAATGTATGTTCAATTTCATAACTCATTAACTCTGAGATCTATATAATCAGTGGAATTCATTTTACAAGAAAAGATTGGATTTTGATTTTGATGAGTCTTAGAAATTGAACTTTGAAAAATGTTTAAAATATAATTTTTATTGATTTTGTTGTAAAACCCTTCAAGAAAAATTTGTAAAAATATTCTTTAGAGAGGGCATGGAGGTACAATAAGAACAAATCAATATAATACCTTTTATTGCAGTGTGTTGCTATGTTTCGGTTGTGACACATTTTGGGAGTAGAAAAAACATTTCAAGAACTGACAGAAATTAAAATATGAATATCGACTGCACTATACAAGATATATGTACCTTAGATATGGTACAACATATGTATGGAAAAAGTTTTGGGAAAAAAAACACTTTGAAAAAAATTTTTCCAACCCTGCACTTTGGACAAATTCGGTAGAATGGCCCATATACATACATTCATTCATATACATACATACATACATTGATCGCTTTAAGCCATTGATGTAAAACTTCCATCTTGCGTATGGCTTCACAAAATTTCCATTTAGTTTCTTATATTTGTCATCAAGCAGAGCCTTTCCCTTTTCAGTGAATGTCCGTGTTCTTTGGCTTTTTCGCAGTTGTTGCTGATTATCTGCATCAACCTTTGATTGTGTCTTCAACGTGCTTGCTTGTTTAGCTTTGCCCACTTGCACCTTGTACTTTTGAATGCAACCGGTTCAAATGGTACCTCCTTATATATAGCATGTGGTAAGATCTTCTGCCTGGCATTCCGCTGTCATCCTGGAGCCTTCAGTACTGCAGTGTTGTTATCTTCTCTTATACTTCAAAGTGCAGTGTAGTCTTTCTTCTTCAGGCTTCACAACCCAGGGAACAGGGAAGTGTTCTACTATGCCGCCCATTGATCACTCACGAGACTCAGGCTCTTTTCACTGATGTTTTCTTTGTGACTTCATAAACACTGTAGAACTATAAATACAGACAAATAAACATAAACAAAAAAACAATGTTCATTCTTAAATTAATACACCTTGGTTATAGAATACATTTACATTATCAAAATCAAGTGATAACAAAAGACAAATAGACTGACCACTTTGCCTGCTTGTAACCAATGAGAGGGATTAGCATGAATGCTCTTGAAGAATCTCTGTACTTCTGAGCACAAAAAAAAACCTTCATGAGCTTGTACACAATCTTATGTTGCAAAGAAAATGTCTGATTTGACTGCTTTACTTACTGTCTTGAAGCACACAGTCCTTTAAAACTTTAACTTCTTACTGCTTCTGGTAGAAAAACGGGAGTCTGCTGCCAGCATGTGAACCAAAACAGGAAAGTAGAAACTTCAGACAGTGAGTTTAAACTTATAAAGTGATTAGAGCGCCCTCTAGACAAGTGGTCAAACGTTGTAACTATATCAAAGAGTTGTCACTTTTAACATTAATTCCTGTGAAGTGCATGGACACAGGGCAAACACAAAACTCAAAAATATAAGATTCCTAGTGCAAGCCGTTCACAAAGAAAAGCGAGTACAAAACATTTCAAATCAAATACTGCATTTACAGTTGGTTTCCAGATTTCAGACCTTGTCAACATCAGTTGGCTTGTCGCATTCTGTGTTGATAAAATTAAGTCAGAGACGTAGAGGAACACGTGCACTTTTTACATAACAAATGCCTTGTATGTTTTCTGTCTCCTCATCATCAAGAGTTCTTGTGTGCTTGTTTGCTGGATGAAAACAAAAACCTGAAGTAAAGCAACAAAGGATTTATATAGTTAGAACTATATTTCATTCTGTTTTTAAATTCAATACAAACAAAAAAATCTACCCCTCCCTTACAAGGTACTAATAAACTAAATGCATAATACAAAGTAACAAAAGCTGCAGGCCAACATGCCTTTTTATATTTCATTATTTCTTATTTTCAAAAACATGAAAAGGTAAAAGAAAATCCGCACACCAAAAAATAGCTCCCTGGAACCTTTTTTAAATTTTATTTCAAACAGTGACGTTTTGAGCACAACAGCTCTTCCTAAGACTTTACAGGGTGGTCTGTGGGTGGCCATTTCAATCAAGGTAGATGTACACGTAACCCAACTCAGCTGGAATTCACTGACAACCATTAACAATCAACAGGTTTATCAGGTTCAATCAACAGGAGAGCTTATCAGGTCATTCACACAGCAGTACAGTTGAAGTTACAGAATTGATCTGGTAAATAATAAATGTATGCAAAATTTCCACCACAACATAAACCCACACACGCACATACCTACATGCATACAAGTACATCCCCCCACACACACATTCACTGTACATATACATAGATAAAACATACTAAGTAGTCAGCAGCACATTGGAATAGAACTTATGAGGTATTAAAGTCCAATCATTGTTTCATATCTTTGTATCATAATGACAGTGCAGAATAACAAGTGTCAATAAAACACAATAATAAATCACATGGTGTAACAAGGATAGAACAGCAATGTCTTGAACCATATGTACATTATATACACAAAAGTTGCTATGTAGAAAATCATGGAGCTCTCTGCTGATATACATTTCATGCACACATAATTGGAGAAATGTGTGCAGGCAATGTACATCCGCAGACAAAATATATTACTTAGTAGTTAGTATTCCCAAAAAAGGATTCAGGATGAGAGGCCATCATTTAATACTATCTAAAAACCATTTTCTACTAAACATTGAGAAAGGTTACCAAAACACCTTGTTAACCGTAGGAGGTGCACGACATGTAATGCAGAGGAGTAAGGCATACATATGTAGCTAGACCGATCCGCTATGAATATTCAAATTACAATGTATTATATAGAATTATATAATATTCACCAAAATATTTGGATGAGAAAATGTAGTTAAAGACAAGAATATTAAATCATTGTAGAAATAACTGATATTGGATATTATAATGTATATATATATATATATATATATAGATAGATAGATAGATATAGATATAGATATATATACATATATGTATACAAACATAGATATAGATATAATACACATAGAAATATAAAAATATTTACATTTCAAAGCATATATATAACCACAAATGTGGATATGTGTAAAACCTCATTTACCCATCCACATACATTTGCCTACAGAAACAGCAGTGCAGTGGCGATTGCTTTAAGACTGCAAGGGAAGCTCAGCTTCCCCTTAAATGTCCCCCAAAAAAGTGGTGATATGTACTGCTGTGTGTACATTTCATTGACTAAATATGCGCTAGAATACCTTCATCTTTTGTTCAGAATCAGCTACTTATCACAGGTAACTGGCGCGACTTCCTTCTCATTCATCCTCGCAGCATCTCAGCGCTTTAACACAGTCGGATGCTGAGCGTCTTCTGACTTCAATGGGAAAGCGTGGCCTGGACGCTCGGCTTCTGCATGATGATTGGATGATCTGTCTGACCCCCAAATTCCACTGCACGCGAAAGCGCCCCGCCGCGCAGCAAAGCGGTCTTGCTCCGACAGGCAAACCCCACTGGAAGCGGTGCGCCCAGAAGCGCCGCGCAGCAAAGCACCATAGGGGGAGGGCTGATCTCCGGGGAGCCGCAGGCTATCATGAGAATAGCGATGTCACACACTCATAAAACGTGTTATAGACTGAGAAAAGAAATAAACAACACCTTGCTTACTTTCTCTAAGGTCCCTTTGCTGGTCCAAACCACACAGCTTCATGAATTATTCAACTTCTATCCATCTATATCCGTGATGTACACAATGTTAGATATTTCTGTACCTCTACGATTCACTTTTCTTCGTCCATGGTGTCGTGTTGTCTCTGGGACCCTCTGACTGACTGCTGACCTGATGCTCGTGCCTCCGGTTTTGACGTAATGACAAATAATTGAGCAACATTACGTGCAAGAGTCCGTGGTTTGTGTTTTATTTTGAAACTTCCGGGTACTCCACACGGTGACTTCCTGTCTGGTGCTTTCTTAACGACAGTGAATTTATGAGGTTTGGAAGCGGCTGCGCAGAAAATAGACCTGAAGCGTATCTCCCGTGCCTTGGCGCGCGCCAGCGCTTCAGAATCGCGGCGCGGCGCTTTCGAGTGCAGTGGAATTTGCCCGATAGACTTACAATGGGAGCAAAGTGCTCCGCAGTTCACTTCAAGGGCGCTGCGCTGCGGTGGAATTTGGGGGTGAGGCCGAATACCTTTTTGATTGACAGTGAAATGAGCCAATCAGCAATCTTGAAGTATAACCCTTCACCGGAGCATACATTCAGTTGTTCTGGAGATGAGCTTCTCCTGTTTAAAGCGGCTCAAGTCTTACACCCGCATCACAATGGGCCAAGGCCGTTTAAGCAGTCTAGCTCTGCTGGCCATTGAGAGAACACTGGTAAAATCCCTGGAAAAGACACCTAGTTGGTACAACAGGGTCATGGATCTTTTTTTTTGAAAAGGAACGGAGGGTAGAATTTACATTTAAATAAACAAATTTATAATGTAGGCCAGGAAAAAAATTAGCTTCCCCTCCCTGACTGACCAGCAGTCGCCACTGGTCTCTATTCCGATGTATTTAAGGGTTGAAACGTTGTGATTAGCTGCTGAGAAATGGACAGCTACAGAGCTAGTTGTGGAATTGTTTCTGATGGAACTACAATGTTCAGCAAGGAGGGGCTTCAGAGATCGTGTGGTCTTACCAACAGCCCACGTGTACATCTTAGCATGTAAATTACATTTACTGTAGAGCAGGAAATAATATTGTAATATTTAATATTGTATTTGTTGCCGGTATGTGGGTGGATAAAAAATTTCATTTTATGTGTACTGTTGGTTTTATGCGGCATTGTTGACAATGACTATGGATAGTCACCAGAAGGTACTGTACTCAAAAAATGTGTGGGTGTTGGAGGTGGGAGGTCAGCTCTGGCTTAACATATTGGGGGGTCTTTTATAAACCATCTGAGGGGGACTTTTTGAGTGTCTTAAGTGCGGGATCAGTTTCTATAATGTGCCAATGTTTTCTAATCACTTTTTCAATTTCCTTAGCAATAGGTGAATGCCATTTATGAAAGCCACAAGGTCTTTTAATGCATGTTGGTTTGTGTAAACAAAGACAGATGCAGGATAAAATGGTGACACAGGCATTCACACACACTCTCCAACCTGCAGCAGTTCCTCCTTAGCAGTGAGGATATACAATCCAAAATAAAAATACAACACTTCCTTTAAACAAAAACATTGATCGTATAATGGATTTTAAACTCATTTTAACTGACAAAGTACAAATTATTTTAACTGTTTTTAACAATAATATGAATTCATAACACTTTTTAACTTGAAATTACATCATGAATTAGTTATAGTGCAAAATACATGAAATTAACATTTGTGATTTTTTTTTTAAAACCCACAACATTTCAACAGACTCAGCACAGAGTTACATACCTGTGTAAACAAAGGCAGATGCAGGATAAAATGGTGATACAGACAATCACACACACTCTCCAACCTGAAAGAGGGATGTTGCTAACATTAGCTGCTAGCTAGCGATCTTTTATATTGCTTTAAAACATACAAAACAGAAGGGTAAACTTGTTATAAACATGGTGACATGAAAGTTAAGAAACTCAAAAATAACTCAGATCTCATCACTTTCAGTTGTGTGTGTGTTAACGTGAAGTTAATTGATCATTGTCACAGAAAGATTTAGGCACGTCACCTGCAGCAGTTCCTCCTTAGCAGTGAGGAACTACCCAGGATGCATCACCATAGGCTATGTACCCTGAAGCTGAGTTGTACTTGCATATCTAAAGACATAATGACTCCCACCTTAAAAATCTGATATCGGTCTGCATTCACGCTTTATTTAGAGAATTTTCAGCGCGTTACTTTCACACAAAAAAAACGCTAAATAAGGCTCTAGTTCTCATCGGGTCGTAAAACGGCCTCCACTGCTCTGCCACAGCTGCAACGCAGCCACAGCTCTGCAGCGGAGGCCATTTTACAACCCGATGAGAACTAGAGCCTTATTTAGCGGTGTTTTAGTGTGATATCAGATTTTTTCGGTGGGAGTCTGTTTATGTGTGTTTTTGGTCAAGTAAAATATGGCCCCGTCTGAATGCAGAGGAAACTGGCAGACGAGCAGGGATTGGGGTTTGTTCCTTGCGCCCTGGGCTTCTGAAGAACATAAACACTGCTGTAGGGGTAATTTCTGCTCTAAACCTTGTGATAGGACCCAACTTGTTCCATCCCGAAATATCGCTTTAAGCATGGATTTAACAATCAGCCTGTTTAACTATGTTACAATAGCGCAGACATCATTAAAACAATCTCTGGTTATTCAGAGTGCAGACAAAGGGGGAGACACACCTTCTCATTCAATGTGTTTTCTTTATTTTCATCACTATTTACATTGTAGATTCTCACTGAAGGTATCCAAACTATGAATGAACATGTGTGGAAATATGTACTTAACAAAAAAGTGTGAAATAAATGAAAACATGTCTTTTATTCTAGTTTCTTCAAAGTAACCACCCTTTGCTCTGATTACTGCTTTGCAGACTTTTGGCATTCTCTTTAGGAGCTTCAACAGGTAGCCACCTGGAACGGTTTTTACTTCTCAGGTGTGCCTTGCCAGAGTTAATTAATGGAATTTCTTGCCTTATAAGTGGGGTTGGGACCATCAGTTGTGTTGTGCAGTACTCAGGCTGATGCACAGCCGACAGCCCTATTAGACAACTGTTAGAATTAATATAATGGCAAAAACCAATCAGCTAAGTTAAGAGAAACAAGTGGCCATCATTACTTTAAGAAATGAAGGTCAGTCAATCCGAAAAATTGCAGAAACTTTGAATGTGTCCCCAAGGGCAGTCGCAAAAACCATCAAGGGCTACAACGAAACTGGCTCACATGAGGACCGCTCGAGGAAAGTAAGAAAAAGAGTCACCTCTGCTGCTGAGAAAGAGTTCATCTGAGTCACCAGCCTCAGAAATCGCAAGTTAACAGCAGCTCAGATTAGAGACCAGATGAATACCACACAGAGCCCCAGCAGCAGACAGATCTCTACTATAACTGTTCAGAGGAGACTGCGTGAATCAGGCCTTCATGGTCAAATAGTTGCTAGGAAACCACTGCTGAGGAGAGGCAACAAGCATGAGAGATGTGTTTGGGTCAAGAAACACAAGGAATGGACATTAGACCAGTGGAAATCTGTGCTTTGGTCTGATGAGTCCAAATTTGAGATCTTTGGTTCCAACTGCTGTGTATTTGTGCCATGCAGAAAAGGTGAGCAGATGGATTTTGCATGCCTGGTTCCCATTGTGAAGCATGGAGTCTATGGTGTGATGGTGGGGGGCTGCTGTGCTGGTGATACTGTTGGGGATTTATTTAAAATTGAAGGCATACTGAACCAGCATGGCTACCACAGCAGCCTGCAGCGACATGCTATCCCATCTGGTTTGATGTAGTTGGACCATCATTTATTTTTCAACAGGACAATGACCCCAAACACACCTTCAGGCTGTGTAAGGGCTATTTGACCAAGAAGGTGTGTGATGACTGGCCTCCACAGTATCTGGACCTGAGCCCAATCAAGATGGTTTGGGGTGAGCTGGACTGCAGAGTGAAGGCAAAAGGCCAACAAGTGCTCAGCGTCTGTGGGAACTCCTTTGAGACTGTTGGAAACCATTTCAGGTGACTATCTGTTGCAGCTCATCAAAAGAATGCCAAGATTGTGCAAAGCAGTAATCAAAGGGTGGTTACTTTGAAGAAACTAGAATAAAAGACATGTTTTCATTTATTTCACACTTTTTGTTAAGTACATAATTCTACATGTGTTCATTCATAGTTTTGATACCTTCAGTGAGAATCTACAATGATATATAGATATATAGATATATATAGATATATTTATATATATTTATGTGTGTGTGTGTATATATATATATATATATATATATATATATAAATATATACATATATATATATATATATATATATATATATATATATATATCACTTTTGTTTTTGCTCCCATTTTTCATGAGATGGACTTAAAGATCTAAAATTCATTCCAGATACACAATATTACCATTTCTCTCAAACATTGTTCACAAATCTGTCTAAATGTTTGGTAGTGAGCCCTTCTGCTTTGCTGAGATAATCCATCCCACCTCACAGGTCTGCCACATCAAGATGCTGATCTGACATCATGATTAGTGCACAGGTGTACCTTAGACTGTCCATAATAAAAGGCCACCCTGAAATGTGCAGTTTTTTTGCTTTATTGGGGCTCTGGGGACTCAGAACCACTCAGTATCTGGTGTGACCACCATTTGCCTCATGCAGTGCAACACATCTTCTTCGCAGTAGAGTTTATCAGATTGTCAATTGTGGCCTGTGGAATGCTGTTGTGAGGCCGGTTGGATGTACTGCCATATTCTCTGAAACGCCTTTGGAGATGGCTTATGGTGGAGAAATGAACATTCAATGCACGAGCAACAGATCTGGTTGACATTCCTGCTGTCAGCATGCCAATTGCATGCTCCCTCAATGCTTGCGACATCTGTGTCATTTTGCTGTGAGACAAAACTGCACATTTCAGAGTGGCCTTTTATTGTGGACAGTCTAAGGTACACCTGTGCACTAATCATGATGTTGGATCAGCATCTTGATGTGGCACACCTGTGAGGTGGGATGGATTATCTCAGCAAAGCAGAAGTGCTCACTATCAAACATTTAGACAGATTTGTGAACAATGTTTAAGAGAAATGGTAATATTGTGTATCTGGAATGAATTTTAGATCTTTGAGTCCATCTCATGAAAAATGGGAGCAAAAACAAAAGTATTATATATATTTTTGTTGAGTATATATATATATATATATATATATATATATATATATATATATATATATATATATATATATATATATATATATATATATATATATATATATGTATATATATATATATATTTATATATATACATATATATAAACATATATATACATATATGTGTGTATATATGTGTATATATGTGTGTGTATATGTGTATATATATATGTATATGTATGAATATATATGAATATATGTATGTGTGTATATATACATATATTTATATACATATATATGTATATGTTTGTATATATATGTATATGTATATATACACATATATGTATATATATAAATATATACACACATATATGTGTATATATATATATAGATATATATATATATATATATATATATATATATATATATATATATATATATATATATATATATATATATATATATATATATATATATATATATATATATATATATATATATACATAATAAGATCCAATATCAATTATTTCTAGTTATGATTTAATATTCTTCCCTTTAACTACATTTACTCATCCAAATATTTTGGTGAATATTATATAATTCTATATAATACATTGTAATTTGAATATTCATAGCGGATCGGTCTAGCTACATATGTATGCCTTATTCCTCTGCATTACATGTCGTGCCTCTCCTACGGTTAACAAGGTGTTTTGGTAACCTTTCTTAATGTTTAGTAGCAAATAGTTTGTTTTTAGATAGTATTAAATGATGGCCTCTCATCCTGAATCCTTTTTTGGGAATACTAACTACTAAGTAATATATTTTGTCTGCGGATGTACATTGCCTGCACACATTTCTCCAATTATGTGTGCATGAAATGTATATCAGCAGAGAGCTCCATGATTTTCTACATAGCAACTTTTGTGTATATAATGTACATATGGTTCAAGACATTGCTGTTCTATCCTTGTTACACCATGTGATTTATTATTGTGTTTTATTGACACTTGTTATTCTGCACTGTCATTATGATACAAAGATATGAAACAATGATTGGACTTTAATACCTCATAAGTTCTATTCCAATGTGCTGCTGACTACTTAGTATGTTTTATCTATGAATATGTACAGTGAATGTGTGTGGGGGGGGATGTACTTGTATGCATGTAGGTATGTGCGTGTGTGGGTTTATGTTGTGGTGGAAATTTTGCATACATTTATTATTTACCAGATCAATTCTGTAACTTCAACTGTACTGCTGTGTGAATGACCTGATAAGCTCTCCTGTTGATTGTACCTGATAAACCTGTTGATTGTTAATGGTTGTCAGTGAATTCCAGCTGAGTTGGGTTATGTGTACACCTACCTTGATTGAAATGGCCACCCACAGACCACCCTGTAAAGTCTTAGGAAGAGCTGTTGTGCTCGAAAAGCCACTGTTTGAAATAAAAAAAAAAGGTTCCCTTGGAGCTATTTTTTGGTGTGCGGATTTTCTTTTACCTTTTCATGTTTTTGAAAATAAGAAATAATGAAATATAAAAAGGCATGTTGGCCTGCAGCTTTTGTTACTTTGTATTATGCATTTAGTTTATTAGTACCTTGTAAGGAGGGGCAGATTTTTTTGTTTGTATTGAATTTAAAAACAGAATGAAATATAGTTCTAACTATATAAATCCTTTGTTGCTTTACTTCAGGTTTTTGTTTTCATCCAGCAAACAAGCACACAAGAACTCTTGACGATGAGGAGACAGAAAACATACAAGGCATTTGTTATGTAAAAAGTGCACGTGTTCCTCTACGTCTCTGACTTAATTTTATCAACACAGAATGCGACAAGCCAACTGATGTTGACAAGGTCTGAAATCTGGAAACCAACTGTAAATGCAGTATTTGATTTGAAATGTTTTGTACTCGCTTTTCTTTGTGAACGGCTTGCACTAGGAATCTTATATTTTTGAGTTTTGTGTTTGCCCTGTGTCCATGCACTTCACAGGAATTAATGTTAGAAGTGACAACTCTTTGATGTAGTTACAACGTTTGACCACTTGTCTAGAGGGCGCTCTAATCACTTTATAAGTTTAAACTCACTGTCTGAAGTTTCTACTTTCCTGTTTTGGTTCACATGCTGGCAGCAGACTCCCGTTTTTCTACCAGAAGCAGTAAGAAGTTAAAGTTTTAAAGGACTGTGTGCTTCAAGACAGTAAGTAAAGCAGTCAAATCAGACACTTTCTTTGCAACATAAGATTGTGTACAAGCTCATGAAGGGTTTTTTTTTGTGCTCAGAAGTGCAGAGATTCTTCATTAGCATTCATGCTAATCTCTCTTTTTGGTTACAAGCAGGCAAAGTGGTCAGTCTATTTGTCTTTTGTTATCACTTGATTTTGATAATGTAAATGTATTCTATAACCAAGGTGTATTAATTTAAGAATGAACATTGTTTTTTTGTTTATGTTTATTTGTCTGTATTTATAGTTCTACAGTGTTTATGAAGTCACAAAGAAAACATCAGTGAAAAGAGCCTGAGTCTCGTGAGTGATCAATGGGCGGCATAGTAGAACACTTCCCTGTTCCCTGGGTTGTGAAGCCTGAAGAAGAAAGACTACACTGCACTTTGAAGTATAAGAGAAGATAACAACACTGCAGTACTGAAGGCTCCAGGATGACAGCGGAATGCCAGGCAGAAGATCTTACCACATGCTATATATAAGGAGGTACCATTTGAACCGGTTGCATTCAAAAGTACAAGGTGCAAGTGGGCAAAGCTAAACAAGCAAGCACGTTGAAGACACAATCAAAGGTTGATGCAGATAATCAGCAACAACTGCGAAAAAGTCAAAGAACACGGACATTCAATGAAAAGGGAAAGGCTCTGCTTGATGACAAATATAAGAAACTAAATGGAAATTTTGTGAAGCCATACGCAAGATGGAAGTTTTACATCAATGGCTTAATTAAGGACAAGGATGATCCTGATCTAATTGAAGAAGTGGTCAATAAATTAAAAAACTCTCCAAGGTGAAGTTGACTATGTTTACCTCCAAACGAGAGGTATTTCAACGTCTGAGACAGAGATACAAAGAATGAATGACACATGTCATGCTCTCACTAAGACTGCAAATGACAATGCAAAACATTTCCTCGAGAGCAATGATGAAGCAATGCTATGGCCTGATGCTGTGTCCGTCTTTGATAAAATAGTGTCTAGTGTCATGTCAGCTAACACAAGCAAGTCAAAAAGGTCTTCTCAGAGATCGCAGCAATCTTCCCATGTTTCATTGGAAAAGCAACAGGAAGCAGCTGAAGATGCAGCTACTCAAGAGGTCATTCAAATAGGGGTGTGCGATATGACGATATTAAATCGTTAAGGATTATAACGATTCAATATCGTCATAAAGCAGAAAGATCATCAGATCGTCTGTGTGGGCACAGAGACTTTGACGCGCACCCGACTAGCCAATCGCAGCACATTAAACGTAGTGCAAAAAAATCTTTTCTAAAGCAGCTGTATTATTCACTCAGATTATAGACACTGCAGTTAGATAACATTTGTTTTGAATTGTTGCACCATAAGAGATAATGTTGATATTGTTGTTCATTATCTTTTATGTTTACATTTATTGCACATTTTTATAAAAACTACACTATTTCAATTAAAACCTGTTCAGACAGTTTCTTTGGCTTTAATTGTCCTTTTTTTCTGTTAGGGTTTTACATGTTTTATATGTTAAACATAGGGAAAAAATGGTCAAACATGCAAATTAGTATAGACAAATTTAAGTAAAAAAGAATCGTGATAAAATCGTGATCGTGATTTTATTTTTAAAAAATCGTAATATGATAAGCCTATATACAGTTGTGCCCAAAAGTTTACACCCCCCAGCAGAATTTCAGATTTTTTGGCCTTTTCTCAGAAAATATGAATGGTAACACAAAAACCTTTCTGTCACTCATGGTTAGTGGTTGAGTGAAGACATTTATTGAAAAAAAGATAAGTTTACTCTTTTTAAATCATAATGACAACAGAAACTTCAAAACTGACCCTGTTCAAAAGTTTACACCCCCAGTTTTTAATACCTTGTGTTTCCCCCTCTAACATCAATAACAGCTTGAAGTCTTTTGTGGTAGTTCTGGATGAGGGTCTTTATTTTCTCAGATGGTAAAACTACCCATTCCTCTTGGCAAAAAGTAAATTCTTGCGCTGTCTTGCATGAACTGCACATTTGAGATCTCCCCAGAGTGGCTCAATGATATTGAGGTCAGGAGACTGAGATGGCCACTTTAAAACCTTCACTTTGTTCTGCTGTAGCCAATGGCAGGTTGATTTGGCCTTGTGTTTTGGATCATTGTCATGCTGGAACGTCCAAGAACGTTGCATGCGCAGCTTCTGGGCCGATGAGTGTAGATTTTCCTCCAATATTTTCTGATAACATGCTGCATTCATCCTTCCATCAATTTTGACCAATTTTCCTGTGCCTTAGTAGCTCACGCATCCCCAAAACATCAGTGATCCACCTCCATGTTTCACAGTAGGAATGGTGTACCTTTCATCATGGGCCTTGTTGACTCCTCTCCAAATGTATGGTTGTGGCCAAAAAGTTCAATTTTGGTCTCATCACTCATGGATTAAAGCGAAAAAAAATCATTTGACTGAAAATTATTTTTTTTGTTGGTGGTGGTAGGGGGTCGGGGGCTGCATTACCTCCTAAGCCCCTACTTGTAATACATTTTCATAATGTAACAATAGACCTTACTATTGTCATTAATTGGATATAAATCACAAAACTTCATTTTTTAATATTTCAGTAACAATAGTTTAATAACAATAGTGCAGCAACAAAAAGTGCAACTGCAGATCGCCTTGTAAAATAGGGCCTTACAGACTATTTTTAATCTTCGCCTCTCTTCAATACTGCTGCCAATTATTGCTTAACTGCTCCAATCTGCTAGACCAGGGGTCGGCAAACTTTTGTATGGAAAGAGCCATTTTGCCCTCTATTCCACCGTGGAGAAGCAGGGCCATAGCCAGGATTTTGGAATAGGGGAGGTCCATGATGCGCGTATGCCGAAAAAAATTTAGATGTTTTTTTAAAAACTTTATTTTTTTTTATTTTTTTTTAGGCTACAAGTCACACAAGATGTTTATCGTTTAAATATCTTTCTGTGCTTTTCTGCGCTCCACTTTCCTCTGTTTCTGTGCTCTCCATCCTCCTCTGTGTTTCTCTGCTCCCCTTCCTTCTCTGAATGACTCTCATCTCTTCCTTTCCCTATTCTCTCTTCCATCCTCCTTGGTTTCATGTTCCACTTTGTCAATTTCTTTCTTTTTCTTTGCCAGAAATGCTTCCAGTGTATTTTGTTTTAATCTCTTGGACATGTTTGCCCTACTCTCTGTGACTTGTTTTCTGTGGAATGGGTATATTAAAATTAATATGAGCTGAAAACAAAGCACGCGTCATCAAAAAAAAAAGCACATGGCACGCTCTCTGCTGTGGATAAAAGTAAATAAACTGTCTTTGGTCAGATGATTTGACAGGCCGAAGTTGTGCCGAATTATCTAAAAAATATATATATTGTGGTCACCTAGGTGTAGATAGGCGGGAATGTGGTCTTCAAGTGCTAACAATAAAAACACTCAAGTTTTCGAATGGGGTTTGGCCCGCTGCCAAGCGCTTCAGGGCACATTTATGGGTACGTGCATCAGCTGATCAAACAGCTGTTCACCGATACACGTACACAAACACAAACAGAACACAAAGCCCATGGATGTTTACCACAATTTACAAGCACGTTACAAAGAGAGGTTTCAAGTCGTTATGTTTTATTCAGTCGGGCATATTTTGCGAAAAAAAAAAAAAAACTCGGAAAAAATAGGTGAGGTCCGGACCTCGCTTACCTCATACCTGGCTACGGCCATGTGGAGATGCAAGTAAACTTCAGGGGGGCGGGGGGAGTGAGCCAACATCAGAGAAGGGGTATTTACGCACCCGCCGATCGTCACAGTGGGCTTTACGCGCCGTTACGCTGCAAAGAACCGGCACCGGCAGGCTTGTACCGAAGCACAGATAATGACAAATGAAGACAACGTGGCGCTCCCTCCGCTGCATCACTGGCATGGAGCGACACCGAGCTTAAGAGCCGCATCCAGCTCCGGAGCCGTATCCTGCTGCAGGGAGCCGCAACAAGAATGCTTAAGAGCCGCATGCGGCTCTTAAGCAGTTTAGACAGTAGTTTAGACAGTAAAAGAGGCCGCTCTTCGTTCTCCATTTAAGTCCGTTTATATCACAAACAGTAACAGCTCCTTCCGACGGAGAACTTTAATCCATGCATCACTCCAAATGACTTTGTTCCAGAAGTTTTGAGGCTTGTCTCTGTGCTGTTTGGTGTATTGTAATCGGAATATTTTGTGGCATTTGTGTAGAAATGGCTTTCTTCTGGCGACCCGACCATGCAGCCCATGTTTCTTGAAGTGTCTCCTTATTGTGGATCTTGAAACATCCACCCCAATTTTTTTCAGAGAGTCCTGTATTTCAGCTGAAGTTATTTGGGGGTTTTTCTTTGTGTCTCGGACAATTTTCCTTGCAGTTGGAGCTGAAATTTTTGTTGGTCTGCCTAACCGTGGTTTGGTTTCAACAGAATCCCTCTCTCTCCCCTTCTTAATTAGAGTTTTAGCAGTGCTTCTTGGCATCCTCAGTTCCTTAGATATCTTTTTAAATCCTTTTCCTGTTTTGTGCAGTTGGATTACCTTTTCTCGCAGATCTTTTGACAATTCTTTTGCTTTACCCATGACGCAGAAACCAGAAACTTCAATGCAGCACTGAGTGAAAGATGTGCGTGTCTGTCAGGAGCTCAGAAACTCACTGAGCTTTTATACACACACACAGATTACAAGCTAATACAACACGGGTGAGGATGGTTACCTTTAGTAGGAATTCAAACCCATTTGTGTCAAATTTTGTGCATGTTATAAGGCCAAAACTGCCAGGGGGTGTAAACTTTTGAACAGGGTCATTTTTGAAGTTTCTGTTGTCAATATGACTTAAAAAGAGTAAACTTATCTTTTTTTCAATAAATGTCTTCACCCAACCACTAACCATGAGTGACAGAAAGGTTTTTGTGTTATCATTCATATTTTCTGAGAAAAATCTGAAATTCTGCTGGGGGGTGTAAACTTTTGGGCACAACTGCATAAACCTTCAGAGCCCTACATGGACAGGCTCCTGAATATATCAGTGCTCTGATCCAGCCCTACAGCTCTGTCCGTACTCTGAGGTCTTCAGGTCAGAACCTACTGACAGTTCCTCGAACCTGTTTCAAAACCAGAGGAGACAGATCCTTCAAAGCGGTGGTGCCTCCTCTCTGGAATGAACTCCCTCTGTCCCTGCATTCCCTGGACTCTGTAGAGACTTTTTAAAAGCATCTAAAGACTTTCTTTTTTAAGCAGGCTTTCCAGAGCCAGTAGTATTGATGTTAATTTTTTATTGTATTTTAATCTAATGTTTTTTTTAATGTAAAGCACTTTGTGACGCTTGTCTGTGAAAAGCGCTATACAAATAAAGGTTACTTACTTAAAGGTTACATATCCAGATGACATCACCCCAGTTTCCACCCATCAACAGGTCACATTTACTAAAGTTCCTTTGAGTCATCCAGACAACACCATGCATCTCTTGCAACAAACTCCAATCATTCAAGTTCCTACCAACCAGTCAGCCACATTCAACAACTCTAATGAAGCATCCAATGACCTTGTAAGAACTCTCGCTAAAGCAATCACAGCCAATTGGATCCCAATACCAGAACCTGCTTTTTTCATAGGAGACCCTCTCAAGTACAATGACTGGAAACAATCTTTCTTAACCTTGATTGATCGCAAAAACTTGCCAACATAAGAAAAACTGTTCTTTCTGCGCAAGTATGTTGATGGCCCCACTAAAGGAGCTATTGAAGGACATTTTTAGTGGGAACAGAAGATGCCTGCCATGCTGCCTGGAAAATACTTGAAGAAAGATTTGGCAATCCATTCATCATTGGCATGTCATAACGTGACAAAATACACTCATGGCATAAGATTGGCACCAGAGACAGTGAAGATCTCCGCAAGTTTGTAGACTTTTTGACTAGCGTTGAATCTGCCATGCCCTATGTTCAAGGCTTACAAGCTCTTAATGACTGTGTGGAAAACCAAAGGATTGCTGCAAAACTACCTGATTGGTTAAGTTCACGTTGGAATAGAACAGTCACACTGTTTCAAGATGAACACAAAATTTTCCCTGACTTCAAATTCTTTGTTGAATTTCTCAACAAGGAGGCTCAAATTGCATGCAATCCCATCACATCACTACAGGCAATAAAGCCAACAGATAAGGAAAGGATTAACCACACAGAAAGAGTAAACATAAAGTCTCACCAGGTTCGCAAAATTAGTGCAAAAACATTGACCACAACTTCAAGTGAGAAGCCGGCAATCTTTTGCATGTTCTGTAACCGGCAAGGCCATACACTTCACAAATGTCGGAAGATAATGGAAAAGCCAGTTGAGGAAAGAGTAAAGTTTGTACAGCACGAGAAGTTATGGTTTGGCTGCCTTAAAACTGGCCATAACTCCAGAGCCTGTACATCCAGGAGTGTATGCGAAACATGTCAGAAACCTCACCCAACATGTTTGCATCAAAATTGTGAAAAGAAAGACCACGAACAAAGAGCAAAACCCAAAAAAGAACAACCAAGTGAAAGCAAGAAAATCAGAGACAAACCAATGGAGACAGCAACACCGAACAGAGTTATTCAAAAGAAAAGCAGCTTTCATACCTCCTCGATTGTTCCAGTCTATGCTTCCACAACAACTGAACCAAACAAGGAAGTTCTCGAGTATGCTTTGCTTGACTCACAGAGCGACACCACCTTCCTCTTAGAAAATACAGCTGAAGCACTAAATATCCCAAAAGAGCCAGTGAGGCTTAAAGTATCTACAATAACATCAAAAACAAAGGTTGTACCCAGCCTAAAAATTAAAGGTCTACAAGTAAGGGGCATCAAGTCTGAAACTAAAATCAAACTCCCAACAACCTACAGAAGGGACTATATACCATCAAATAGATCCCATATACCCACAAGTAAAACTGCAGAGTCCTGGCCTCATTTGTAATATCTGGCAAATGAAATGTCTCCTGAGCTTGATTGTGAAGTAGGATTATTAATTGGCTACAACTGCCCTCAGGCCTTACTTCCCAGAGACATAATAAGTGGTGGAGAAGTCCAGCCTTTTGCGCAGAAGACTGCGTTAGGTTGGAACATTGTTGGCTACAACAAATCCAACATTGACTATGAAGATGAACTAGGTGTAAGTCATCGTACCATCATAAAACAAGTCATGCCAGTTACCAAGTCCTCTGTTAAGTTAAATTCTGAAGTCCACTTTGTTTGCAGAACACAAGTAAAAGAAATAATAACTCCAACAGACATAATCAAGGTCTTTGGGTCAGATTTCACTGAGAGCAAGAGAGAAGATGTTCAGATATCACAAGATGATATCAAGTTTTTGGCAAAGCTGAAAGATGGCATTAAGCAAAAGCCAAATGGGCACTATGAGATGCCATTGCCTTTCAGAGAAGAGAGGCCATGTTTACCAAACAACCGAGCATGTGCAGAACATCGACTCAAATGCCCAGAGAAACGTCTAAGAGGGGATCAACAATACTGCAATGATTATGTGACTTTCATGAGAGACATGATAGTGAGAGGTGATGCTGAAAAGGTTCTGGAAAATGAGACCAGCAATCAGACAGCATGGTATATCCCACACCATGGGGTTTATCATCCCCAAAAACCAGGGAAAATTCGTGTTGTCTTCGACTGCTCAGCGAAGTTCCAGAACACATCCCTGAACGAACATCTGCTGACTGGACCAGACCTCACTAACACCCTTGTAGGGGTCTTGCGTCTCTTCAGAAAGGGTCAACTAGCCATCATGTGTGATGTGGAGCGAATGTTCCACCAATTCTATGTCGGACCAAATGACCAAGACTACCTCAGATTCTTGTGGTGGGAAGACGGCAACATGGAAGCTCCACCATCAGTGTACCGCATGAAGGTTCACTTGTTTGGCGCTGCATCATCGCCTGGATGCGAAAACTATGGACTCAAGCACTTGGCTGCAGAAGAAGTAGGCCAGTTCAGTGAAGCAACAGTGAAGTTTGTACAACGTAATTTTTACGTTGATGATGGATTAACAAGTGTGAATGATTCAGCTTGTTAGAGAAGCAAGAAAGCTCTGTCAAACTGGCATGCTTCACTTACACAAATTCATCACCAACAGCAATCAAGTAAATGCCACCATCCCAAAGAAAAATGTGCTGCAGGTGCAACAGACCTGGGCATGGCCTTAGGTGAACCTAAGATCGAAAGGGCACTTGGGGTCCAATGGTGCATAAGCTCAGATACTTTCCAGTTCAGAGTGTTGGTGAAGGATAACCCCTTTGCCAGAAGAGGAGTACTGTCAACAGTGGCCTCCATTTTTGATCCTCTTGGATATGTGGCTCCTTTCATTCTGACGGGTAAGAAGATCTTGCAAAGGATGTGTCAGGATAAGATTGGATGGGACGAGCCCCTCCCAAATGACCTCAAGCTACATTGGGAAGTTTAGTTGAAAGACCTCCATAATCTGTCTCCATAAAGTGGAGATACAACAGTGCTACGTGCCATCAACTTTCAAGGAAGTTCAGCAGCATGAGCTGCGCAATTTTGCTGATGCCAGTGAGTCTGGCTACGGAGCCTGTTCTTACCTAAGAGTTGTTTCAAAGTCTGGAGATGTCCATTGTGCTCTTGTTATGAAGAAAGCACGAGTTGCCCCAACGAAGGTAACAACAATCCCCAGACTGGAGCTTTCAGTGGCAGTAGTTGCTACAAGAACAAGCGAGTTGTTTAAAAGAGAACTAGAACTGGATGGTCTACAAGAACACTTTTGGACCGACTCCAAAGTTGTCATTGGTTATATTAATGATGCATGGCGGTTCCATGTATTTGTTGCCAATCGAATTCAGCAGATTAAGTTCAGTACAGAGCCAAGTCAATGGCAGTACGTTGCCTCAGAAGATAACCCAGCAGACCATGCCTCTCGTGGACTCACTGCAAAGAGGCTTGCAGAATCAAACTGGTTCACAGGTCCAAGTTTCCTCTGGCAAAAAGAACTCCCTAAAAGAGTTGAGACTTTGGTGGAAGAGCCAGTTAGTGCAGACCCTGAACTTAAAGGAGCACAAGTTCACACAACTGAAGCGAAAGAGGAGAGGACTGTCCTAGATCGCTTACAGAAGTATTCAGAGTGGAGGAGAGCAGTAACGGCAATAGCAAGACTAAAACGCTGTGCAAGAGAGGTTAAGGGTCTGAAAACAAGATCAAATGAAGATGCATCACTTGAAGAAAGAAAGGATGCTGAACAGTTCATAATCCATGTAACTCAACAAGAAGCATTCAATGATGAAATCAAATCTCTTAATGAAGGGAAAGGGGTGCAAAAGAACAAGTCAAACAAGTTGCATAAGTTAAATCCATTCATTGATAGCCATGGTATCCTGAGGGTGGGAGGAAGATTGACGGGAGCTGAACTCCATCCCCATGTCAAACACCCAGCAATCCTCCCAAGAGGCCACCATATGTCTCATCTATTAATTAAGTATTACCATGAAAAAGCAAGACATCAAGGCCGTGGAATAACCATCAATGAAATACGCTCGAATGGAATTTGGATCCTTGGATGTAGTAGCGAAGTGTCATCTCTCATCTTCAAATGCATTAAATGCAGAAAGTTCAGAAAGTGCAATCAAGGACAAAAAATGGCCAACCTTCCACCAGAGAGGACAGAGTCTACGCCTCCATTACATACACTGGCATGGACTGTTTCGGACCATTTTATGTTAAGGATGGAAGGAAAGAGCAGAAGAGGTATGGCCTCCTTTTAACCTGCATGTGTTCAAGGGCCATCCACATTGAGGTCTTGGATGACCTTACCACTGATGCCTTCCTCAATGCACTGCATTGTTTCATTGCTATAAGAGGCAATATAAGGCAACTACAGAGCAAGGCACCAACTTTGTTGGTGCACGAAATGAGTTCAAGGAACTGATGAAGGGAATGGAGCAAGAACACGTGAAAGAACTGGGTTGCAGTTTTGTCATGAATCCACCTCACTCCAGTTATATGGGTGGGTCTGGGAGCGACAGATTCGCACTGAGAAGTGTCCTCACATCCATCCTAGACCAGTTTGCAGCAAGATTAGACAGCTCCTCATTGAGAACCTTCCTGTAAGAAGCAATGGCTACAGTGACTAGTAGACCACTGACCACAGAAAATCTCAATGATCCCCTGGGACCAGAGCCTTTAACGCCAAATCACATACTGACAATGAAATCGCCAATCATTGCACCACCTCCAGGAGAGTTTGTGAGAGAAGATCTCTACCTTCAGAAGAGATGGAAGAGAGTTCAGTTCTTGTCCAATGAGTTCTGGACCAGGTGGAGGAAAGAATATTTGCTGAATCTGCAACAAAGAAACAAATGGAACAAGGACCGGAGGAACGCTAGAGTGAATGACATTGTCCTTTTGATGGATGAGGCAACACCAAGAAATCAGTGGAAGATGGCAAAGGTGGTTGAAGTCTTCCCTGGAGCTGATGGAAGGGTCAGAGGACTAAAACTATTGATTAGCGATACAACATTGGACAGTAAGGGGACACGCACCATAAAACCTGTTTATTTAGAAAGGTCCATACACCAAACCATACTTCTGCTTGAAGCTGAGTAGAATCTACATTTCTTTTTAGAGAGCAAACCTTTGAATTAGTTTCATTTTATCTAGTTAACAAGACACCAAGTGCTTAGATATTTTTAAATAGCTGATATCTATTTTGTTCTTTTTAGAATCACACATTGTGTGATTGGTGGGAGTGTAAGTGCAGTATTTGATTTGAAATGTTTTGTACTCGCTTTTCTTTGTGAACGGCCTGCACTAGGAATCGTATATTTTTGAGTTATGTGTTTGCCCAGTGTCCATGCACTTCACAGGAATTAATGTTAAAAGTGACAACTCTTTGATGTAGTTACAGCGTTTGACCACTTGTCTAGAGGGCGCTCTAATCACTTTATAAGTTTAAACTCACTGTCTGAAGTTTCTACTTTCCTGTTTTGGTTCACATGCTGGCAGCAGACTCCCGTTTTTCTGCCAGAAGCAGTCAGAAGTTAAAGTTTTAAAGGACTGTGTGCTTCAAGACAGTGAGTAAAGCAGTCAAATCAGACATTTTCTTTGCAACATAAGATTGTGTACAAGCTCATGAAGGTTTTTTTTTGTGTTCAGAAGTACAGATATTCTTCAAGAGCATTCATGCTAATCCCTCTCATTGGTCACAAGCAGGCAAAGTGGTCAGTCTATTTGTCTTTTATCACTTGATTTTGATAATGTAAATGTATTCTATAATAGAATGAACATTGTTTTTTTGTTTATGTTGATTAGTCTGTATTTATAGTTCTACAGTGTTTATGAAGTCACAAAGTAAACATCAGTGAAAAGAACCTGAGTCTGGGGAGTGATACTGGCATACCAACTTTTTTTGGTTCCAGGCACAAAACTAATTTTTGAGGTTCTGAACCAGTAGTTTTTTGGTCTAAGCATGCCAGCAGGTTCAAAAATAGGTTTGGGAACTGGAGCCATGCCAATGTGAAAGCCCTTTGTGTGGCCCTGCGATTGGCTGGTGACTGGTTCAGGGGTTTCTCGCCTCTCACCCAATGTCAGCTGGGATAGGCTCCAGCCCCTGTGACCCTGAAAGGGCGATGGGATAATTACTAGAAATGTGCTCAACTTTAAAAGCAGGATAACTCTGGTCCATACATACACTCATATGGAGACACTGCGAGAAGAGAACTCTGCTCTTGAGACCCAAATCCATATGTGTGGGTGATTTTCATGGAGCATCAAGACACGACCACCAGATATAAGCCTCTTCTCACTCTGAGAAGAAACATCTCTGCACAGTCTTTGTCAGTAAACATCTCTGCACAAAACACTCTGAGCTTCATGTGTCAAAATAATAGTCCCTCTTCCTGAAAGTGCTTTTATCGCATGTGCTTCATGCTACATGGCTCAGTGATCCCCTCTGCATCGCTCTGACGATCGACCCTTCATCTGAGTATCTCCACCCATGACCGATCCTCCTGCACAGTAACCTGCAGGAGGAGAACTAAACCTACTGCTTCTTTTTCAGCATTTGTTTCCCCCAACACACATTTAGAGTCAAGCAGCAACAGACAAGCTAAATTTAGCCTCGGCTGTGGCCAAACTGTGCCTATTAAAGCAGACTTCTTTTAAATCTCAGTGTGGCATTCATTCACTCAAGTTACCGGGCCTGGTTGTGGATTTAAAAAGACTGAAATTGATCTTCTGTGGAAATCTCTGACTCACTGTCTGGTAAATCAACGTAAGGGAGCGTGGCAGAGAGTACTGGCTGTTTGCTCGAGAGAGTTCCAGACAGGTGGATCAGAGGCACCGCTGTGTATAATCTGAGCCCAAGGACAAGAATACATGGGCCCCGGTGCTGCAGGGTGTGAATGTAGAGGTCAGAGGACGCAATGGTGGCAACACGTCTGCAGCATCATGTTCCCCCTCAGAATAATCCTACCAGGATGCCTGAGGATTTAAAACGGATGTGCTTCATAGCTTTGGATGCTCAGGATGCTTCTCAGCTATTGTCTACACCAAAGGATAAATGGATTAATTAAAGGCGCGGTGTGTAGAATTTGGCAGCATTTCGCCAAACAGAAACTGTGAATATAGTATATAATGTTTCTATTTTGTATGTAAAGTCTGCCAAAATAGGAGTATAATCATCCCATAAAACGTTTGTTTTATTTCTTTTTAGTTAGAAAAATCTTTTTTTAAATTTACATTACCGTGGGCCACGTTCATGTAGACCAACATAACGATTTGCCGTCTTGTCTACGGGTGGGTTCGGGGGACAAAAAGAGCGAAACGTGATTTTTGAATATGAGTCTACAAAAGTTTACTAAACCTATAATCATCATCTTAACTGACCTATAATCTATCAAAATAAAAGTTCCAAATATGAATGAAAAACCCTTCACCTTGTAACTGTTGTAAATGATGCCCTGTTCACGATCGTTTTGGTCTTCACCGGCTCTCGTCGCTTAGTGATGTGACATTTTAAGAAACTGACGGACAATTCAAAATCTGAACACTAGATGACGCTAAAATGTCTATTTTTACACACTGCGCCTTCAACGAAAACGATACCCTTATAAAGTTACAGTCCAGTATCTCAAAACTCAGAAGCAACTTCAAGAGGCTAAATAGCTTATAGGCACATTTCGATTTCATCTTTTTTTCTATTAAAGCAAACAAAAATACACTTTAAATTCCAAGAAACCAGGAAATGTGTTACATCTCTCTCTTTACTAAACCAATGGACCTCACTGAAGAGAAATTCATCCTTATATTGTGATAAATACACCCTGCCCAAACCAGGTTGGGGCCCTTCAACCCCAAAAGTTCCTTAATTCTTAATAGTATAGACTTAACAAGGTTCTTGAAACACCTCTCAGAGATATAAGTCCACATCTCCATGATAGCATCACACAGTTACTGCAGATTTGTCAGCTGAACATCCATGATAAGACTTTCCTGTTAACCACATCTCTCTACTGGAGATCCAGAGACTGTGGAGACCTCTGGAGTTCTGCAAGTTCTTCAAGTCACATTGAAGACACCAGTTTAAGATATTCTAAATTTGAGATATGAATCTGCTGGAAGTCTCCATCTGAAGATGGTCCACTGTGGTCATAAAGGGATGGACATGGCCAGAAACAATACTCATATGGGCTGTGGGGGTCAAACCATGCTCAAGTGGGAGGTAAGAAAATCTCCCCCACACATCACACCATCAGCAGCAGCCTGAACCGCTGATCCAAGACGGACAAAAGTACGAAGTACAGAAAACCGCTGACAAATGTTTCCATGGCGTCCATGCTCTTTTCCATTGTTTACATGGCCGTGTTTTGTTGTGCTGTTGATGCCATCAATGTCATAACATCAGCAAAACGCACCAAAGGAAAAAAAACAGCCATGCAGCTCGTCTGTTGCCGATTAGACACGGGTCTGCTGGCAGTGGGAAAGGAGTCACATGCCGATAAGGGTAAATCTCAATTGCACCCCTGTAAGGCTAAGAAGAAAGGTTACACAGCCCAGAAAACAAAAGAAAATAAGCATAACTAGAAAAGCACTCAGAGAGCGCTGACTTCTGCCAGCGCCATAGTCCTCACCCATATTGTGATTTTCACCGTTAAGTATTAGTCCTACCTTTATTTCATCTGAATATTTAGATTCCTTGACCATGAAAACATACCATTAGCAATTGGATTCATAATGATATCTATTTTAGTTCAGTAGTTATTCACCAAAATCACATTTTTCATCATGGCGGATCCAGATGCTGATCCAGATCAACACCAAAATTGAATCACTTCTTCCTTTTCCCATGCTGAACATTTCCTGAAAATTTCAAACAAATCCATCCATAACTTTTTGAGTTATTTTGTTCACAGACAGACAGACTCTCTCGGAAACATAACTTCCTAATAATTATTAATAATTATTAATTATTATTATTAATTATATATATATATATATATATATATATATATATATATATATATACATATATATACATATATGTATATATATATATATACATACATATATATATATACACACACATATATATATGTATATATATACATATATATATATGTGTGTGTATATATATATATATATACACACATATATGTATATATATATATATAGATATATATAGATATATATAGATATATATATTAATATTATATTATTAATATTTAATTATTGATTTTCATAGTAATGATACTGGTGTTTTTATCAGATATCCAAGTCTTCACTACTCAATGTAAAAATTAATCATGATGCCAAGACGTCCTCTTGGGAGTGGATAAACAATTGTCACATCTGCCTATGACGCAACCAGAAAGTGGCTCTAGCTGATGACATAATGGAAATCGAGTGCCATCTGCATTTCGTGTGTTTTCACCCCTTCTTCTTGACTCTCAAAACATGTGACCAAGGGAATGAGGTAGACAAAGGGGTAAGACGAAGGGGGAGGGCTAAGGGGTACAACTGGGATTGACCCAAAGTCCCCTGATCTGTTAAATGTGAGGCCTTAAATCAGAGACTGCGTAAAATGCGACAAAGAAAACAATGCTCTGTTTAACAACTCAAGAGGTGCCTCAAGCATGAATGAGAAATAATTCCACTTTTAGACTGAATCAGTTTGAGTCTTTACTCTCTGGACCCTTACAGAGTGTTTCCTACAGAAACCGTCAGAGCCACAGTCCTTCTGATGTCATTTACTAATTTTTAAGACTGATCAGAGGGCATTTGTTCCGTACACACCATTGTAGTTCTGTATGTCGAGCCTATAGAGTCTGACAGTGTGGTGTGTGAGACAAACAAGCCAGAGCTCATCCTGAGCATTTCCAGATCACCACACATGTGACTGCAAACACCTCTGAGACCCCAGCTGACCCCACAAACACTTGAGACTATTCTCAGCATGGAAACACGCTGTGCTAGAACCTGAGTGAACTCTTTGTGAAGCTGAAGACAGGTACAGTGTTAAAGACTGAAAAATGATGGACAACACATGCTGAGGCTGTAAACCAAGACAGGAACAGCAGCATTTTTAAAGGCTAAAAATATGTTTTTTTATTGTTGTATTTCAATAAATTCAAATTTTATGAATCTTGAATCTTTTTATTTATTTATTAAGATGACGAATTGTTTTGGACAGGTCTTCTTTAATTAACCAGTAGTTTACATGATATTCATGCAATTTTGATCAGCAAGATAGAAACATAAGGCACACGTCGAACATAGGGGTGTACTCACACCGGGCTTGTTTGCTGCAGTTGTTCCGAAAAACAACGAGTGACCCCCCTAAAGTTCATTTCGTTTGGGCATATGTGAATAAAGCAATCACACTCGGATGCCAGACAAAACAAGCAGGTCGAGAACACCAAAATCAGTGGTCTCGGCTCATTTTGATTCAGGCCCTGTTGCAGCTCCTTGCAGTGAGAACACAAACACCTCAGAAACCGACTCAACTGACTCATACCTGTGGTTCACGCTGCAGTAGTGGGGGGCTGTAATGTGCCTGGTTGACAATTGTTCAGTCAAAACAATAGAAGAAGAAGGATTGGACAGCGCAGCAACAGCAGAAGAAGAAGAGCAGGCGGAAGAATCTGAGTCGTGGACTGACATGGAGCAGTAAGAAAATAAAATACCTCATAGATATCTGGGCTGAAGAGAAAATTTGCCAAAATGCTGGACACCACACTTAAATATACAGAGGTCTACAAACCAGTGAGTCAGTGAACAAGTGACAGATGAGTGCCATAAAGCAAAATAGCCACACACGCTGCTGATGCTTCGTAAGCATCAGTAAGAAGAGAAGGAAACTCCCCTGCCCTCCAGGTAAGATTTCTGACCAATGAGATGTTGTGCTTTTGATCAGTGGACAATTATTCACTGTGTTACTTAATAATATTGGCTATCAGAAATAATAATGTACTTAGCCGTACTATGCTAAACCCTCTAAAGCCCAGTTATATTACCAAGTCCATGGGAGGAAAAGGTGTCCTTTTTGGTTCTGCTCTGCAAAATCCAGTGCTGCAAGTTTATTGGTTTCACCGTGGGTCCCAGGCCAGCCTGTCCCTCCAGCTCCTGGTTGCCCTTTTGTCCCTTGAGTTAGCAGCTTGATGCTAACTCTGTTGTGTTGCTTTTTGTCGTTTGGACTTCTGTTTCTTAAGTTGGCCCTTGCATCACTTACGTGGTGCTACAGTCTGCGTTGAGCAGGACTGTGGAAAAAGGTTTGTGGTTGTACTACTGAGAAAAGCTGTGAGAGAGGAGCTGTGCCCCCTTCAGTCCATGGTTCAGAAAAAAAGACAAACTGCAAAGCAGAGCAGGGTCTTATTGTTCTTATCAGAGAGTTCACACCTCCGTGTGAAACCTGGGGGGTTGGATGGTCAGCCAACTTTGGTTCAGGCTCCTGCAGGGACATGTTCCTCTTAGAGCACATGGATCCCAACAGAGAGAAACATTTTATTTGCAAGTATCGTTTGTTTACAACTTTGGACCAGAAGATACTTTTGCTGTGAACACAAACAAACCAAGTGACAACTGAAACAATTGTGTTGATTTTACCCCTGAATCAGAACAGAGCAAACAAGCCATAGGTGTGAATACACCCTAAGACATCCATCCATCAACACAGCTTATCCTTTTCAGGGCTGCAGGGGCCTAGAGCCTTTCCAAGCTGACTTTTAGTGAGAGGCAGGGTACACCCTATACTTAGGCCTGTCAGGATAGTCAATGAATCAATTAACTGTATGATAAATAAAAACGGCCTCGGTAAGTTTGCCGGCCTGGATAAGTTGACACGTGCATGCATGTTTGTTTTCCTCCTCTCTTTCTATCACACAGGCTGGATGAGAAGATGACTCACTCTGTGCAACTTTCTCAACACCTGGGTGCGTTGGTTCCATAGCAAATTTAGCAAAGGACCTCTTTCACAATACATGTAATTTTGCCCACGGCCCAATTTTTTGTTTATTGTGTGGTATTTGTAGTACACCCAGAGACTCCCAAGAATATACCTTTAGAAAATCCAAAAGTCATCCAGGGCCTATACTGTGACCTATTTTATGAACATTGCCATAGGTGTGAGCCAGGGTGCACACTTTACCCCAAAACTTACTCAAACACAAATAATAAATCATCAAATTGGGTCAAATCACCTTCACTGAAGTCTGGTGCATCTTTTGAAATCAAATGTAAAGCTAAGTATTACAATTGAAAGAAGTTATTGAATTTTAACTGGAAAGAAATCTTTTTTTTAATGATTTTTTCAACAAATTCAATTCTTTAGAGATGTGTCTGACCAACTTACGGTTGCTGTACAACTAAAATACTTACAAAATATTTGGCCACATATATATTCTCAAAGTGGGAAAAAAAATCATCAAATTCTGAGACCGGTAAAGTTGTTCTATTAACAGGTTGGGTTACTGTGGAAGAATCAGGATACTGTTCCATGTCTTGTATTATATCAAGGGTTATGTTTTATTTCATGCAATTTGCAGCAAATGGATGTTGACTTCAATTTAGTATTGTGCATTCAATTGAATTATATATTTTTTTCATATATTCTATATATGAAGTTTATATATTATATATATTCTACATGAAGTATCCAAACATGAGACATCACCCAAACTGAAGTTTGAAACCTTGTCAGATTCTGACTGCCATGCATGGACTGGCTGGACATTGGTGCAATTTCAGAACATGTATGACATGTGTGAATCTGATCTTGTTTCAGGTTCAAGTGATAGTTCCAGAGCAATAGATTTGCTTCTTTACTTTTGGGCAAAACTGAAAACAAACCTTTCATGGAATCAAATGACCATGCTTACTAATCTTTCCCAAGCTACACTGTCAAGATATTTTCATACAATTGCAGATATTTTGAACACAATAGTTGTTCCCAAATACCTTGGAACAAATCATATTTCAAGCCACGATGCCATAACTCACAACACTGTCTTTACTAAAGCTTTTTATGGTGACCAGGTCACTCTTATCTTAGATGGTACATATATCTACCTCAACAAATGCAGTGATCATCAGTTTCAAAGGGCATCTTACGGAGGACAGAAAAAACGAAATTACCTAAAATTCATGTCAGTTGTACTGCCTGATGGATATGTTTTAGACACTATTGGCCCCTACCATGGTAACGTAAATGATGCAACAATAACTCGGCTAATCATGGAAAAAATTGAAATATTGAAATCTTGGTTAGAAGCAAATGACAATATGATTGTAGATCGCGGTTTCAGTGATGCCTTAGATCTTCTTGCTAAGTTGGGGTATGATGCTAGAATGCCGTCATTTTTACCAACTGGTAAATCCCAATTGGATTCCTCAACAGTCAATAGTGATCGTTGCTGTACCAAAACAAGATGGATAGTAGAGTCCTACCACGGGCGTTTAAAGAAGTGGATGTTGTTTAAGGAACAACTTACCTCAAATTATTTCGTTGAGGTCATTGGCAAATTAGTGCGCATAGTAACTGCATGTCTCAATGCCTTCAGAGGACCAATATATGTTTCAGATCCAGATCGAGAGGAACGAGATACTAAGATGGCTCAGCGTATGCTTTCACTTTTAAAAAAAGACAATGTTTTGGCAAAACGAGTTGCAGAAGACCCAAATATGTGACGTAGAGCTCGTAGTGAATGGCAGAAGCTTGAAGCATCTGATATCTCGTTCCCTCATGTGGATCTGGAATACCTTGAGACCATAACATGCGGTACATACCAAATCAAACCGTCCCCTGGCTACATTGCTGAGCATCAAAAAAATGATGGTGACTATGAGATTTGGGTTTACCAGCATGGTGCTGATCTCATTAGGGGACAGATTCATTCTCGTCACAGATCTCAAATAAAATACAATGTTTGGATTCAATTTGACAAGAATGCATCAGATGATCCTGTGAAGGCATATTATTGTCTCTGTCCTGCTGGAAAGAGAACCTCTGGCATGTGTGCACATGTTGCACCTGTAATCTATTATTTGGGATATTATAAACATTTTCAAAATCAGAAACCCCTCCAACCATACACAAGTAAATTCAAAGACTCCATTCTATGAAATAACCAGCCAATCATACATCTTATGGATTTCTCAGATCCCCTTTCCCTCACTATAGTTCCAGTCTACAAATTAAAATTGTCCAAGCCGTTGCTATGCAAAAAGATACGAAGGCCATAAAACAGATTACATGTATATATAAGTACTAGAAACAGAAATTGACAGAAGTAATGTTTATGTACTGCTGTCATTGTAGATATATACAATCTGATTACAACAATCCAAAACTGCATCGGTTTTTACTTGTATCAATGGCTCATTATTATCTCATCACAAAGGCATAATATACAGGCCCTTTGTGGCTGTTCAATATTAAAATGAATTACATTTCATGTGAAATGTTTGTTTTGAATCTAGCATTCAAATTCTAAAAGAAATCATACTTAAAGGATGAATTCTGAACAAATCTTTAAAGGTTCCCTGATATACAAGACATGGAACAGTATCCTGATTCTACCACAGTAACCCAACCTGTTAGTTGAACAACTTTACCGGTCTCAGTATTTGATGATTTTTTTCCCACTTTGAGAATATATATGTGGCCAAATAATTTGTAAGTATTTTAGTTGTACAGCAACTGTAAGTTGGTCAGACACATCTCTAAAGAACTGAATTTGTTGAAAAAATCATTTAAAAAAACTTTTTTTTTCCCAGTTAAAATTCAATAACTTCTTTCAATTGTGATACTTAGCTTTACATTTGATTTCAAAAGATGCACCAGACTTCAGTGAAGGTGATTTGACCCAATTTGATGATTAATTATTTGTGTTTGAGTAAGTTTTGGGGTAAAGTGTGCACCCTGGCTCACACCTATGGCAATGATCATAAAATAGGTCATAGTACAGGCCCTGGATGACTTTTGGATTTTCTAAAGGTATATTCTTGGGAGTCTCTGGGTGTACTACAAATACCACACAATAAACAAAAAATTGGGCTGTGGGCAAAATTACATGTATTGTGAAAGAGGTCCTTTATAGCGGTATGAGCATTCGTCATCCATTCAATCTTTGTGGGGGAGGCGGGGCCGATCGCACTTACACACAGAAAGAGCTGAAGTGAGAGTCCCAAGGAGTAACAAGGAAACAAACACTAATATGAATGATGGCATGAAAGCTACAGTTCCTAAGCCGAATGCCACAGCACAAGTGTGGGAATATTTTGGTTCTATACAGAATGAAGGTGTGAGCTCATGAACACCAACAAACCGATATGTCACATTTATTTGAAAGTAGTGTTGTGCTTTGTGATCAGTGGACAACTAATCACTGTTTTACTTAATATATATATTGGCTATCAGGAATGATAACTTTTTTTAAGTAATGGGATTTAATTTACGTTAAACCTCCAGGAACCACCTATAAAGGGGAAATGATAGTCAATTTATTAAGTCTGTCTCATTAAGGTTACTGACTATTAATTTGGAACCATGATTTATAATTAACTTAATAAAAATAACCAAATTTACCTAAGGAATTGTCAGTTTTGTCAGTTTTGTCAGATTTGGGAGTTCTGCAGATAAGAGGTTGGCAAGATTCATTCATATACAACATTAACAGACCAGCAACTGACTTTGTGTTTAAAATCATTTATTGACAAACATGAAAACATACAATATCTAACTTAACCTAATCCTATGTATAAGTGTGTGTGTATGTGTGTGTGTGTGTGTGTAACTGACAAAGGCAAGATGGCTGCCTCTAAAGGGTGTCTTAACACCGCATGGCTCTTTACAACCAGGACCACATGGGGAGTGGTGGAGGTTAGAAGTGGGTCTTTTTGTGTTATGTTTATGCCTCTACATGAAATAGTAATGTTAAGCTATGCACAAGTTAGCTATAGCTTAAAGCTCTAAGAACATATACAATAAAGCAATGTTAATGATTGTTAAACTGAATAGTCCTGTGCTTAGCCGTGCTATGCTAAGCTCTGTGAGGTCCAGTTATATTACCAAGTCCATGGGAGGAAAAGGTGTCTGTTTAGGTTCTGCTCTGCAAAGTCCAGTGCTGCAAGTTTGGTGGTTTCTCAGTAGGTCCCAGGCTGGTCTGTCCCTTAAGCTCCTGGCTCTGAAGTCCACTGTTGCTCCTTTGTCCTTTAAGTTAGCAGCTTGATGCTAACTCTGTTTCTTGTTTCAGATCAGGAACTCCTGTTTCTTAAGCTGGCTCTTGCATTGCTTAGGTGGTGCTACAGTCTGCGTTGAGCAGGACTGTGGAAAAAGTCTTGAGTTGTTTTCCTGAGAAAGAGCTGTGAGAGGTTCTGTGTCCCCCTCACTCCATGGTTCAGACAGGAAGAGACAGAAAAACTGCCAAGCAGAGCAGGGTCTTATGCTGCGTTCCATTTACCTCGGAACTGGGAGCTGGGAAATGGGAGTGACGTCATCTCCGACTTGTCGGCATTCCAGTTGAAGTCGGAAAAAAAACGTGCCGATCGACCAGGCTATTGTTAGCTGTTGTTAGCATGCTTGCGTTGTTGTTCACAAATATCATATGAAGAATGTGATTATCACTATGGCAGCATTTTTGTAAGTATAAGTCTAACAATACTATGTATACAGCTGATCTAGAGCAACACACAGTCAGAAGTGCAAATAAATTGATTATTAGAGGAGCTAAATAACTGTTCACACTGGGGGCTGCCATCTTTGATCGTCAACTCGGGGGTGGCGAGGTCTCCCCGAGTTCCGAGTAGGATATTCCGACCTCGGGGGGCGTTCCAGATGAAATTTCCTACTCGGAAGTGGGAAATTCCGACCTCCGACTACAACTGGAACGCACCATTATTGTTCTTATCAGAGGGTTCACACCTATGTGTGAAACCTCGGGGTGAGATGATCGGCCAAACTTTGGTTCAGGCTTCTGCAGGGACATGTTCCTTTTAGACCACATGGATCCCAACAGTAGTGACGACGAAGAAGGTGAGGTGCAGCATGTACTGAGGCATTTTGTCGGCAAAAGAAATATAAGTTAAACAGCGCCAAATGGTGAACGCTCACAGACAGTGTCATTCGCTACTTTGCAAAAGAGATGAAACCTTTCAATACGGTTGAAAAGACAGAAATGCTATGAACGTTTGACAGACAGTACGAATTGACTGGGAGAACGTACATGCCACAAATAATTCCTGAACTGTATAACCTCTGTTTTATTTAATGTTTTTATTGCTGTGTGTGTTTTTATTGGGTTCTTTTTTTAGAGACAGGGTCTATTTTTCATTGTTTTTGATTAGTAAAATGATTTTTATTTACATGCCATTTTTCCCAAAAGACAGTCAATTTCATTTTCATTGTTTTTTTCTCTTTTTTTATTTTTTTTATATTGTTTGTTTAATTTATTTTAATAAAAAGCCCTTGACCTTCCAATTACAGTTAAATATTCTGAAGAAATTAAAGTTTAATGCTTTTGTTAAGGTGTACTCACTTTATTATGACATATAAAATACTTACATTAATGAAAAAATATGCTTCCAAACAATATTGACAATATCATTTATGTAGTTCTCTTTCTTTATCTCAGACATGTAGATTTTTCACGTACCTTGACATGTTTCAGTGGAAACTTCCGCCTTCCGAAGAAGTGTCACCAGATGATAGGTGTGACGTGTTAAATCATGTCTGAGATAAAAGAAAGAGAACTATATCTATGTAACGTAGAATAATAAAATTCAAATAATAAATTAATTTGTCTACAATAATTTTTTGGACAATTATCGTCCAGCAAAATTTTTTAGCGTGGCAGGCCTCTACTGGTCGCAAGTCAATCGCGGGGCCACATAGAGAGACAGACAACCATTCACACACTCGCCACCAGCTAAAGGCAATGTGGAGTCATCATTTAACCTAACAAGAGGAAGCCGGAGCGTGGGAAGAGAACCCATACATATGCAGGGATAACATGTAAATTCTGCACAGACCGACAGTGGGTTCGAACTAGAGCATGACCGATTGATCGGCGGGCCGATTATAGCCTGTCACCGATTAATTAACATCAGCCAAAATTTAGCCGATTATAAGAATTTTTGCTCCGCGGAGATTCTGTCGCTCCTGCTCCTGTGTGTCTGTGTGTTGGGCTGCATGCTGGCCGAGTGCCTGGCCCCTCCCCCTCACACGCAGACCATCCTTTGCAGCCACTCCTCTCCCCCACTCACACTCAGTCGGCTACAGAAGAGGACGGCAACGGTTTGATTTACTCCATGGTAAGCTGTGACTTCGCAAAACAATGTCACTCTACACTTTAGTGCGCCATGACAAAAACACACTGTTAAGACATGCCAAGGAGAGCATTCAAGGTTTTTTTCACGTAAGTTTTAAAGAGTGTGTAACAATGTTTAACGTCATGTAAGTTCCATCTTGGTGAAATAAACAAAGATGTATGTAACAGTAAATTCACACGTCCCCATTATCTAATGTAAGACTATAATACGGCGTTTTAACGTCGTGAAAGTTGCTTTTTGGTGAGATAAACAGAGATAAATGCTACTGTTAATTCACACATCCACCATTATCTGATGTAAAACTATAATACGGCGTTTTAACGTTGTGTTAGTTGCTTTTTTTGAGATAAACAGAAATAAATGCTACTGTTAATTTGCACGTCCACCATTATCTAATTTAAGACTATAATACAGCGTTTTAACGTCGTGTAAGTTCCTTTTTTTTTTTTTTTTTAGATAAACAGAGATAAATGCTACTGTTAATTCACACGTCCACCATTATCTAATGTAAGACTATAATACGGCGTTTTAACGTCGTCTTAGTTTTTTTTTATGAAATACACAGAGTTAGGCTAAATGCTACTGTTAATTCACACATCCACCATGTAATGATAAGTGCTAACAATGGTGTCACCAGTAGGTGGCAGTATGTCATCAGGAGGCCACATATAAAGTAAACGTTGTAACAGGAAGTGTTGAAGTTACTTGTGAGCATAGGGTGCTTCCCAATGTGCCAAAATGCAGGCTGCGGTCGAAAAGTCATTGGGTGCTCCCCAATGTGCCAAAATGCAGTCTCCTCTCTCCTCCGCGACACCGGAAGTACTTTGTGAGCAGCCATATTGAAGGACGTTCCAAAGCGCCAAATGTGCTCGGAGGAGAGAGGAAAGAGGAGAGAGGAGACTGATCTGGAGGAGGCATAATCGAGTAAACACAAGTGCTGGCTTTGCAGCACTTTGAAGTCTTCACTGACAGACACGCCCCCTTGTGACGTATCAGCAGCCGGCTGTAAAGCGTCAGCTGCCCACATATGTCATATTTTCTTTGAATGCAAATATAGATATTTATCCAGGAATAAATTTGAATCTTTGTTTGAATCTTTGACAGGAATTTGATTTAGCAAAAAAAGACTTAATGCTTACATATTATGGGAAAAAACTTGGAGACAAAGAATTGTTCTTGTTGAATCTCCTCCTAATTCTAGGGAAATATCACTTACATAAAAGTAAATGGACTTCACAGAAACCAAACTATTATGCATTCAAAATAGAAATTAAATATTACATGAAATTCATCAAAAAGATGGAAAACAAAACAGCTATAAGAACCTGGGGATATTATAACTCATGAAATCCAATATTTAACCTATTCATACCCCTGTCTGTATATATTGTATATATGTATATATTTATGTTAAATGTGTGTCTGTACATTGTAACAATTTGTCTGGACCATGCGGTTCAGAATGTCTTTGTATATATATGTAATGATGTAATGGTGAAAAAAATAAAATAAAAAAACAAAAACAAAAAAAGCTGCCCACATGTGTGAAATGTAAACACCATGGAGCAAGATAAAGTTAAAGTTAAAGTTAAAGTTAAAGTGTAATTAGCAACTTCTTGGGAGTCATTGTAATGAGTATATCCACAATTCACACAAAGTAGCCGATGTGTAGGCCTAATGTTCCCTCAAAATGTGAGCAGTTACTGAATTTCAGTGTCTCTTTTATCTATTTTTTTATTTTCTTCACTGTGCAAATAAATATTTGACTAATCATTTAAAAGAATTCTAAGCTGGACAGATTGATATCACAGAAAATATTGAACACTGTCATGGGGCAGTTCTTCCAGGTTTTCCATCTGTTGTCTGTCCTGATTTATCTGTGTTGTTTGTGTTTATGTTTTTAACTGTAAGACTGCTACAGTATACAGGTCCGTTCAGGAAAAAACATTTTAGATTAGATTAGATTAGACAACTTTATTTATCCCAAAGGGCAATTCAGTTTTTGCAGTCTACCCAGACCATACATACATTTACAAACAGCAAACATGGACAATAATAAATGAAAAAAAGAGATGCTCATTGACAAATATCAGCACCCAATAAACTCCAGGGTCAGGCAGATTATAATGCACATTAATGAAAAGAATGTTTTATGTAGTTCCTGATCTTACCAAGCTAAAATAAGGAGAGAAAGTGGTGAACTGAACATGTTACCTTTTTTCTATGGGGTTTAAGTGCTTATAGCAGAATAAAAACATTATTTATGAACACAAAGTGGCCGCGATATAACAATTTAAAACTCCTATTATTCTGGGCCTGGGAAAACGTGACAGTTTTCTTTTTCATTTATGTACATATTCATGTTAAATCGATGTAAAAGTGAATATGAATTTACCACGGTCGAGCGCCCTGGAGTTTACATTATTTTCCTCAATTCAGTTTCTCCTGTGCGCTCGGACCGGTATATTCAGCTGTGACAACGTCATCGCTAAAAGACGTCGCTTCATGTGACGCTCCGGAGGTGAGAACGTCTCAATGCTCTTAAAATGAACCTCCTCGTCTCCTCTCTCCTCTCTTCGTTTCCTCGCGTCTCTGGCATGCATCTCTCGTGGGCGGGACTAAGACGCAAGTGAACGACGCAAGTGGAGGAGGCGAGGATGGAACTTTGGAGTTTTGAGATGCAGCCATTTTTGCTTAGGAAGGTTCCTAACGGAGTGAAATGAACCGAAAGTAGTTCGTGATTAGAGCTGTTTGAATAGTTTAAATGCATAGGAAAGGTGGCTCAATGCTTCCTTTATTATCTCCTTTAGCATAGGATACACCGGACCATCCTTTACGAAAGGAGAGGAGATTATTCTGTCCCACAATTCACCGCGGCAACAGCTTTTATAAACAACGTATATTCCGACTGCTTCCGAACTCAACCGAATAATGATGAACAAATCACACAGACCATGTGAGTTACCTCTGCTGTTCATCCTTTCTAAAGTTTACCAAAACATGCCTTAACTTTCCAGTAGTCTGATTCTCTGAAGAGAGCAGGATATGAGATGTTTGATGTTGATTATGTTTTAAACGTGGTTCAATATTAATCATTTGTACACCATTAGATTGTGGTCTTAACAGTTTCTGCCTTTCTTTCTTTCATTCAGTTCATTTATTTTCATGCACTGATTGGTGTTCATGTTGATAATGAGAGGACAGATTTATTTAAATCCTCACTTCCAACACCGGTTATTCAGATGCAATTTTTACCAGGTTATTGTGTTCAATGTTGTCTGAAAGGAACAACATTGTCATGATATATGATGCATGATGCGTCTTTTGTAGTCCACCTTCGGAAAATTGTAGTTTAACTGCAGCAGTAACATCCTCCGTCACATCACATGATGACGAAGCGTAGTGAAAGTGTAGTTGGATTCTCTCTGCATAGCAGTATTCCTTTCCTAATCCTTCTGAATTCTCCTTTCTCCTTTCCTTAACCTCATGACGTTTTCCATCAGGGTTAAGGAAAAGTAGATAGGAAAGGGCTTAGGAGGTGACTATTCGACCGCAGCCGCAGTCTCCTCTCTCCTATCTCCTCCGCGACATCGGAAGTACTTTGTGAGCAGCCATACTGAAGGACATTCCAAAGCGCCAAATGTGCTCGGAGGAGAGAGAGGAGAGAGGAGACTGATCGTGAGGAGGGATAATCGAGGAAATACGAGTGCAGGCTTCATGAAGTCTTTTTGTCAGCTGCCCACATGTGTGAAATGAAAACACCATGGAGCAAAAGAAAGTGTTAAAGTGTAATTAGTAACTTCTTGAGAGTCATTGTAATGAGTATATCCACATTTCACACAAAGCAGTCGATGTGTAGGCCTAATGTTCCCTCAAAATGTGAGCAGTTACTGAATTTCAGTGTCTCTTTTATCTATTTTTTATTTTATAAACTGTGCAAATAAATATTTGACTAATCATTTAAAAGAATTCTAAGCTGGACAGATTGATATCAGAAAATATTGAACACTGTCATGGGGCAGTTCTTTCAGGTTTTCCATCTGTTGTCTGTCCTTATTTATCTGTGTTGTTTGTGTTTATGTCTTTAACTGTAAGACTGCTACAGTAGACAGGTCTGTTCAGGAAAAAACATTTTAGATTAGATTAGATTAGACAACTTTATTTATCCCAAATTGCAATTCAGTTTTTGCAGTCTACCCAGGCCATACATACATTTACAAACAGCAAACATGGACAATAATAAATGAAAAAAAGAGATGCTCATTGACAAATATCAGCACCCAATAAACTCCAGGGTCAGGCAGATTATAATGCACATTAATGAAAAGAATGTTTTATGTAGTTCCTGATCTTACCAAGCTAAAATAAGGAGAGGAAGTGGTGAACTGAACATGTTATCTCAGGCCTTTATATTTGTTCTCTATATAAATGCGCAGAGAGGGGGGTTTAAGTGCTTATAGCAGAATAAAAACATTATTTATGAACACAAAATGGCCACAATATAACAATTCAAAACTCCTATCATTCTGGGCCTGGGAAAACGTGACAGTTTTCTTTTTCATTTATGTACATATTCATGTTAAATCGATGTAAAAGTGAATATGAATACGAGCGCCCTGGAGTTTACATTATTTTCCTTAATTCAGTTTCTCCTGTGCGCTCGGACCGGCATATCCAGCTGTGACAACGTCATCGCTAAAAGACGTCGCTTCATGTGACGCTCCGGAGGAGAGGACGTCTCAATGCTCTTAAAATGAACCTCCTCGTCTCCTCTCTTCGTTTCCTCGCCTCTCTGGCATGCATCTCTGGTGGGTAGGACTAATGGTGCGTTCCAGTTGTAGTCGGAGGTCGGAATTTCCCACTTTCGAGTAGGAAATTTCATCTGGAATGCCCCCCGAGGTCGGAATATCCTACTAGGAACTCGGGGGAACCTCGCCACCCCCGAGTTGACAATCGAAGATGGCAGCCCCCAGTGTGAACAGTTATTTAGCTCCTCTAATTATCCATTTATTTGCACTTCTGACTGGGGTGTGTCGCTCTAGTTCAGCTGTATACATAGTATTGTTAGACTTATATTGACAAAAATGCTGCCATAGTGATAATCACACTCTTCATGTGATATTTGTGAACAACAACGCAGGGCGTGCTAACAACAGCTAACAGTAGCCTGGTCGATCGGCACGTTTTTTTTCCGACTTCAACTGGAACGCCGATAAGTCGGAGATGACGTCACTCCCATTTCCCAGCTCCCAGTTCCGAGGTAAATGGAACGCAGCATAAGACGCAAGTGGAGGAGGCGAGTGGAGGAGGCGAGGATGGAACTTTGGAGCTTTGAGATGCACCCATAGACTGTAGAAAACATGGACGTCATGTCGCTGGGCTCAAATTGAAGCTGCCACAAAAACTGCTCCCCCTGGTGACTGGCTGCAGTATAGGTCAAAACTCCGTCTCCCCCATTCATCTGAACGGACCGTAGCGAAACTTCAAAAAATTAATACACCTCGTAGGATTATTTCTCCCATCCGTATGCTATGGTGATATGAAAGTATTATTGGGCTGCGCTTTTTCCAAGTTCTCTTTTTTCTGAAAAGTTTCTTTTTCACCAGTTATTAGAGTTTAAAAATAACCG